>CM056053.1:17121039-17676039 GCA_029574335.1 Rana kukunoris
GGAGAGAGAGAGAGAGGGGATGGGAGTTGCAGAGGAGACAGCAAGAGAATGGGGAAGAGACCCAGTTCTAGTGCCCTGTCCCTCTGGTCTGCCCCCAGTGCCCTGTCCCATTTTGTTAACCACTTCCATACCAGGCACTTACGCACCTTCCCGCCCAAGCCAATTTTCAGCTTTCAGCACTGTCGCAATTTGAATGACAATTGCGCGGTCATGCTACACTGCACCCAAACAAAATTGGCGTCCTTTTTTCCCCACAAATAGAGCTTTCTTTTGGTGGTATTTGATCACCTCTGCGGTTTTTTTTTTGCGCAACAACTAAAAATAGAGCGAAGATTTTGAAAAAAAAATAAAGTTTTTATTTTTTTCTGTTAATTTTTGTGTAAATGAGTATGTTTTCTCTTTCAATTACGGGCACTGATATGGTGGCACTGATGGGCACCGATGAGGTGGCACTGATGGGCCACCGATGAGGTAGTTCTGATGGGCACCGATTAGACTCAACGATGGGCACTGATAGGCAGCGCTGGTATGGGGCACTGATGGGCACTCATGGGCGGCACTGATGGGCACTCATGGGCGGCACTGATGGGCACTCATGGCGGCACTGATGGGCACTCATAGGCGGCACAGGTGGGCACTCATAGGCGGCACAGGTGGGCACTCATAGGCGGCACAGGTGGGCACTGATAGGCAGCATAGGTGGGCACTGATAGGCGGCACAGGTGGGCACTGATAGGTGGCACAGGTGGGCACTGATAGGTGGGCACTGGGCATGGATTGGCACTGTGGGGTGGCACTGACAGACACTGGGGTGGCACTGATGATCACTGAGGGGTGGCACTGATGGATCAATGTTGCCAATCAGTGCCCATGTGTGGGCACTGATTGCATCATTTTTTTTTTTACTGCCCCCCCTTTTTTTTTTTTTTGCTGACTTTTTTTTTTTTGTAATTTTTTTTTTTTTGCCCCTTTTTTTGGTATTTTTTTATTTCCCTGGTGGTCTAGTGTGCGATCCAGGGGGGGCTGCGCTGATAAACAATCAGCGCGAACCCCCCCTGTCAGGAGAGCCGCTGATCGGCTCTCCTCTACTCGCGTCTGTCAGACGCGAGTGAGGAAGAGCCGTCGGCGGCTCTTCCTGTTTACATCGTGATCAGCCGTGATTGGACACGGCTGATCACATGGTAACGAGGCTCCGCCGGAGACTCGTTACCGAGATCAGAGGTGCAGGGTGTCAGACTGACACCCCGCATCACCGATCGCCGCGCTGCGCGCCCGCACGGGCGCGTGCGGCATGAAATCGTGCAGGACGTTTGAGAACGGCCTGTCACGATTTCATAACCACTTCCCGGCCGTAAATCGGCTATTGGCCGGGCGGGAAGTGGTTAAAGTTGCTAATATTTAATTTTGTAACTTGATTCTGCATAAAACATTTAACAGTGTCATTCCATGAGATAATCTACGAGGGCGTGTTTACGGTTGCAATTAGGCGCAGGGCAGTGTATGAATTAGGTGGGGCAACTGGTGGCGAGTAACTCTTGAGGCCTGGCTAGTAGCTCAGGACTTGAAATTTTGACTGGCGTAATTTCGATAGACCGGCGTATCCATCCGCGCAAAACTACGCTAGACACACTATTGATTTGCTATTCAAATATGCAAATGAGGGAGTTACGGGGATCCACAAAAGTAAGTTGGTGCAGCGCAGGCTACGCGGTGTGCCCAACAGCTGCACGGCCTGTCTAAAATTAGACCATATAAAAGGTGGAATAAAATTAGACAATCCATCTACATGTCAACTAAAGCAACACTGTTAGTGAGGAGCTCAGCAGTCACACTTGCTGGACAACAATCTGTATGCCAACATGCCAGGGACATCCTCGCTCATAGCTATACTAATGACTTTAGAGGAGCAAAGAAGGAGGAGGGCACGGGAGAGGATATACCGCATACGCATAGACCTCTTTGGCATGAGTGATTCTGAGGTGTATCGCATCTTCAGATTCACCCCTCATGCCATCCTGGAATTACCACAACCCTGCAGGAGGACATCACCAGCCCAACACAACGCTCACATGCAGTGCAACCACTGGTCAAGGTCCTGGCAACACTCCATTTCCTTGCCAGTGGCTCTTTTTGAAAGAACAAGTGGAGTGGTGGCTGGGATGTCACAATCCTCCATGAGCAGATGTGTGCACCAGGTTGTCCCTGCAATCCTCAGATGCATGTCCCACCACATCATCAAACCCACCACTGAGGAGCTGCGGCTGAAGGCAATGACAGATTTCTACAGAATTGCCAGATTCCCACGCACCGTGGGGGCCATTGATTGCACACATGTGGCACTCCAGCCCCCCCGTGAGACAGAGCACATATACCGCAATCGGAAGCATTGTCATTCCATCAACGTACAGGTGATAGTCGATGCCCAACGCCTCATATGGCACGCCCGTGCCAAACACCCCAGATCCAGCCATGACAGCTACATATACAATTAGAGCCCCATCCCAATGGAATTCGAACAGAACGTGTATGGGGACACCTGGCTGGTTGGTGAGTGACATGGGTGGCAGGCATGACTGTCCCCCCCCCATGATGCACACATCACAAGGGGCACATGCATGACTAACATCCTCCTGTGTTTTCCCTTACAGGTGACTCTGCATATGCACTGGGACCCCATCTCATGACTCCTATCCGGAACCCCCAAACCCCAGGAGAGGAAAGATACAATGAAGCCCATGCCCAAACACGTGCAGTGGTGGAGCGCACCTTTGGCCTCCTGAAGTCACGTTTCCGATGCCTGGATAAGTCTGGGGGGACCCTGTTGTATTCCCCAAACATCGTGTGCCAGATCATCGGTGCATGTTGCATGCTGCAGTAAGAAAGGGCCTGCAGATTGACATACGTGATGACCTGACCCCTGAACCAGACAATCCCCCCCTAACCGAGGCTACCACGTCTTCTGAGGGAAGAGCAGCCAGGAGAAAGCTCACATTAGGCATCTTTGCACGTTAAACACACACATTAATCATGGCACAATGAGAATGCATGCATGCACACCACTGTGGTCCCTAGCACACACACCCCACATCCTCATCTAATTGGATTAGCACAAGCCCACCATGCAGGACTTGTGAGCAGCAACGCCACGCCACGGCTCCAATTATGTCACTGTACATTTATACACCATTCACACGGACCTGGGGATCACTTCTCCCTGGTCCTGGGGAACCCTTCTCCAGCACAAATGAGGGTGACACCCCTTTTCCGGCAGGAATGTCACCCCCACATTCCAAAATCATTTACAACCCAAAAAAAAATAATTGTCCAGCAAAAAGCAAAAAATTTCCAGCAAGAAAAAAAAGGGGGTGGGAACCAAATTAATGCCGCTGGTGTGACCCACGCCTGGGGCGCCCACAGCCCCTGCTCCTCAGGGAAGACTCATGGGGGGGGGGTAATCCGGGGAAGGAGGAGCAGCCCCTGGTCTCTGCCCACCTGGCGGCCTGCCCTCCAAGGCCACGGCAATTCTGGTCAGGCCAGCACTTAGTGATGTAGTATTGGCCTCTGCTGTAGTAGTCTGCAGTTCGTTTAGGCAGTTTGTAAGAGCCCGGGAGTGGCAGTCCAGGTCCCCAAGCGTATCCTTTATGGAGGACAGGCTCTCCTCCATCCGCACCAAAGTCTGGCTGACCTGTCCCAGATGGCGGGTCTGAAGGGCCTGGTCCCTTCTGAGATTGGCGGGCAGAACCTCGGCCACCCCCCTGGTCTTCTGGGACGACTTCCTGCCTCCAGCTGATGCTTGTGGCTGGGGGGAAGGGGAGGCCCTTGGGAGGGGAGCCCTGTTGGGGGGAGGAGTGGGAGAGGCTACCCCTTATGGAGAGCTGGTTGCTGCCAGCCAGAGGGAAAGACTCCTCCAAAAATAACAATCCACTGGCTGACATGACCTCCTCCTCCAACTCAAACCCCTCCTCCGAGGACTCCGGCCTTGTCTGGGGGTCCTCATCAGGCTGGTGTCCCTGGGATGGTGCAGTCAGGCCAGATGGCCCAGCACCCTCCTGCACATCTGTGGATGACACAAAACATTCACAGGTTGGAGGATCCACACACTTGCCACATATTCCCTCCCCCCCCCCCCCACACATGCTACACACCAGATAGGAAAAAAAAAACCTTACCTGTCATCACGGGCTCCTGACTGGAGTCATAGCCAGGCAGGCCCTCCACTTGTTGCCTATTAAAGGTCTGGGCCACCACACGCTCCTCCACTGTCAGCCTAACAGGGCATGGTGGGCCCCCTCCAGTGCCCCTGGCATGGGCTGCCATTTTGGCCAGGTTCTTTCGGACCAGACGCCGGAGATCATTGATCTTCTTGACGATCCCCTCGCGTGTCCGGGTCTCCCCCCCCCCAATGAATTTACCTGGTCGCTAATGTTCTGCAAAATCTCCTTCTTCCTGGCCGGGGGGGGGGGGGGGGGTGTTGGCACTCTCCGGGCCGTGGAGGAAACGCCCATATTGGGTAAGGGCCTGGGCAAGAATTTGTCTCTCCCCCAAAGTAAAATTGCTCTCGCGCTTCCTCTCAGTCATATTCAACAACTCTCTCCCAAACAATCACCAAAAATCACTCACAAAAACAAGCAGGAATAAATCAAGCAACAAAACAAACAAACAAAATCTATCAACCAAAAAGTCTCACAAGCAGTCTCCAAAAAACACTATCAAATATATTCTACAAAACACTAGATCAAACAGTCAACAAATATCACAAAGACAAGTCACAACGCAACAAACAACAGAACATAAGCACCTTGCTGTATTGGGAGGGATACAAAGGGATGTACTTTTGCAAAGGAAGTGCGTTTGTGTCTGTCTATTTATGCTGTCTGCGTAGTTCACTAAGTTGCCCGGGTCCACTTCCAATTTCACTGATTGCGCCGCCCCCGAGTTGTGAGCATGCGCACAGAGGTGCTGACCATGGTCTGCTTCATGTGTGCATGCGCGATGCGGCCGGCCCTTCATTTGCATGGGGTCACGGCTCATTTCAGTGAAACACGCCCACGTCCTTCCCAATTTGAATTACTCCGCCTTACGCCTCGGAATTTACGTTCCACCGGCGCAAATTTCTGCGCAAATACTACGAGTATACGGTGATTGCGCCTCTACATTGCGCCGGTCTAACGTAAAGGAGGTGCGCTACGCCGGCCCATTGTATATACATTTAGATTTTTTTACTTTTAATAGTTTATATATACACTTATAGTTATATATTTAAATATTTACATGTTATGTATAATTATACATTTTATATATATTTATGACTATTTTGATTGTATAAATATTCATATAAAATTTAAAGGTATAAATATGTTTAAGAAGGAATATATAGGAATATATATATATAAAAAGTCTTGAACATATTTATACCTTTACATTATGAATATATATATATAGGGCCAGATTCAGGTAGTCCAGAGCATCTTTGCTCTGGAGTAACGCTTCTCATTTGCGTTGCGCTGCCGAAATTTTAGGAGCAAGTGCTGTCATTCACGAAGCACTTGCTCCTAAAGTTGCGGCAGCGCATCACAAATGAGCCGGCGGAATTCAAATTTAGCGGGTACGGGGCGTGTAGTATGCTAACTACGCGCGATCCCGCCGCCAACGTACTGCGCATGCGTCGAGTGTCAAAACATCCCCGTGCGCATGCTCCAAAATCTGTGAATGAACGTCAATGACGTCACATTCCCATTCATGACCGTTTTACGCAAGCAACGTTTTTTTTTTTTTCCCGACGCGATGACGACGCCTATACCTAACATAGGATACTCCAACCCCATGTAGGTATATCTATGCGCCGCGTATCCCGTCCGGAAACGTCGTATCGTCATTGCGTCGCGCCGGATTTCGATCGTGAATTGCCGATTTCCGCTCATTAACATATTTTTTGAGCGTAAATCGGCGGGAACGCCCCCGGCGCCATTTTTAAGTTGAAGTAACGATGCGATGGCGAAACTCAGTTACGCTGCTCGCATCGGAACTTCAACCCGGCGTTTCTTGTTTTCTGGTTACAGAAAACAGAAACGCCGGCTCAAAGTCACAGTTAGGCTGGCGGATCACTGGATCCGCCAGCGTAACTGTTCCTGAATCTGGCCCATAATATATATTGTACATTTATTATACTTTGTTTTCCTGCAAATATATATGCATTCCTTTTTTCTTTCTTTCTTTTTTTGGAGGAGTTGGACTTTTACTGAGCAAAAACAACTGTTGAATGCCTGTGTAAGCAGTGAACACATTTGGCAGCATGTCCCCCCAGTAGGGGCCCATATGGCTGCTGGGAGAGGCGCACACTTTGTTGTGGCTCATCAGCTGTCATTCCATTGGGCTCTCTGAGCGGAGCCTCCTGCCACCTAGAGGTGCTTATGTGAACAGCAGCCCCCTTTCCATTATTATTTACTCTTTGGACGCAACGCGAGACTGCAACTCCCATCCAGCCTGCAGCTCCCAGTGACATCAGATCTGGACATGGCTGAGCCAGGCTGCAGAGGAGCAACCGCAATGTAAGCCGCACACAATGCGATCTGTAGCTCTAGCAGTAGGGATGGGATGGGGGGGGGGGGGGAGTTGCTTTTATCTGTAGGGAAGAGGAGGGGGGGGGGCTTGTTGTGTAACAGGAGGAGGAGGGGGGTGCCTTGAATGCAGAGGGAATCCAGGAATGCTGCTGGGCAGGCCCCTGCATGGCTTATAGTAGTGAGTATCACTTGTGCGTGTCATTGTCATCCTTACTGGGAACCAGTGACCCCCCCCCCCCCCTTACTGGTCTGGCGTCCATGGCTCTGTGTATAGGAGATCGGTGCTGGAAGTGGGTGGAGACGCACAGGGGCAGACGCTTACAATCTTCGTAATCGCATAGCAACAGTTTCTATATGCCGATCACAGTGCAGGCGACTCGCACTGTTGTGTCCACAGGTCATTGGCAACCCCGACAGGACCGGCGGCTCGCCCCGGGTGCACGCTCCTATTTCTTGTATGCGTTGTAGGATCAGTGGTAAACGTGTGATTTATTATGGTCCTCTGCCGAAAATATTAATACTTGTAAATGGCTATTTACTGCGCCTAATCATCAGAAGCGCAAGAAAAAAAAAGGGGGGTGAAATTAATTCTTAATGGTACCCCCAAGCGTGTAGCAAACGCAGACGCAATCACGCCCGCCGAAGTGCATGCAGCACAGTTTTAAAAATCATATGGGAACCTTTTTTGTGATCATTTGATGCACATAGGGCGGCCTGTATTTATTTTTACATGTAATATTTTTATTTTATTTTGTTATATTGCATTTATTTATATATAAACATGTTTAAAGCACCCCCATCCCTCCATGCTCACGTCTAGAAGCGACAGCATACATAAAAAAGTCATGCACGCATATGTAAGTGGTATTCGCACCACACATGTGAGGTATCGCCATGAAAGTTAGAGCGAAAGCAATAATTTTTCATTTATATTTGATGTATACATTTTTATATACCGTAAATAAATTATAAAATATATATTATAATTTTTTTTCCTGTATTTCTATAAATATGTATAACATAAAATATATATTATAAATTGTTTTCCTATATTCTATAAATATATATATAAATGTGTGTGTGTGTGTGTGTGTGTGGGGAGAGAGAGAGAGATTTATCGTTGATATATACATTTTTATATAAATGAATTATAAAATATATATTATACATTTTTCCTGTATTCTATAAATATGTATAACATAAAAATGTGTGTGTGTATATTATATATATTTGTTATTGTTTTTTTATGTATTTATTTTATTTATTTAATATTTTATTTCTTTTTTTATATATTTATTTATTTTTACACACACACACATATATATATATATATATATATATATATATATATATATATATATATATATATATATATATATATATATATATATATATATTCTATACATTTTTTTCCTCCTATATATTTATTATTATTATTGTTGTTTTATATGTATATGTATATTTGATATAAACATTTTTAACATAAACATTTTTATATAAATAAATTATAAAATATATACTATACATTTTTTTCCTATATATAATTTTTATTTTATTTTATTTTTTATTGTTATTAGTATTGTTTTTTTTTATAGAAATACAGGAAACATGTATAATATATATTTTATAATTTATTTATATAAAAATGTATATATCAAATATATATATATATATATATATATATATATAATATATATTTGATGTAAACATTTTTATATAAATAAATTATCAAATCTATATTATACATTTTTTTTACTGCAAGTATAAGTGCATTCCTTTTTTATTTTTATTTGTAAGTGATGGACTTTAACAGCGAAAAAACAAAAGTTAAAACACTCTGGCCCAGATTCACAGAGCGATTACGCCTGCGCAACAGGAGATGCGCGTGCGTAAGTCTAAATGTGCGCGTGCGTTTCGTTGCGCGGCATCCCCAGAACGAGATACGCAAAAAATCGTCTTTTTTTTGTCCCGCGTAATTTCGTTAGACTGGCGCATCCGTCCGCGCAAAAGTGCGATAGACACACCATTGATTTGCTAGTCAAATATGCTAATGAGGGACTTACGGGGATCCACAAAACAACGTTGGGGCAGCGCAGGCTACGCAGTGTGCGCAACAGCAAAATGTCCTGTCTAAAATTAGAGCTGATAAAAGCTGGTCTAAAAAAAGAAAAAAAGTCTACTTGTCAGATAAAGCAACACTGTTAGTGAGGAGTTCAGCAGTCACACGTGTTGCTCAACAATCTGTATGCCAACATGCCAGGGGCATCGTCGCACATAGCTATACTACTGACTTTAGATGAACAAAGAAGGAGGAGGGCACGGAGGATGGCACTAAGGAGGGCACGGGAGATGTTTTTTTTTTTGTTTTTATTTGCTTATATAAAATTTACAATTTAATCTAATCTAATACAATATTCTTATCTGATACAAGCCCCTCACTCTTCACTTGATATATCACACATGCATAGACCTGTTTGGCATGAGTGATTCTGAGGTGTCTCGCATCTTCAGATTCACCCCTCATGCCATCCTGGAATTACCACAACCTTGCAGGAGGACATCACCAGCCCAACACATGGCACCACCCATGACACCCATGACAGCTACATATACAATCAGAGCCCCATCCCCACAGATTTCGAACAGAACATGTATGGGGACAGCTGGCTGGTTGGTGAGTGACATGGGTGGCAGGCATGACTATCCCCTCCCGTGATGCACACCTCACAAGTGGCACATGCATGACTAACATCCTCCTGTCTTTTCCCTTCAAGGTGACTCTGCATATGCACTGGGACCCCATCTCATGACCCCATCTCATGCCAGCTCACATTATGCATCTTTGCACGTTAAACACACACATTAATCATGGCACAATGAGAATGCATGCATGCACACCACTGTGGTCCCTAGCACACACACCCCACATCGTCATCACATTGGATTGGCACCAGTCCACCATGCAAGACTTGTGAGCAGCAACGCCATGCCACGGCTCCAATTATGTCACTATACATTCATACACCATTCACACAGACCTGGGGATCACTTCTCCACCACAAATGAGGGTGACACCCCTTTTCCCGCAGGAATATCACCCCCACATTCCAAAATCATACACAAACAGAACCCAAAAAATTAAATAAATGACGAGCAAAAAAAAAAAATGCCCAGCAAAAATATAATTTAAACAAAATAACAACAAAGAAAACACATAAAAGACAAAAATCACTCTGCACAACAGTCCCCAAATATCTCAAAGACACGTCACAAACAAACAAAAGCACCTTGCTGTAGAGCAGGGGTGGCAAACTCAAATTCATCGAGGGCCGCATCAGCAGTGTGGTTGACTTCAAAGGGCCAGTTGTATATGGGTCGCACTACATACAGAATGCAGAGTTCAGGATTACGTCAGGATTATGCTACGTACACAGTGCAGGGATTCAGGGGTCCGCACAGAGCACCATTACATCAGAGTCCGCACAGAGCACTATTACATCAGAGTCCGCACAGAGCACCATTACATCAGAGTCCGCACAGAGCACCATTACATCAGAGTCCGCACAGAGCACTATTACATCAGAGTCCGCACAGAGCACCATTACATCAGAGTCCGCACAGAACACTATTACATCAGAGTCCGCATAGACCCCCATTACATCAGAGTCCGCATAGACCCCCATTACATCAGAGTCCGCATAGACCCCCATTACATCAGAGTCTGCATAGACCCCCATTACATCAGAGTCCGCATAGACCCCCATTACATCAGAGTCCGCATAGACCCCCATTACATCAGAGTCCGCATAGACCCCCATTACATCAGAGTCCGCATAGACCCCCATTACATCAGAGTCCGCATAGACCCCCCATTACATCAGAGTCCGCATAGACCCCCATTACATCAGAGTCCGCATAGACCCCCATTACATCAGAGTCCGCATAGACCCCCATTACATCAGAGTCCGCATAGACCCCCATTACATCAGAGTCCGCATAGACCCCCATTACATCAGAGTCCGCATAGACCCCCATTACATCAGAGTCCGCATAGACCCCCCATTACATCAGAGTCCGCATAGACCCCCCATTACATCAGAGTCCGCATAGACCCCCCATTACATCAGAGTCCGCATAGACCCCCCATTACATCAGAGTCCGCATAGACCCCCCATTACATCAGAGTCCGCATAGACCCCCCATTACATCAGAGTCCGCATAGACCCCCCATTACATCAGAATCCGCATAGACCCCCCATTACATCAGAGTCCGCATAGACCCCCCATTACATCAGAGTCCGCATAGACCCCCCATTACATCAGAGTCCGCATAGACCCCCCATTACATCAGAGTCCGCATAGACCCCCCATTACATCAGAGTCTGCATAGACCCCCCATTACATCAGAGTCCGCATAGACCCCCCATTACATCAGAGTCCGCATAGACCCCCCATTACATCAGAGTCTGCATAGACCCCTTGTAAATGCTGTGGACTCAGATGTAAAGGGGGTTCTGCCCACCAAAGCCCCCCTCTTGCACCAGAGTCCACAGAGCACACTTAAATTCATTGAAAATATACACTGGGAGGTGGGAAAGGGTGAGCTTACTCACCCCAGGATGGATGGTCAGGGGCGGGCTGCCGCATCTTTCCTAACATTTTCCCGGGGATGTGTGCGCGGGGAAGACACAGGGGGTGTGGGCGTGCCACACAGTGTAGAGAGGCGGGAAGAGGAGGGGCAGTGTTCGAGCAGCAGCCGAACTGTCAGCGTGGATTCTGAGCTGTGTGTGAGAGAGACACACAGCTCAGCCAATCAGCCGCGCCGGAGCCCGGAGATGACACAGGCAAGGCCGCGTAGCGGTAGGTGAGCGGCAGCCGCGACCTGTATTAACCCTGTCCAGGCTGCGGGCACCGATTACCTCCCGATGTGCGGCCTGAGCGGGCGGCACTGGAACAAGCAGTGGAGGCTGGCGGGCCACATGACAAGGCTTGGCGGGCCGGATTCGGCCCGCGGGCCTTCTGTTTGCCACCCCTGCTGTAGAGGGAGGGATACAAAGGGATGTACTTTTGCAAAGGAAGTGCATTTGTGTCTGTCTATTTATGCTGTCTGCGTAGTTCACAAAGTTGCCCTAGTCCATTTCCAATTTCACTGATTGCGCCGCTTCCGAGTTGTGAGCATGCGCACAGCGGAGCTGACATGGTCTCCTTCACGCGCGAATGCGCGAGCCGGCCGGCCCTTCATTTGCATGGGGTCACGGCTCATTTCAATGTAACACGCCCACGTCCCTCCCAATTTGTATTACTCCTCCTTACGCCTCTGGAAAAAACCTTACGCTTGCGCAATTTCCTGCGCAAAAGCTACGTGAATCGGGGGATTACGCGGCTAGATGCGCAAGTCTAACGTAAAGGCGGTGCGCTACGCCGGTCCAATAATGCGCCGATGTACGTGAATCTGGGCCTCTGTATGCACCAGTGAAGACAGTTGGCAGCGTGGTCTACCCCCTGGTGATGAAGGGGGGGGGGGGTAGAACCTTTCTGGAGCTGAAGTGTTATTAGAAGAAATCAACCTTCCAAAATTGTCCAACGCAGTTGAGTGCTGTATCCCTACGGGATTGGATGGTGGGATAAGTTGGTACTCCCACACAAGCCATCCATTAAAAAATATGTCTGCTGACTTATTAATTAATAACTAATAATTATTCATTAAATATTACTTATTAAAAAATAAATATTATTTCTATGGATTGTATTTGTTATCCTTGGAAAAGAGGGAGTTCCGAAACGTGTTGGGTGTATGACTTTTACTAATAAAGTCTGGAAACTCTTTACAATGTATCTTGTACTATGGACAATGTAGCAAGGGGAGTATAAACAACCAGAGTTAGGTGCAGACAATCCAGGAACTCTTATTAAGGAGATGCCCCTTGCTGGAGTCCCTAAGAGATGGAAGTAGACCATAGGTGACCCAACCCCACCGGACCAACGTAGAAATGTATTTAGATGGCCCGGCCCTTTGGTTGCTCTTTGACTTGCCACGTGTGGTAGTTACTATGTTGCATAGTAGACATTCCCGCCGTGTGATGTACGGTTGTCTTCTCTTCTCAGGTTGGCTGCATGATCCCAAGCATGGACAATCCTCTCCTTTCCCAGCTAGTGAATGGGATTTCCAGTGCCGTTCCACCTTCCCAGTCCAAACTCTACAGCAGCTGGTCTGTGTGTGACGAAGAAACCAAAACCCCGTCCATAGCCGACTGTTTGGAGAAGAGGTAACATCAGAAATAGTACAATCTCTTTCTCGGTGATCTCACCCTGTAGGACCTTCAGATATTCATATCAGTCCATGAACCCAAATGGCTCTACATTTTATTATGCCTTGTGCTAATTTTGGGTGGAATCCAATTAAACTACCTGAACTGTTGGGACATGGGTGACGCTTGAGGTGTTACAGGGGTCAGGGCCCATCCAGGCTGCTCCTGGGCCCTCTTGAGTTCCCAGTTTCAGCTACACAGGGTGACCAGGCAAACTCAGGTCAGTAAAGCCCCTACCTCCCACCCTGCACGTGCACACATGGTGGGGAGGGGGACATGGGTGGAGTTTGAGTGGTTGCAGTCCATCACCCATGTTCCCACACTGGCCCGTGCCCTCTGAGTTTCCAGTTACCTCTACACAGGGTGACGGGGTGAGCCCATTCCTCTAGCGTGGCACTCTCTGATCACTTCCCCACCCTGCTCAACCGTGCATGTGTACACAAGGTAGGGGGACATGGGCGGAGTTTGAGAGGTTGTAGTCCACCACCCAGGTCCATGCCCTCTGAGTTTCCAGTTACGTCTACACCGGGTGATGGGACGAGCCCTTTCCTCCAGCGGTGCACTCTCTGATCACCTCCCCACCATGCTCAACCGTGCACCACACAAGGTATGGGGGACATGAGCGGAGTTTGAGGGGTTGCAAGTCGCTGCCCATGTTCCCGCCTAGACCCACGCCCTCTGAGTTTTCCCTTTCCTCTACACAAGCTGACGGGGCGAGCCCTTTCCCCCCAGCGGCGCACTCTCTGCTCAGCCAACCCACAATCTCCTCCCCAGCCCAGTGCCTCCCTTATCCTGCTGTACCGTGCTCGTGCACACAAGGTGGGGGCAGGCAGGCCACATTCTGAGCTGCTGGGTGAAAGTGGTGCACGCTCTGCTCATCCCACACACCCCAATGGTGCTCAGCCCCATACAGTCTCTTCCTCCTTACCCGGCTCCACCGTGCACACAAGGTAGGGGGACATGGCTCCACTGTGCACGTGCACACAAGGTAGGGGGACATGGGTGGAGTTTGAGGGCTTGCAGGTCACTGCCCATGTTCCCGCCTAGGCCCACGCCCTCTGAGTTTTCAGTTTCCTCTACACAGGGTGACGGGGCGAGCCCTTAACCCTCAATAGCACACTGTCTGCTCAGCCAACCTCCTTCCCCAGCCCAGTCCCTCTCTTACCCGGCTGTACCGTGCACATGCAGGCAAGCCACATTATGAGTTGCCGGGTGAAAGTGGTGCACACTCTGCTCAGCCGACACCTCCCATTGGTCGCCCAGGCTCGTTCTGGGCCCTCTGAGTTTCTGGTTTCACCTACACAGCGTAATGGGGCAAGCCCTTTCCCCCAGCGGTGCATTCTCCACTCAGCCAACCCCCCTCCTTCCCCAGCCCAGTCCATCCCTTACTCTGCTGAACCATGCACGTGCAGACAAGGTGGGGGCACGAAGGCCACATTCTGATCTGCTGGGTGAAAGTGATAGGCTTGTACATGAATGTAGAAGTCAGAGGGCCCGGGTGGAGCCCAGGCTGGGTCCTCTGAGCTTCTTCTTTTGTATACAAGCTCACTGCTTTCTATCTGCAGCTCAGAGTGTGGCCTGCCTGCCCCCACCTGGTATGCACTGGCAACAGGAGAATCTTGGCACGCGGTGGAGGTGAAGGGTGGTAGTGGGGGTGGGGCTTAGGTCAACTTTTGCATCAGGGCCCATAAGCTTCAAGCTACGCCTTTGCTGTGGAAGATATTCCTGTGAAGAGCGAGGTTTCAAAAAAAGAGACCAGAGAAGTAGAGTGGGCTAAACCCCCCCCCCCCCCCCCCCCGGAGTGCCATCATCCCAAACTAGCAAATGACTGGAAAAGAAAGAGCCCCCGAGGATACAAATTCAGCACATTCATTTATCAACAATGTATCCAAGATATATTGACCACTTATCTACCGAGGTACATTTATAAATGGAATGGTAGACAATGGGGTAACATCAAGATGACGGCTGCAGCTGTGTACTTGGTATCAGCTTTTAAGAGCCAGTGAAGGGCTTTCATGCAAAAGGGATCCGGCAGCTCTAGAGCCTCCCAATTACTTTTTTGGGGCTCCTAAATGGCACCCAACATTTACAGTGGACCACGGGAGAGAGTAGGAGGAACTCTGAGAAATTCCGTTCCTGATTCCTCCTGCAACGAATGGCCCGCTAGTGTAGCTGAGGATGCAGCTATTCAAGCACAATGCATTGGAGGGCAGTGAGACATCAGGGGTCTAATAGACCCCTAATGTCTCCAAAAAGAGGACCTGTCATCTACCATACCATTATGTAAGGGGGAGGTTTGAAGACAGCCAGTTTAGTCGAGGGGTCTCCAAACTATGACCCTCCAGTTGTTCAGGAACTACAATTCCCATCATATCTGTGATAAGCAGAGTTTTACAATGCCTCATGGAACATGTAGTTCCACAACAGCTGGAGGGCCGTAGTTTGGAGATCTCTGGTTGTCCATAAAGACACCATCAAATGCCTGGATGAGGGATATTCATACTTTCTCATTCAAATGGCAAAATTCTACACGTGTCAGGCCAGCATAAGGTGTGTCACTCTGGTTCCCAGACTGAGACTGGTCATGGGATTATAACGAAGGCAGACCGCCTCTCTTAGCAGGAAGGGTGAATGCTAAATAGATACCTCCATAACAGAAGCGGGTAAGGATTTGTAGATTGGATGACCTGGAGGGGTGAAGGAGCAACATTGCCCATGTATCTGTTGCTCTTTTGATCTTTGTCATTATCTTGGCAGCCATAGCTCTCTTTGAAGCTTGCTTGCAGAGTGGTTAATCAATGATTCCCATCCTCTTTCGGTTAGTCAGACCGGAGCTGGCTTTGCCATGAAAAGTTAGAGTTTGTAATTGGTTATGTTTCAACTTGAGGGCCATCTGCCTGTCCTCCAGGGAGTGAGAATATCATAAATTATACTCATGTTGCCTTCCAACAAGGGGTTTTATTTAAAATGAACAAAATTGAAGTTTAACCTGGTATCAACAGTTTGACTTTATTACATGTTTGTTCAATTTTTTTTATGTTTTTACTTACCTGCTCTGTGTAATGGTTTTGCACAGAGCAGCCCTGATCCTCCTCTTCACTGGTCCCCCCGCCAGCACTCCTGGCCTCTCCCCTTTGACCAATGCCCCCAATAGCAAGCTGCTCCATAAGACACATAGAGCTATGGCTGGGCCTCGGGCCGACTCCGCCTTTTTTTTCTCGATGATTCACTGAGGTGAGGGGGTCCCAGGACAGCCGTGGCTCTTGTACACATCACTGGATTGAGCTGGGGTTTAGGTAAGTAATGGAGGGGGGGGCATGAAGATAAAAAAAATTCAGCCTTTACAACCACTTTAAATTCATAAAATTACCTTCTGTTCTCTTTCTTTTTTTAAAGTGCTGTGTTCACTTACCCCGACACCGAAAACCGGACGGATGTGTTCGGATTGATGTCAAACCTCCCAGAAGACGCAAACAAAATTGATGCTGTGACTGACTGGTAAGTACTTGTAGGGTCTTCTGGCATGGGTTCCCATTACTGAAGTGTCTCTGCCTCATCAGGAAGCACTTACAACGATCAGAAAATATGCAACTCTCCGCATCTAAAACAAAACCAAAGAAAATTCCCAGCTAAACTCACCAGCCTGCCTGCAACCAACCTAATTATCCTGTCTAGCAGTGTGTGTTAAAAACAGGGATTTAGTTTGCACGTAATGGATAGATAAGGGGTAGGTGAGCCTGGAGGGAGCCCATCCCTCATTAAAGGCACAGGGGCACATTGGACACCCAGCACAATGGCAGCAAAGGTGTCCAGTGTGTCCCCTCACCAATATTACACAAAAAAAAAAATAGAGGTGAAAAGAGACCAGATTGTCTCTGATCAACTCTATGATCTAGGAGGACTGGAGAAACATCGTGACGTCACTTCCAGTCTAAGGCAGATAAAAAAAAAAAAAATTTAAAGCAAAAGATCACAATTTAAATGTTTTTTGGTTTTCAGAGGTAGAGTAGAAATTTTTGACCCCAGATCTCTCCATCCTTTTTCCTATTAATATTGCGTTTGAAAAACCGCTGCGCCAATACTTGTGACATAAAAAAAAAAGCAACGATCACCCTTTTATGCTCTAGGGTCTTTGCTAAAAAAATTCAATTAAATTAAAAAAAATTATAATGTTTGGGGGTTCTAAGTCATTTTTTAGCAAAAAATACAGATTTTTGTTGGTACAGCGGAACCTCGGATTGCGAGTAACGCGGTTAACGAGCATTTAACAATATGAGCAATTTTTTATATATATATATATATATATATTTCAATCCTGACTCTCTTTGCGAGTGTTGTATCGCAAAACAAGCAGGATTCAAGCCTCTGCAGTGTGCAGTACCGCATTTGGCCAGAGGTGCGGGGGCACCGCAACCGAAATACTCCGTTCCCCTAGTGTTTCCGAGCCTTTCTGGGGGTTTCCAAGGGCAACCAAACGATCTCCAAGTATTTCCGAGTCTCTCCGGCGCCCCCCCCCCCCACCTCTGGCCACATGCGGTATTGCATGCCATAAAAGTCAATGTGGAACTAATTATTTTCGTTTTCCATTGACTTCTATGGGGACACTCGCTTTGAAATGCGAGTGCTTTGGATTACAAGCATTCTCCTGGAACGGATTATGCTCGTAATCCAAGGTTCCCCTTGTTAATTAAATGTGCCATTAAAAAAAGCCTGGTCCTTAAAGCGGAGTTTCAACCAAAAGTGGAACTCATTTGTCTCCTCCCCCTTTAGGTGCCATATTTGGCACCTTTCTGGGGGGGGTCCCCACTTCCAGGAGTTCAGGGCGCAGCGAATTACGTCAGCGGCTCGGCTTCCTCCACATCCCCCTCACCACCAGGCCAGTGGGAGAGTGCAGCGGTGCCTTGCGCATGTGCAGTGGCGCCCTGGCGTGACGCTGTAATGCTGCCGTGTTATCTTACTAGCGATGGTGGCGGCAGCTGATGGTAACATCAGCTGACATCGCTGGACTCCAGGACAGGTAAGTGACCTATTATTATGTGTTTGTTTAGCTGCTGGCTTTTAATTTTTGAAGGGGTGGGCGGACCTTCTGCTTTAAGTGGTTAAAATAAAAATCTATAACCCTCCCTTACTCAAAATAAAATAAAAAAATACATTTTCTATTTTAAGACAAACTGCTTTAACCACTTCAGCCCCGGACCATATTGCTGGTCTATGACTGTGTCGCATTTTGCGATTCGGCACTGCGTCGCTTTAACTGACAATTGCGCGGTCGTGCGACGTGGCTCCCAAACAAAATTGGCGTCCTTTTTTTCCCCACAAATAGAGCTTTTTTTTGTTGGTATTTGATCACCTCAGCGGTTTTTAGTTTTTGCTCTGTAAACAAAAATAGAGCGACAATTTTGAAAAAAAAAATTATATTGTTTACTTTTTGCTATAATAGATATCCCCCAAAAATATATAAAAAAAAAATGTTCCCTCAGTTTAGGACGATACGTATTCTTCTACATATTTTTGGTAAAAAAAATAATGCAAAAAGCGTTTATTGATTGGTTTGCGCGAAATTTATAGCGTTTACAAAATAGGGGATAGTTTTATGGCATTTTTTTTTTTTTTTTACTAGTAATGGCGATCAGCAATTTTTATCGGTACTGCGACATTATGGCGGACACTTCGGCCACTTTTGACACATTTTTGGGACCATTCACATTTATACAGCGATCAGTGCTATAAAAATGCATTGATTACTTTAAAAATGCCACTGGCAGTGAAGGGGTTAACACTAGGGGACGAGCAAGGGGTTAATCATGTTCCCTGGGTGTGTTCTAACTGAAGGAGGGGTGGGACTGACATGGGGAAATGACAGATCGCTGGTCATACGTTGTATTAACAGACAATCAGTCATTTTACCCCCCTGACAGGACCGGGAGCTGTTTGTTTACACACACAGCTCCCGATTCTCGCGCTGTAACGAGCGATCACGCGTGCCCGATGGTGCTCGCACCCACCGGGCACACGCATCGGGATCAGAGGTGAGCGGGGGGCGCGCGCCCCAGGTGGCTGATTCGCGAGGTGATGTAGATCTACGTGACCTCGCTCAGGGGAGCCGACCTGCCGTCGTATAACTGCGGTGGCTGGTCGGCAAGTAGTTAATGATTAATTTGAATGCCCGGCGGTGGCGCGTCGGGATCAGGGGCGCGCGCCCTTGGTGGCTGATTCGCGAGGTGACGTAGATTTACGTGACCTCGCGCAGAGGAGCCGACCTGCCGTCGTATAACTGCGGTGGCTGGTCGGCAAGTAGTTAATGATTAATTTTAATAAAGAGATAACTAAATTAGAGGGTTGTTAACCCAATATTATTATTATTATTATTTTTCACGATTTATATTATTATTTTTATACATTTTCTATTTATAAATTATTTTATTTATTTATATTAGCCTGGAGTTCTTCAAAAAAAATATTTTGTTTTTCAGGGACTCACTATCTAGACTGTTCCCCCCACTGTGGGCTGCAAGCGACCACCAGAATCTCTCTGATTACCTTCCCAACCTCCTCCCAGGAAATGTTGATCTCTCCAACGTAATTGGCTCCCCAACCTACCAGGAACCTGCAAGAAAATTGCCAGACATCGAAAGCCTTCAGAGAGGGTTTGAGGACCTGGGCTTGCTGGATTCTTGGGTTTCCAGCCCCGAAACCTGCAGCCCGCGGCTCGAAGACGTATTCCAAGACCTCTACTTTGAAAATCAAGCCTTGGAACTGAATTCTTCCTTCCAGCCCATCGAATGGCCTAACCAGTCTGCCGACGGCTACGTCAAGTTTAACGGCAGCGCCGCTAACGCCTGCCCCAGCTCACAGAAGAGGGCAAAAGAATACTCCGGCGTGCCACGGCCCTCGTGGAAAAACGACAAGGGGAGAGGCAAATTCGGTAAGGGCAGCCCAACCGGTCAAACAAATTTCCCGCCTGGTGCAAGAGAATGTTGGGGAAAAGAAACATATGCAAAATCTTCCGGTGACTTTTCCCCGCTGTGTATGAAGCCACCGGCATTCCAGTTTAATCAGCAATTTTCTAAAACTCACGGTTTCAATCCGACCGTACAAAAGGCGCATTACAAGGAAGGGTCGGAAAGCTACGGCGGTTTCCCAAAAGTCAGCACCTTCGAATGCCGCGAAAATATTACTCCTCAAAAGGAGTCCTATGCAAAGTCTCCAGTTCCTTGTATTAGCCCCAACGAGGGCTTCCCATTGGCCAGCCAGGGACACAGATGGTTAGACGGCGAACCGCTGGGGACCCAGAAAACGGCAACCAGCCCTTTGCCCTCTCCCGCAAGCTCTAGCCTGTCAGATGGTTCTCCGACCCATTGTCCGGGGTATTTCCCTCAACCGCCGTTGCCACCTTCTGCGAAAGATGGACACTTGAATGGAACGACCAACCAGATACCGTTCTCCAGCTTTATCGATGAGAACCAGAGGCGCGGCAAGGGTTTCAGCCGCTCGTCTCCTAGTAAGGAGGGCATGTATCGGAACACGGCATTCGGTTATCCACCCAACTGGTCACCGACTCAGCCGGGTTCAGGACAGAATAACTCTGAACGGCTTCACAAACTGCCTAAAAGAGCAAACCCTCAAAACAACGGAAATCCCGATCGAAGAGGAAGAAGAACATGGAATATGCCACATGGCGGCGCCAAACAAAACCTGCCTCCTTGCAGCCCCTTCCAACGCAAACAGGAACCCAACCTGGGCAACATGTCCGACTTTGTCAACGCCTCCTTTCTGCCTCCCTTTTCTCTGATGTCTGATTTAAAGCAGAATCAGAATTTCCCCCCCTTTAACCCGCAGTTGTTTTCTCCGACGTCAAATATGTCTTTTCCTCCCCCTTTCCCGTTTTCCGACCTCATCGACCTGTTCCATTACGAAGATATTAATCAGATCCAACCTTTTATAAATGACCTGTTCTGCGGTGATGTCCCCCCGCCGTACTTTCCCTTTCCAGCCCCTTTCAACAGATGCCGCCCTTCGAGAAATCGCAGTGGACCTGCCAATGAACTCCATTTACAACTAGAGGAATGCTGCGAGCAGTTCCGGGCTTTAGAGAAAGAAAGGAAAAAGGTAAGAAGACCTTCTTGTGAGTGCTTTACATTGGTTATGAAGCCATTTGCTATAGAGCACGGGTCAAACACAAAGAACGTGGGCCTAATCCGGCCCCCGCCAGGCCTTGTCATGTAGCTCTCCCACCCAGTCTTGCAGCTGGAATGTGTCAGGAACTTAATTCTGGCTCAGGGGCGGGCTGACCATTCAGGCCCTGCCCAAGGGCCCCATGCAACTAGGGGGCCCCATCAGGGTTGCCAGTCCCAGTAAAACCAGGGACAGTAAGTAAAAATCTGTGTTTTTTAAAAAAAATCCCAAGATTATAGCTGCCCCGCCTCTCCGATTCCTTTTCAGTAGGGTTGTCCCTTTTAGGACCGAGTACAAGTACCGATACTTTTTTTCAAGTAGTCGCCGATACCGAATACCGATACTTTTTTTAAATGTGTCCCCAAAGGCAGCCATGTCCCCCACATATTGCAGCCATGTCCCCCGACATATTGCAGCCATGTCCCCCCACATATGCAGCCATGTCCCCCCCACATATTGCAGTCATGTCCCCCCCACATATTGCAGCCATGATGCCCCCCCCCATACAGCAGCCATGATGCCCCCCCACATACAGCAGCCATGATGTCCCCCCACATACAGCAGCCATGATGTCCCCCCACATACAGCAGCCATGATGTCCCCCCACATACAGCAGCCATGATGTCCCCCCACATACTGCAGCCATGATGTCCCCCCACATACTGCAGCCATGATGTCCCCCCACATACAGCAGCCATGATGTCCCCCCACATACTGCAGCCATGATGTCCCCCCACATACTGCAGCCATGATGTCCCCCCACATACAGCAGCCATGATGTCCCCCCACATACTGCAGCCATGATGTCCCCCCACATAATGCAGCCATGATGTCCCCCCACATACTGCAGCCATGATGTCCCCCCACATATTGCAGCCATGATGTCCCCCCACATATTGCAGCCATGATGTCCCCCTACCTGATGATGATGATGCCGCCGTATATACAAAGCCGCCGCCGCGAACATTACACACACCTTTCGTTTTTCAATAGCTGTTTTCCCTATCGCGCGCCCTGTGTAAAGGACACTCCCTCTTGCTCGGGATTGGACAGATCCGTCCGATCGCTAGCAAGGGGGAGTGTCCTTTACACAGGGCGCACGGTAGGGAAAACAGCTATTTAAAAAACGAAAGGTGCATGTAATGTTCGCGGCGGCGGCTTTGTATATACGGCGGCGGGGGCGACGGCGGCGGGTGAAGTATTCTATTTGGGTATCGGGGGTATTTGGGGGAGTAGAAGTACTTTCTATTTGGGTATCGGGGGTATTTGGGGGAGTACAAGTACTCCCGCAAATACTTGGAATCGGTCCCGATACCGATACTGGTATCGGTATCGGGACAACCCTACTTTTCAGTGTGTATATTCTGTGCGTATGTATACTGTATGTGTGTGTATACTGTGTGGCCCCATAATCTGTTGCCTGGGAGCCCCATAATCTCCTGTTGCCCGGGGCCCCCATGAGTTGTCAGTCCGCCCCTGCTCTGGCTTTCTCCCTATCTTGAGACTTCTGTGTTTACAAGAGACGGATTTGCTTGCAGAGGCTTCTGGATGTAACAGATCCCGCATGCCGGGGAGAGTTCTCCAGAATCTGAGAGCGGGAACGATCTCCCTGTAAAGCAGCGCCACCTATACAGAGAGGTATAACAGAGCCAAATACACGGGTAGTAAAGAGAGCCACTACATATAGGTACTAGAGCCAGCCCAGGTGTAGGAAGGGGGGGGGGGGTTGGTGTTGCACACCATGCATAGTGCACCCCTAAACCCTGCACTCTGTAGACAGGGCACCCCTGAACTTTGTACATAGTACACCTTGAACTCTGTACATAGTGGACCCCTTTACCCTGCACTCAGTGTGTAGTGCACTCCTGAACCCTGCAATCTCTATATAGGCAGCCCTCAAATTTTCCACTCGCATTTTGCTAGTGATAAATGAGGGCCTGGGGGGGGGGGGTGGGGGGCGAACACAGCTGGTGGGCGGGGTTAATTAGGAGCAATTTTACCAGTGATCTCCCTGGGGGGGAAGAGAGCATGGAGGAAGAGGAGAGCCGTGGGACCACAGAGCAGTATAGCACGCTGTTACAGCTTTCATTACAATTGTCTCCGCTCTGCTCGTCACAGCCCCGCCTCCTCCTTACCCCGTGCCTGTGATAGACAGAACGCTGTGCTATCCTGCTCTGTGATCCCACGGCTCTCCTCTTCCTCCAGTCATGCTTTCCTCTGCCCAGGCAAGGCTGCAATCGTGGGCACAGTGAGGCTGCAATAGTGGGCATCGTGAGGCTGCAATAGTGGGCATCGTGAGGCTGCAATAGTGGGCATCGTAAGGCTGCAATAGTGGGCATCGTGAGGCTGCAATAGTGGGCATCGTGAGGCTGCAATAGTGGGCATCGTGAGGCTGCAATAGTGGGCATCATGCAATAGTGGGAACAGTGAGGCTGCAATGGGCACAGTGTGGCTGCAATATTGGGCACAGTGAGGCTACAATGGTGGGCACGGTGAGGCTGTTGCAATGGTGAGCACAGGTGAGGCTGCATTGATGGGCACAGGTGAGGCTGCAATGGTGAGCACAGGTGAGGCTACACTGATGAGACGGATTTGCTTGCAGAGGCTTCTGGATGTAACAGATCCCGCATGCCGGGGAGAGTTCTCCAGAATCTGAGAGCGGGAACGATCTCCCTGTAAAGCAGCGCCACCTATACAGAGAGGTATAACAGAGCCAAATACACGGGTAGTAAAGAGAGCCACTACATATAGGTACTAGAGCCAGCCCAGGTGTAGGAAGGGGGGGGGGGGTTGGTGTTGCACACCATGCATAGTGCACCCCTAAACCCTGCACTCTGTAGACAGGGCACCCCTGAACTTTGTACATAGTACACCTTGAACTCTGTACATAGTGGACCCCTTTACCCTGCACTCAGTGTGTAGTGCACTCCTGAACCCTGCAATCTCTATATAGGCAGCCCTCAAATTTTCCACTCGCATTTTGCTAGTGATAAATGAGGGCCTGGGGGGGGGGGTGGGGGGCGAACACAGCTGGTGGGCGGGGTTAATTAGGAGCAATTTTACCAGTGATCTCCCTGGGGGGGAAGAGAGCATGGAGGAAGAGGAGAGCCGTGGGACCACAGAGCAGTATAGCACGCTGTTACAGCTTTCATTACAATTGTCTCCGCTCTGCTCGTCACAGCCCCGCCTCCTCCTTACCCCGTGCCTGTGATAGACAGAACGCTGTGCTATCCTGCTCTGTGATCCCACGGCTCTCCTCTTCCTCCAGTCATGCTTTCCTCTGCCCAGGCAAGGCTGCAATCGTGGGCACAGTGAGGCTGCAATAGTGGGCATCGTGAGGCTGCAATAGTGGGCATCGTGAGGCTGCAATAGTGGGCATCGTAAGGCTGCAATAGTGGGCATCGTGAGGCTGCAATAGTGGGCATCGTGAGGCTGCAATAGTGGGCATCGTGAGGCTGCAATAGTGGGCATCATGCAATAGTGGGAACAGTGAGGCTGCAATGGGCACAGTGTGGCTGCAATATTGGGCACAGTGAGGCTACAATGGTGGGCACGGTGAGGCTGTTGCAATGGTGAGCACAGGTGAGGCTGCATTGATGGGCACAGGTGAGGCTGCAATGGTGAGCACAGGTGAGGCTACACTGATGAAGTTGTTGTTAATATTTATTTTTGGAACTTAATTCTGCATAAAACATTTAAGTCTATAATTTATGAGGGCATGTTTAGGGGCGGGGCAGGGTAGGGGTTGGGTGGAACGCTGGTGGCGAGTAACCCTTGAGGCCTAGCTAGTAGTTCAGGACTTTAAATTTTGAGCCCTGGGATAGGGCACTCCTGGAACTGCACTCTGTACATAGCGCATCCCTGAACTCTGTTTGTAGCGCACCCCTACATGGGGGGGGGGGGGGGGGGTCTGCATGGGGGGGTCTTTTTTTTTAGATCCCTTCCAATAGCCTAGAAAAGGAAAACCTATAAGTATTTAAGCTGCAGGAACATCTCAAATCTCTTTTTTTTTTTCAATTTTATGGGGTGTTTTTTTTTGTTGGTTTGTTAGAGGGTGGTGGATGTGTGTGGACACAGGTCTTTACCAGTCACTTATCTCTGTAATTAATCATTGTTGTGTCGTATCCTCTATAGACGGAAGCAGAGCTAGCTCGAAACTTCCCAGGAAACCGGGTTTCCAGCTCCTACAGCTCAGCCGTCCCAAGACTTCCCACCAATCCATCAAGAGTCGATCGCTTGGTTGTGGATGAGTTTCGAGAACAAGCCAGAGTAAGGACCGATGAAATCTAATTTCCTCTCTGAGCCTCACCACCTAGAACTGATTACCATTGGGTTTTATGCAAGAATCTGAATATTAGTTTCTGAAATCAGTGAAACAAAGCAGGCAAGAGTTACTTTTTTTTCTCACTTATAGACCATATAGGTTGAGGGTCAGGGGTCAGAGGTCATGTGAAGTTTCAAAGCAGCTGCCCCAACAAACTGCCTGGCTTTACATTCGGTCTACCAATTCCGGAATGAAGTTTGACCCGGTTTATATAATAATTTACGAATAAGTACCGTATATACTCGAGTATAAGCCGAGTTTTTCAGCACATTTTTTTGTGCTGAAAAAGCCCTCCTCGACTTATACTTGAGTCTCTCCGATCTGCATACCTGATCAGCCCCTGTGCCATGCAGTCAGATGGCGGACGTCCAGTGTAACAAAGCCCCGCCTCCTACTCGTCCGTGACTCACTGCTGGGATACTGAGTGTTCCGTCTATCAAGGATGAGGAGAAGGCGGGGCTTTGTTACACTGGACAATCGCTGTCTGACTGCATGACACGGAGATCAGGTATGCAGATCGGCACAGTGAGGCATGCAAATGGGCACAGTGAGGCATGCGAATGGCCACAGTGAGGCTGCAGATGGGCACAGTGAGGCTGCAGATGGGCACAGTGAGGCTGCAGATGTGCACAGTGAGGCTGCAAATGGGCATTGTTGACCCTCTTTTCCACTTACAGTAGCTGTTGCATTTCCTACCCTAGGCTTATACTCAAGTTAATATGTTTTCCCAGTTGTTTTGTGGTAAAATTAGGTGCCTCGGGCACAGTGAGGCATTGGCACAGTAAAGCATGCAAATAGCCACAGTGAGGCATGCAATGGCCACAGTGAGGCTGCAAATGGCCACAGTGAGGCTGCAGATTGGCACAGTGAGGCTGCAAATGGGTACAGGGAGACTTCAGATGACCACATTGAGGCTGCAGATGGACACAGTGAGGGTGCAGATTGTTAACCCTCTTTTCCCGCTTACAGTAGCTGCTGCATTTTCTACCCTCGGCTTATACTCAAGTTAATACATTTTGCCATTTTTTTTGTGGTAAAATTAGGTGCCTTGGCTCATATTCGGGTCGGCTTATTCTCGAGTATATACAGTATATATTCTTACAGTAGCCAAGTTGTGACTTGGTTCTGTTTAACTGTGACCATGTTTTAAGGTATTTCTACCGTGTGAACCAAATACAGAACAGTTATATGGAATGTATTGAGAATAACAAGCATGTTATACTTACTAGTGGTTTTGCACAGAGCAGCCCCAATCATCCTCTTCTTGGGCCCAACACCAGTGGTCCTGGTCCCCCCCTGCCAAATGCCCACCATAGCAAGACAGCATGGAGGCACCTTAATGTTTTCGTAATTTTTCCAAGTTATGTCTCACACAGTATAGGCACAATTAGAATACATTTTTCGTGGCCTAGCCACATAGAAGGGCCCAAAATCCAAGGAGCACCTTCAGAGGCATGAATTACACATATGACTACCTATCACATTTTTGGAGGACTTGGAGCACCAGTGCAGTGGAAACAACCACATGACCCCAACGCCTTCATGAATAAATGTCAGTTTGTAGGAGTGGACATTCCTAGGCAAGTGACAAGCACTCATACACGTTCCATCAGTTGTAAGGGAAATAAGCTTTTGGAAGGTATAATGTAATCTTTAATTCATTAACTGATTCAAATAAGTTGTTAATAGTTATAATAGTGAATTTTCTTCTAGAGCCATTTCTTTTAGATCATTTTAGCTCATTTTGTTAAATATATATTGATATGTATATTTGCTGATCAGGCAGTTTCGCTGGTGAAGATCATGGAGAGAATCCGCGGAGATAGCCTTCATGTCAACATCGGTCTTGCTTTGGAGCATCACCTGGAGGCCATCCACTTGACACAGGCACGGCGCAAAGATGAAATAGTTAATGCAGCCAATCGGCAGAAGCAAGGAGCCCCTCGCTACAATAATGAGAGAGGTATAATTTTCCAGTCCGTTTAGGAGTGTTACTGGTATTGGCTGAACTGGATGGACTTGTGTTTTTTTTCAACCAGACTAAATGTTTAAGGAAGAGAACCTGACATCTGTCAATGCTATACAATCATCAGGCTTGCAGGTTCATTATAGCACCAGTGGTTCTCAACTATCGGGCTGCAGCCTCCCTTCTCCCATGACTCCCCACAGCTCCAGATCCCTTAACCTTCCATAGTGCTCCCCAGCTCTCATAGTGCTCCCCAGCTTGCTACTGAGCCTCCAGCCCTGCATAGCGCCCCCCATATTCCAACAGTATCCCACAGCACCCTCCAGAACCCCCATCACCTTTCTTCAGAACCCCCATCACCTTCCTCCAGAACCCCCATCACCTTCCTCCAGAACCCTCATCACCTTCCTCCAGAATCCTTATCACCTTCCTCCAGAACCTTTATCACCTTCCTCCAGAACCCTTATCACCTTCCTCCAGAACCCTTATCACCTTCCTCCAGAACCCTCATCACCTTCCTCCAGAACCCTCATCACCTTCCTCCAGAACCCTCATCACCTTCCTCCAGAACCCTCATCACCTTCCTCCAGAACCCTCATCACCTATAGGGCCACCAGGTCTGCTGCAGAGTCTCCTAACCATCTAGGCCCTCTGAATACGCTCAGCCGTCACAGTGGTGCTTAACTTCCCTCAGTGCCCCCCAGTTTTCTGCAGAGCCTCCAGCAATCCATAGTGCCCCCCAACCTTCAGCCGTGTTCGAAAGCTCCCTCCATTTTCCTCTAGAAGCCTGCCCCCCTATAGGGCCACCATGTCTGCTGCAGAGTGTCCTAACCCTCAAGGCCACATGAGTACCTTCAGTCTCCACAGTGCCACCCATCCTCTCTCAGTGCCCCCCAGCCTCCACAGTGCCGCTCAGCCTCCATCAGTGCCCCCCAGCTTGCTGCAGAGCCTTTAGCCCTTCATAGCACCTCCAACAGTGTTCCATAGCACCCTCCAGGTTCCTCTAGAAACCTCTTCCCTGATAGGGCCACCAGGTCTGCTGCAGAGTCTCCTAACCCTTCAGGTCCCCTGTATACCCTTAGTCTCCTCAGTGCCCCTCAGCTTCCACAGTGCCGCCTAGTCTCCCTCAGTGCTACCCAGCCTCCCTTAGTGCCCCCCCCCCCCAGCTTGCTGCAGAGCCTCCAGCCCTCCATAATGCCCCCATCCTCCAACTGTGTTCCATAGCGCCCTCCAGCTTCCTCTAGAAACCTCCTTCCCTATAGGGCCACCATGTCTGCTGCAGAGTGTCCTAACCCTCAAGGCCACCTAAGTACCCTCAGCTTCCACAGTGCCACCCAGCCTCCCTCAGTGCCCCCAGCTTGCTGCAGAGCCTTCAGCCCTTCATAGCGCCTCCAACAGTGTTCCACAAGACCGACCAGGTTCCTCTAGAAACCTCTTCCCCTATAGGGCCACCAGGTCTGCTGCAGCGTTTCCTTACCCTCCAGGTCGCCTGTATACCCTTATGCCGCGTACACACGTCATTTAAATTGATCGTGTGTGGGCAAAACGTTGTTTTTTGTCTTAAAAAAAACGACCAAAAAAAAATTCCAACATGCTTGAATTTTTTGTGTCGTTTTTCAAAACGTCGTTTTTTGTTTCACAAAAAGTCACCGTGTGTAGCAAAAACATCGTTCAAAACGACGTTTTTCAACCCGCGCATGCCCAGAAGCTAGTTATGAAGCGAGCTTCAATGGAAAAGAGTGGTGAACGTAACCTCGCTTTTTGTGAAAAAACGATGGTGTGTATGCAAAATTGTCTTTGAAACGTGACGTTTCAAAAACGTCGTTTTTTACTTCACAGAAAACGCCCCAGCTTGCTGCAGGGCCCTCAGTCCTTCATAGTGCCCTCCAGCTTCCTCTGGAAACCTCATCCCCTTCAGGGCCACCAGGTCTTCTACAGCAGCATTTAAGAAACACAAGGGGTATAAATAGCAAGGGGAACTCTTGAGCTTAGGCTATTTAAAAGTTAAAGAGGAGTTCCACCCTAAATTTTTACATTTTTTTAATCCACTCCCCTCCCCCTTACATGCCACATTTGGCATGTAATTTTTTTGGGGGGGGAGTGGGGGCTTCAGTAGGAGTGGGACTTCCTGTCCCACTTCCTGCTTCCGCCGAGGGGCTGGTTAGGCGATTAAGCCTTAATCACCTACACCAGCCCCTCCCTGTAGGCGATCACATGGGACGCTGACAGGTCCCATGCGATCGCTTCTCCAATCAGCGGTGAGCCGCGCGCATGCGCAGTGCGGCTCGCGCATGCGCAGTGGGTGCCCGGCCGTGAAGCCGAAGGCTGTCACGGCTGGGTGCCCACAGTCGGGATGGAGACGCCGGCTGGGGAGGGGGGGAGAGGAGCGGAGCCCCGGTCGGCGCGTCGCTGGAACGCAGGAGCAGGTAAGTGAGTGTTTATTAAAAGCCAACAGCTACACTTTTTGTAGCTGCTGACTTTTAATAAACACAATTTTGGGCTGGAACACCCCTTTAAGCTATGATTTAAAGAAGGGGTCTCAGAACTTTCTAAACAAAGTTTACTGTCCTTCAGACAGGGGCTGGACTGTAGCCATCCAAAAGTACAAAATGTCCTAGGCTCAGTGTAAACAATCACCTGTCATTGGTGTCATTGGAAGGAATTGGGCTCCATCATTGGTGTCATTGGAAGGAATTGTGCTCCATCATTGGTGTCATTGGAAGGAATTGTGCTCCATCATTGGTGTCATTGGAAGGAATTGTGCTCCATCATTGGTGTCATTGGAAGGAATTGTGCTCCATCATTGGTGTCATTGGAAGGAATTGTGCTCCATCATTGGTGTCATTGGAAGGAATTGTGCTCCATCATTGGTGTCATTGGAAGGAATTGTGCTCCATCATTGGTGTCATTGAAAGGAATTGGGCTCCATCATTGGTGTCATTGGAAGGAATTGTGCTCCATCATTGGTGTCATTGGTCTCCATTGTTGGTGTCATTGGGTTAGCTGCGTTACCTGAGATTGGTTGGCTGAGTTGGTTGAAGTTGGCTGGCTAAAGGCTCACACACACGATCGGAAGGGTGTTGGCCAGAAACATTCCTATAGACACACTCCTAAACCTTGTGGACGGCCTTCCCAGAAGAGGTGAAGCTGTTATAGCTGCAAAGGGCGGGGCCAACTCAATATTGAACCCTACGAACTAAGACTGGGATGCCATTAAAGTTCACGTGTGTGTAAAGGCAGGCGTCCCAATACTTTTGCCAATTTCGTGTATTTCTTGCACAGATGCAACACATTTCTTTCAATGGTATATTTAGAGGGGAGCAAATAAGAAAATGTTCAATAGTTTTTTTTTTTTTTTGTATAGAATTGTAAGTCACTATTGGGTGAGTGGCCAGGGAACAGTTTGGCCCCCAAAGTCTCAGGTACCTGCAGGTCAGAGCGGGGGAAACCGACGTACGTACGTCTTCTCTACAATTCCCTCGTATTGCATTCGCTTGTTATGTACAATACGGAATATCCGGCTTCCAGTCAGCAGAACTATTTATAGAGCCGAGGTCAATATTCGTGTGCAGGAGAAATTCCTGGAGCTCAATCCGTAAGTCTCAGGAAGGATTGTAAAGGTGAACTCTAGACAAATATAGTAGATGCCCAAATGTAGGAAGTTTTACTTAACCACTTCAGCCCCGGACCATTTGGCTGGCCAAAGACCAGAGCACTTTTTGCGATTCGGCACTGCGGCGCTTTAACTGACAATTGCGCGGTCGTGCGCCGTGGCTCCCAAACAAAATTGATGTCCTTTTTTCCCCACAAATAGAGATTTCTTTCGGTGGTATTTGATCACCTCTGCGGTTTTTATTTTTTGCGCTATAAACAAAAAGAGCGACAATTTTGAAAAAGAAAAGCAATATTTTTTACTTTTTGTTATGATAATTATCCCCCAAAAAATATATTAAGGGTCAGATTCCCGTACATTCTGCGGCGGCGTCGCGTAAGCTATTTACACTACGCCGCCGCAACTTACAGGAGCAAGTGCCGTATTCTCCAAGCACTTGCTCCGTAATTTGCGGCGGCGTAGTGTAAATGGCCCACGTAATTCAAAGGGGGCGGCTTGTATTTAAATTAAGCGCGCCCCTGCGCCGAACGAACTGCGCATGCGCCGGCCGTAAAAGTAGCCCAGTGCGCATGCTCCATAGTACGGCGCAAATACATTGTTTTCGACGGCAACGTAATTAACGTAAAGGCCTATTCCCGACGAGTTACGTAAACGACGTAAAAACCCGACGGCCATACTTAACATGGCGTGCGTAAAGTTAAACCACCTTATGGCAGGGGTAACCTTACGCTTACGGAAACGACGCAAACTACAGCGACGCGGCGCAAATACGTTCGGGAATCGGCATATCGTGCTCATTTGCATATTCGCCACCTAGCGACCAGCGTAGTATTGCAGTTAAGATCCGACGGTGTAAGTGACTTACGCCAGTCGGATCTACGCCGTATCTATGCGTAAATGATTCTAAGAATCACGTTGCATAGATACCCAGGGCCAGAAACAGAGATACGACAGCGTATCTGGAGATACACCGTCGTATCTCTTAGAGAATCTGGCCCTAAGTGTTTTTTTTTCCCCTCAGTTTAGGCCGATACGTATTCTTCTACATATTTTTGGTAAAAAATCGCAATGAGCGTTTATTGATTGGTTTATGTAAAAGTTATAGCGTCTACAAAATAGGGGATAGTTTATGGCATTTTTATTAATAATTAAATTTGTATTAGTAATGGCGGCGATCAGCGATTTTTATCATGACTGCGACATTATGGCGGACACATCGGTCACTTTTGACACTATTTTTGGACCATTGTCATTTATACAGCGATCAGTGCTATAAAAATGCACTGATTATTGTGTAAATGACACACTGGCAGGGGGTTAAACACTAGGGGGCGATAAAGGGGTTAAGTGTGTCCTAGGGAGTGATTCTAACTGTGGGGGGGGGGGGGGGCTACATGTGACAGGACAGCGATCACTGCTCCCGATGACAGGGAGCAGTAGATCAGTGTCCTGTTATTAGGAAGAACAGTGAAATACATTGGGCTAGATTCAGGTAGAGCGGCTTAAATTTTCGCGGGCGTAACGTATCTCAGATACGCTACGCCGCCGTAAATTAGAGAGGCAAGTGATGTATTCTCGAAGCTAATTTACGGCGGCGTAGCGTAAAGGGGCCGGCGTAAGCCCCGCCGAATTCAAATTTGTTTGATGTGGGCGTGTCTTATTAAAATGAAGTGTGACCCCACGTAAATGACGCTTTTTATAAACGGAGCATGCGCCGGCCGTGAACGTATCCCAGTGCGCATGCTCCAAATGACGTCGCAAAGAGTCATTGAAAATGGCGTGAAGGTAATTTACATCCAGCCCCATTCACGGACGAGTTACGCAAACGACGTAAAATTTGAAAAATTTGACGCGGTCCCGACGTCCATACTTAACATTGGCTGCGCCATCTTTTTGTTGGAATATCTTTACGCCTGAAAAAGCCTTGCGTAAACGGCGTATCTGTACTGCGACGGCCGGGCGTACGTTTGTGAATTGGCGTATCTAGCTAATTTGCATATTTTAGGCGTAAACCCCTTAGCGGGCAGCGTAAATATGCAGCTGAGATACGACGGCGTAGGAGACTTACGCCGGTCATTTCTTAGCAAGATTTAAGCGTATCTCGTTTCGAGAATACGCTAAAAGATACGACGGCGTATCTACTGATATGCTGGTGTAACTCTACATGAATCTGGCCCATTGTTTATAAAGGCATCTCCCCGTTCTGCCTCTCCATGAGACGACGGGACACCAGCAGGCTTCGAGTCCACTGGCGCGGTCATGGAGCGGGATTGTGTGCGCGCCCACAATGCTGTGATTTAAAGGGGACAAGCAGTTAGAGTACCTTTTTGTTTTAAGAAATGATATTGTAATGAGCCTAGCACACTTATTAACCAGTTCACACGCACCGAAGCACCTATACAGGAGACACGAGCATCTGGCCGGAGTCCCGAACAAAGCCGTAATCGGCTTCAATCGGATCTCCGATGTAGTAACCCAGAAGCGACGTCCCTTTGCCTATGGCGCCGATTTTAAAAAATCCTTAGTATTCCAAAATGCTGATTTTGAATACTTTTGAGTGCAAAGAAGGGATTCGAGGTGATTTGACCCCAGATCCCTCCATAAAGAGTACCTGTCACCGCCTATTACTGTCACAAGGGATGTTTACAGCAATAAAAGTGATCAGAATTTTATTTAAAGAGACAGTGTAAAAATAATTCAATTAAATAATAAAAAATTTAAAGCGCCCCTTCTTGCTCACACACCAAAGAAAACACATGCGTAAGTCGCGCCCACAAATGTAAACTAAATGTTCAAATCACACACAAAAATAAACGTATTGGCTATGTTGCTTGAGGCTGGTTGCCTGAGTCAGTTGGGGGCTGGTTGCCTGAGTCGGTTGAGGCTGGTTGCCTGAGTCAGTTGAGGTTGGTTGGTTAATGTTGGTTGGGTAATGTGGGTTGGCTGAGTTGGTTGAGATTGGTTGGGTAATGTTGGTTGGCTGAGTTTGTTGAGGTTGGTTGGCTGAGTTGGTGGTGGTTGGTTAGCTGAGTTGGTTGAGATTGGTTGGCAGAGTTGATTAGTGTTGGTTAATGTTGGTTGGCTGAGTTGGTTAATGTTGGTTGGCTGAGTTGGTTAATGTTGGTTGGCTGTGTTGGTTAAGGTTGGTTGGCTGATTTGGTTGAGATTTGTTGGCTGATTTGGTTGAGATTTGTTGGCTGAATTGGTTGAGATTTGTTGGCTGAATTGGTTGAGATTTGTTGGCTGAGTTGGTTAAGATAGGTTGGCTGAGTTGGTTGAGATAGGTTGGCTGAGTTGGTTAATGTAGGTTGGCTGAGTTGGTTAATGTAGGTTGGCTGAGTTGGTTAATGTAGGTTGGCTGAGTTGGTTAATGTAGGTTGGCTGAGTTGGTTAATGTAGGTTGGCTGAGTTGGTTAATGTTGGTTGGCTGAGTGGGTCAATGTTGATTGGCTGAGTTGGTTGGCTTGGTTGGTTAACGTTTGTTGGCTAAGTTGGTTAATTTTCGTTGGCTGAGTTGGTTGAGGTTGGTTGGCTGGGTTGGTTAATGTTGGTTGGCTAAGTTGGTTAATTTTCGTTGGCTGAGTTGGTTGAGGTTGGTTGGCTGGGTTGGTTAATGTTGGTTGGCTGAGTTGGTTGAGAGTTGTTGGCTGAATTGGTTGAGATAGGTTGGCTGAGTTGGTCAATGTTGGTTGGCTGGGTTCAGGTTGATTAAAGTTTGTTGGCTAAGTTGGTTAATTTTCGTTGGTTGAGGTTGGTTGGCTGGGTTGGTTAAAGGTGGTTGGCTGAGTTGGTTGATTTTTGTTGGCTGAGTTGGTTAATGTTGGTTTGCTGATTCTGTTGAGATTTGTTGGCTGAATTGATTGAGATAGGTAGGCTGGGTTGGTTACAGTTGGTGGCTGAGTTGGTTAATTTTGGTTGGCTGAGTTGGTTGAGATTGGTTGGCCGAGTTGGTTAAGGTTGGCTGAGTTAGTTGAGGTTGGTTGGCTGAGTTGCTTAATGATGATTGGCTGAGTTTGTTGTGGTTTCTTGGCTGAGTTTGGCTGATTTGTTTGAGGTTGGTTGGCCGAGTTGTTTGAGGTTGGTTGGCTGAGTTTCCTCAAGTGCACCAATGCTCGTGGAAGGAGGGGGTGTTTTGGACAGGGTCCCTACAGTGATAGTGTCTGATGAAAGTTTACCTGGTGTGTGGCTGTGTCAGATATCACTGGACAAGCTGAATTTTTTTTTCTTGACTTTATGAAGAAAATGTTATTTTTGTACACTCTCTAAAATGGGGTCAATGTCTCACTGACCTTTTTATATCTGCTTCCTTTAGATGTCTTGGCTTTGGCCGGCGCTATGAAAGAGATGGTGTCCACCACGCGCAAGGCCCGCACTGCCCTGTGGTGCGCTTTACAGATCACTCTATCCAAATGCCCCTCTGGCATCACTGTGAAGCCTGAAGACCTGGAGAGGGCCCTGCAAGAGCTGTGCCCTAACAAGACCCCCGGCATGGAAGCTGAACCCTGCTCTGATGTCGGCAGTGCTGGTAGAGAGTAAAAGGGAAACAAAAAAAAAAACCTACGTGTAATCTGCAGCCATTTCTGGCAATAAGTACCCTCCTCCTGCCAGGAAAGGGAGGCCGGCATTATTACCTTCGCAAGCTACTTTGGATGATTTTGGCCATCAAACGGCAGCTTTAATAGGATATCTTTGTAACATTTTTGTATAGGCACCTTCCGCTGCATTTTTATTGTGTTTCAACTAAGTGAAAACCATGACCAGTGTTCCTTTCGTCCTACGCACCTCTGGGGTTTGTCTAGTCCCAAAACGATCGTCATTTGTCTTTTTTTTAAAAGAAAAAAAAAAGTGTTTTTGTTTTGTGCCAAAGAGGGGAAATTCAGCCGTACGTAGGTCCGTGTAAATTCCGTTTCCTTTACAACCAAAATGCCTAAACTTTGTATTTCCGTCATGGTGGTTTTCGTTAAGTTCTTTTGCATGGGAAGAGAGCACCCATGGGTGCCAAACATGTAATGCACGTCCAGCGTGTTTCGTCTCAGCTGGGCTAAGCTGTAGAAGTGAATGTGGACTGTAGCATCAGTGCCCGGCTTACATTTCATAGAGCTGAACTCCAGGCAGATTTATAAAAGCACCAGAGCTCTTCAACCTCAGTGGCAAGGCCTACTTGTTCAAAGGTGTGCCCCTCCCACCTTAAAATGCTGCACCTGTGGGGGGAAAAATGCTTAGATAATATACTTACCTTCCATAGTGCAGGGGGTGACATCCCTGACTTCCATAGTGTGGGAGGTGAAATCCCTGACTTCCATAGTGTGGGAGGTGACATCCCTGACTTCCATAGTGTGGGAGGGGACATCCCTGACTTCCATAGTTCGAGAGGTGACTTTCATAGTGCAGGAAGTGACATCCCTGACTTCCATAGTTCGAGTGGTGACTTCCATAGTGCAGGAGGTGACATCCCTGACTTTCATAGTGTAGGAGGTGACTTCCATAGTGCAGGAGGTGACATCCCTGACTTCCATAGTGTAGGAGGTGACTTCCATAGTGTGGGAGGTGACTTCCATAGTGTAGGAGGTGACTCCCCTGACTTTCATAGTTCGAGAGGTGACTTCCATAGTGTGGGAGGTGACATCCCTGACTTCCATAGTTCGAGTTGTGACTTCCATAGTGCAGGAGGTGACATCCCTGACTTCCATAGTGTAGGAGGTGTCTTCCATAGTGTAGGAGGTGACTTCCATAGTGTAGGAGGTGACTTACATAGTGTAGGAGGTGACTCCCTTGACTTCCATAGTTCGAGAGGTGACTTCCATAGTGCAGGAGGTGACATCCCTGACTTCCATAGTGTAGGAGGTGACTTCCATAGTGTAGGAGGTGACTCCCCTGACTTCCATAGTTCGAGAGGTGACTTCCATAGTGTGGGAAGTGACTCCCCTGACTTCCATGGTGCAGGAGGTGACATCATGTACCTGCCAACAATAACATGGAGAATGCTGAGTATTCCAAATCGTGCAAGAAGACATTACAGCGCAGGATGATCTTCTCGTGAGACTTGAGCTGCTCAACATTCTCTGAGATCTGGCCAGAAAGACAACATCACTCATGACTGGACACTGTGAGAGGAAGCTGGAGAAGGACAAGTATATTATCATTTTTCCCTCCCACAAGTGCAGCATTTTTCATTGGGGGGGGGGGGGAATTAAGCGTAATATGGTATCAGCCTCCTGCAGAGCTCTGATTTGGAGAGGGAGAATCAGCACACGTAGCCAATTGGCTGTGCTCCTGCACTATGGCTGTGCTGCAGTGCAGGGAACATACTGATAGAGGAGAGCGAGAAGATCACAAAAGGTGCAGCGATTTGGGGGGTGGGGGGTTGGTTCAACTTAAAATGCAGACCTTTCTACAGAGGTGACCTGGCATTAGCCTCTTTTGATCTCCTGCAGAGCTCCATCTCAGAGAGGGAGAAGCAGCACAAGGAGCCAATTGGCTGTGCTGCAGTGCAGGGAGCATGCTGATAGGGAGTTCATCATCGAGCTTCCCTTTGCTGACAGTTTTGCTTGTTTCTGAGCTGATATTATGAAGCTAGTAGTCTAAAAATAATAATAACAATAAACAAATTATGTGTTATTAACTCGGTAATTACAAAAAAAAAAATACAAAATGTTGTATATCACAGTATTGGTTAGACCAATCAGACGCAGCCTGGAATAGATAGTTTTATTTCCGATCGGTCGTTTCCTGTGATTTATAATAAGTACGTCGAAGAGTCGATCGTCACTCAGGAGCAGTGTTTGTTTCAGTAATTAAAGCGGAAAAAAAAAGAGCATTTAATCTAGTTTGCACTTAATCAAGATTAGAATTTTTTTTTTTTTTATTATTAAAAAAAAAAAAATTATAATTTTAATTCCTAAAGGAATATACATTCTATTTATTTTGTTTTATGAGGTTTGCTAAATAATTTTAACATATACTCATGGTATTTACTCAGGAAATATAGTCAATTGCTTAGGTACAAATAAAGTTATATTTAGGCAGGGTGGTGTGCATACAAAAAAAAAGTATTTATAGATTACCAAAACTTTTTTTTTTCTTTAATGTTTTTGATATATGCATTGTGAGTTCCTAGAGCCGTCAGTCTGGGCGGAGACAAGAGGAGTGCTGCCGCCAGTCTGGGCGAAGACTATAGCAGTGCTGCCACCAGTCTGGGCGGAGACTAGAGCAGTGGTGCTGCCAGTCTGGGCGGAGACTAGAGCAGTGGTGCTGCCAGTCTGGGCGGAGACTGGAGCAGTGGTGCTGCCAGTCTGGGCGGAGACTAGAGCAGTGCTGCTGTCAGACTGGGCGGAGACTAGAGCAGTGCTGCCGCCAGTCTGGGCGGAGACTAGAGCAGTGGTGCTGCCAGTCTGGGCGGAGACTAGAGCAGTGCTGCTGTCAGACTGGGCGGAGACTAGAGCAGTGCTGCCGCCAGTCTGGGCGGAGACTAGAGCAGTGGTGCTGCCAGTCTGGGCGGAGACTGGAGCAGTGCTGCTGTCAGACTGGGCGGAGACTAGAGCAGTGCTGCCGTCAGACTGGGCGGAGACTAGAGCAGTGCTGCCGCCAGTGTGGATGGAGACTAGAGCAGTGCTGCCTTCAGACTGGGCGTAGACTAGAGCAGTGCTGCCTTCAGACTGGGCGTAGACTAGAGCAGTGCTGCCTTCAGACTGGGCGCAGACTACAGGAGTGCTGCCACCAGTCTGGGCAGAGACTAGAACAGTGTGGGCGGAGACTAGAGCAGTGCTGCCGCCAGTGTGGATGGAGACTAGAACAGTGTTGGCGGAGACTAAAGCAGTGCTGCCGCCAGTCTGGGCAGAGACTAGAGCACTGCTGCGGCCAGTCTGGACGGGGACTAGAACAGTGTGGGCGGAGACTAGAGCAGTGCTGCCACCAGTCTGGGCAGAGACTAGAGCACTGCTGCGGCCAGTCTGGACGGGGACTAGAACAGTGTGGGCGGAGACTAGAGCAGTGCTGCCACCAGTCTGGGCAGAGACTAGAGCACTGCTGCGGCCAGTCTGGACGGGGACTAGAACAGTGTGGGCGGAGACTAGAGCAGTGCTGCCACCAGTCTGGGCAGAGACTAGAGCAGTGCTGCGGCCAGTCTGGACGGAGACTAGAGGAGTGCTGCCACCAGTCTGGGCGGAGACTAGAACAGTGTGGGCGGAGACTAGAGCAGTGCTGCCACCAGTCTGGGCGGAGACTAGGGGACTATGTGATTTGCCAATACAGTGTAAGCCCGTGAGTTGATGCTAATTCGGTTGCCTTTGTCTTTTGCTGTGGCTTCTGACAATCATGTTTTTTTTCTTTTCTTTTTTTTATTCTTAATGTGAATGTACGGTCGGAGACGCTTGACGTCTGTTTTTGCATGGTCTTTTTATAGTGTATATTTCAGTCACGGTAAATATATTGTTTATTTGGTGCTAGCATGAACTAGAAGAGGTGATTATGCTATATATTGTTTTGTTACACTGTTTGTATTTTATAACCTATCAAATTTGCCACTTTAGAAAGAAGAAAACACTAAATGATGATATTCAATATTTTTTTTTTTTTTTTCTGGTTACATTTGAGAGTATAGGATGGTTTGTAGTGTAAAAAAAAAAAAAAAAATAGAAAATTGTGAAATATTTCTGTATAACAAATTTTTGCAGCACTTGTGTATGGTCACATGACCACTAAAATAAACACTTGTTTCAAAACAAGTAACATTTTTTTTTTTTGTAGGGGTTTTTGTATTTTAATCTTTTTTTTTTTTTGCTTTTTGTGGTGGTATTATACCATTTTTATTTTGAGTTCAGATGGTAGCATTAAAGCAGAACTAATTTTTTTTTGTTGTTGTATATAAACAACAATACAAAATTTAAAATAGTGCATGCATGCCCACTTGCAGTTCTGTGTTACATTTTGCATACAATATTTTGCTTTTTGCATACTTTATATTATTTTAAAATAGTTTTCATTATGTATATATTATATTATTTTATTACATTTTTAATTATGCACACACTATAATATATTTAAATAATTTGCATTATAATCATATGTATATGTGTGTGTGTGTGTATATATATATATATATATATATATATATATATATTGTATAAATGTATAAAATATTTTTTTTATGCACAATGCAAAATATATTAAGAATAATATGTATGTATAATGCAAACTATAATAAAATAAAATATAAACAAATAATGTATGCATAATGAAAATAAAATATTATAATATATGTATAATGCAACATATAATCAAATAACATATTCATAATGCAATATATATAGATATATATCTATATATATATATATATATATATATGTTTTTAATATATTTTTCATTATGCATGTATTATAATATTAGTATAAATGTATCCTTATGTATATATTAAAATGAATGCACAGTGCAAACTATATTAAAATACTATATATTATATGCATAATGTAAACTATATTAAAATAATGTATGCAAAATATATTATATTATTTTATTATTTTGCGTTATGCATATATTATAGTATTATATATTTTGCATTATGCATACATTATATTATCTGCAGAATGCAAACTATAATAAAATAATGTATGCATAATGAAAAATATGTATAAAATATTATAATATATGTATAATGCAACATATAATCAAATAATATAATATATTCATGATGCAAAAAAATAAAAAATTAAATTATTTTAAAATATTTGCTTGAGAAAAAATATTTAGTTCTGCTTTATTCGGCTTTTTCTCTGATACTCTTGTTGATTTTTGTAATCAATATTGACATCTAGAACATTCCAGTTTGCTGCCCCGTCAGTTAATATTGGTGAAAGGCCCCTGTTGTGTGGGTTGGGGGGCCCCGGGGGAAGTGAATCTTGTTTCCCTTGTATCCTCTGTATCAACCCCCCCCCCCCCGAAGTTGTTGTCTGTCAGTGGAGGGATGTTACATGTTCTGTTCATTCTGTTGTCGGTGTAATACTGTGACCCTGTGACGCGTTTCGTCGATTTTCCTGTATAAACATTATTTACAGAGAGCATAGAGGCAGGACATGCATTGTAGTCGGCATGCACCGGGTAGGTATCCTAGGTGTGCGCCTCGAAATATTATTTCACTGCTTTGCCCTTAGTGACCGGGAGAGAAGGGCGAGGCGTGGCTTTCATTCTTTTGACAGCGGCCTCTAAAGTCACACTCCACTTCATTTTGGTTTTTGAGAATCAAGAAATAGCCAGTGACATCATTCTATGAAAGAACACGTCTCAGTAGCTAGCAGGGAGGAGCATGTATGTCTAAAGGGATCCTGAGAATGTGTTCTCATTACTGTCTATCCTATACATCATTCTATGAAAGAACACATATCAGTAGCTAGCAGGGAGGAGCATGTTTGTCTAAAGGGATCCTGAGAATGTGTTTTCATTACTATGTCTATCTATCAATACATCATTCTATGAAAGAACACATCTCCGAGATCCCTTTTAGATGTGCTCAAGCAAAGGCTAGCAGATTGCAAAGCTCAAGTTTGCAGCACTCATTAGCTAGCAGGGAGGAGCATGCATGTCTAAAGGGATCCTGAGAATGTGTTCTCATTACTATGTCTGTCAGTCTATGAAAGGACACATCTCTGAGATCCCTTTAGATGTTCTCAGGTAAAGACCAGCAGATTTCACAGCTTAAGTTTGCAGCACTCGGTAACTAGCATGGAGGAGCATGCAGGTTTAAAAGGATCCTGAGAATGTTTTCATTACTATGTCTATCATTCTATGAAAAAACACATCCCCAGGATCCTTTTAGATGTGCTCAAGCAAAGGCCAGCAGATTTCACAGCTTAAGTTTGCAGCACTCGGTAGCTAGCAGGGAGGAGCATGCAAGTCTAAAGGGATCCTGAGAATGTGTTTTTTCATTACTATGTCTATCATTCTATACATCATTCTATGAAAAAACACATCTCCGAGATCCTTTTAGATGTGCTCAATCAAATGCCAGCAGATTGCACAGCTTAAGTTTGCAGCACTCATTAGCTAGCAGGGAGGAGCATGCACATATAAAGGGATGCCAGACATGTGTTCTTTCATATAATGTTCAGGAACAAAATGATTGATGGCAGGGAAAGCTAATAATAGCTGTGAGAGGTGAGCAAGTACAGGATTGATTGCAGTCGTCCAGACAAGAAATAAAAGCGGGCTCCAGATAGCTGCTGCAGCTTGCGGAGGTGCAAGTTTTTAGGGAATTGAATTTTTAACACAGATGGAGACTTTCTACAAATGTGGGTAAATAATGCATCTGTAGAACAGCACAGGAAGGTATTAATAAATAATAATTAATGGTCTTTTTATAAAACATTCGCTGCAGGAAGCATTCAACAAATCGTCCCGTAATTTTTGTAAAAGATAAATGCCTGGACCTTCAGCTCCATCTAGTGGCCAAAATGAGATATAGTTTTCTTATGCCGACCGCGACACGTGCAGCTTTGAAGTGGTTATCTAAACAGTGTTCGCGCCACACATGTGAGGTGTCGCCGCGATCGTTAGAGCGAGAGCAATAATTCTAGCTCTAGACCTCCTCCGTTACTCTAAACATGTTACTTGTAAAAAATAAATTAAAGCATCGCCTATGGTGATTTTCAAGTACTGTAGTTTGTCGCCATTCCACGATCGTGCGCAATTATAAAGCGTGACACGTTTGGTATCTATTTTGTCGGCGTAACATCATCTTTCATATTTTACAAAACAATTGGGTTATATATTGTTTTTTTTTTTGCAAATTTCTTGAAGTGTATTCCCCCCCCCCCCCCCCAAAAAATGTGTCTGAAAAACAACTGCGCAAAATACCACGTGACATAAAAGATTACAACGGTCCCCATTTTATTCTCTAGGGTTTCTGCTAATATATATATATATATATATAAAAAAATTCAAGAAAAAAATACAGATTTAATATATATATATATATATATATATATATATATATATATATATATATATATGTGTGTGTTTGAGTGGTTTTGCTTTAAAATTAATTAGAACCCCCAAACGTTATATATATATATATTTATTTGTATATAATGTTTGGGCCTCTAAGTAATATTCAAGCAAAAAATACAGATTATAATTTTTTATTTATTTTTGAATCTGTATTTTTTGCTTAAAAATTAAATATAACCCCAAAAACATTTTCTATATATATATATATATATATATATATATATATATATATATATAATGTTTGGGGGATTAAGTAATTTTCAAGCAAAAAATACAAATTATAATAAAAAAATAAATCTGTATTTTGTGCTTGAAAAATTACCCCAAAACATGTTTTATATATATATAAATAATTTTCAAGCTAAAAATTCAGATTCTTTTTATTTATTTTTTTAAACAAAAAGTGCCAGAGAAGGCCTGCTTCTTAAGTGGTTAAGGTGTTTCCCAAAAACGTTGCCACCTTTTGCCCACTACATGGAGCTGAAAACATTTTGCTCAGCATGCACCAATGCTTCTGACATTCGTGCAACGAATGTTTTTTTAATAAATCGACCACCTCAGTCTGGAGTGTTTTAGCAAGTGTTAGTAATGCACTAATAGTAAATGTAAAGGTCAAGTTTTTTTTTTTTTTTTTTCATTTTATTTTCCGAGGGTTGAACAATATAGTTGAATGATGTGAGTTATTTGTACTGATCTGAATTTTTTTTTTGTTGTTGTAACGTTGATTTGTTTAATTGTATTTTTTTTTCTGTCCTGTAAATCACAAGATTTGGTTGGAAACAAATATTTATTTGAATTTTTTCCGTGTTTTTGAGTCAGGAAAAATATTTGCATCAGGGCACCTCATGTATAACGCGTATATGAAGCTATATATAAGGGCCTAGATTCACAAAGCGATTACGCCTGTGTAAATGTTGTTAGACAGGAGTAATTTCGATTTACGAGCGTTTTTACGCTAGTCGAAATCCTCAAACCATGAAAAGACACCTGCGTGCTAAATTTCGACTTTATTACGTGTTAGTACGCCTTCAGATCTACGCTGCCTGAAAATTGCGGCCACTGGGCGGACTTCCTGTTGTTTTTCACCTTCATGGTATGCTAATGAGCTTTTGCCTGGAATCCACAAAATTTCGCTCTTCAAACGCAATCTCTTACGGCACCTTTAGTCATCTTTTTTTTCCGTTTCACTATACCAGCTTTTTGCTGGTCTAATATTAGACAGCCCATGTTAAGTATGGCCGTCGTTCCCGCGTCGAATTTCAACGTTTTTCGATTTCTTTTATTATTTTTAACGTAAGTCGTCCGGGAATAGGAATGTTCGTAAACGCCGCTACTCAAACAACGAATGACGTCACGACGTGATTTCGCGCAATGCACGGCGGGAAATTCCTGAACAGAGCATGCGCAGTTCGATCGTCGCGGGGACGCGCTTAATTTAAATGCTTCACGCCCCCTACTCACGTATTTCGATTGCGCGGCGGAAAAAAAATACGATACAATAGCGTACGCGCAAAAAAACTACCTGAATTCGGCGTAGAGTCTGGTGATAGACGGCAGCGTAGCGTATTTCGATTACGCAGCGGAAGATTACATCTATGTGAATCTGCCCCAAAGATTTTATTGTATCAAAGTGACTGAATACCCTGTTTTTTTTTTTTTGTTTGTTTATTTTTGCTTTCATTGTTGTGAGTGGAGAGAACACTACGGTATTCTATAATAAAGAGCCAGATATAAAGGATGTTATAGATTATATTTATGCTATTATTAGAAGATATATTTATAGTCTAGTATACCCATAGACGAGGAATGTTTTTTTTTCTTTTTTTTTTTTTTTGCAGGATAGTGTACATTAGAGATTATGAGAGTGAACTATTGTATACGTTGAATTATACGGCTTGAGCTGCCTTATTTTACCTCATTTATATATTTTATTTTTACCAGTGAAATTGTACCCGTTCATTGAAAATAAAAATAATAATAAAAAAAATAAATAAAAATGATGGTGGATACTGTGTTATCGGATACTGTAACATTGCTTAAGCCTTATATCTTTTTATGTTTAAATGAAAAACAGCGTAGAGACGTGTTTTTTTATTTTTTATTTAGTACTGTAATCTTTATTATCGACGTAAAACAGATTTAATATAGTATGAAAAATAGAGCATTGTTTAATATAAATGTTTAACATTCATGCACGTCTTAGGGGGCCATGCCTGGAACGGCCCCATTGTAGTCTTTTAGGTGAGCCTTGTACTTGTGTCTTGGCCCATGTTAGTCTTTTTGAAGACGAGTTTCAGTAGCTGTTTTTTTTTCCTTCCCTTTGAAAAATAAAAAAAATAAAAAATCATCCTTTGCATGTTTAAGACACATTAGCACATGCAAAAACACATTTTTTTTCTGGGGTGTTACAAGTCATTCATGTGGGCCTTGGAAGTGTTTGTGAGCTAAACAATCAACTAACAGAAAAAAAATATTTAAATACAAACATTTTAATAAAACAAAAATACAAAAACAATATCACATACAAAATTGCCCTACGATACAAAAAAATAAAAAAATTGTAAGCACTGACTCATAATCATAAGGGTGCCCAATACCCAATTCATTTAGGTGGGTGTCACCACAACAACATTCAACTAACCAAAAAAAAAAACATGAATTTAAATAGAAACATTTAAATAAAATACAAAATACAAAAACAATATCACATACAAAATTGCCCTACAATACAAACAAAATACTAAATTGTAAGCACTGATTTATAATCATAAGGGTGCCCAATACCCAATTCATTTAGGTGGGTGTCACCACAACAACATTCAACTAACAAAAAATAAAATGAATTTAAATAGAAACATTTAAATAAAATACAAAAACAATATGACATACAAAATTGCCCTACAATACAAAATTGTTGTAAGCACTGATTTATAATCATAAGGGTGCCCAATACTCAATTTTTAGGTGGGTGTCACCACAACAACAGTCAACTAACAAAAAAAAAGTGAATTTAAATTGAAAAATTTAAATAAAATAAAAAATACAAAAACAATATGACATACAAAATTGTTGTAAGCACTGATTTATAATCATAAGGGTGTTCAATACTCAGTTTCTTTAGGTGGGTGTCACCACGACAACAGTTAACTAAACAAAAAAATAAATAAAATAAGCTAATTTAAATACAAAAATTAACAACGCCACATACAAATTGTAAGCACTGATTCATAATCATTGGGATGCCTATTACCTTTTTTTTTTACACAAACAGTCAACTAACAAAAAAACAAATTTTAATACAAAAATGTTAATAAAATAAAAATACAAAAACAATATCGCATACAAAATTGCCCTACAATACAAAAAAAGTACTAAATTGTAAGCACTGATTCATAATCATATAGGGTGCCCAATACCCAGAGGGCCAGATTCAGGTACACGTACATTTGCGCAGCGTATCCGAGATACCCTACGCTGCCGTATTTTACCAGGCTCTACGACGAATTATGGTAGATGTTTGCCCGTACGATACGGCGGCGTAGTCTATTTCTCGCCGCGTAATCGAAATACGCAATTAGGAGGCGTGAAGCATTTAAATTAGGCGCGTCCCCGCGGCGATCGAACTGCGCATGCTCCGTTCAGAAATTTCCCGCCGTGCATTGCGGGAAATAACGTCGTTACGTCATTCGTTGTTTGAGTAGCGTCGTTTACGGACATTCCTATTCCCGGACGTTTTACGTCAAAAATAAAAAAAGACGTCGGAAAACGTTGATATTCGACGCGGGAACGACGGCCATACTTAACATGGGCTGTCTAATATTAGAGCAGCAAAAAGCTGGTATAGTGTTACGCAGCAAAAAGATGACTAAAGATGTCGTAAGAGATTGCGATTGAAGATCGTAATTTCTGGGATCGCCGGCAAAAGCTCATTAGCATACCCCGACGCGGAACACGACGGGAAGTCCACCCAGTGGCCGCAATTTTATTGCAGCGTAGATCCGAAGGCGTACGAACACGTAATCCAGTCTAATTGAAGCCCGCAGCCGTCTATTCATGGTTTGAGAGTTCAGAGTAGTAAAAAACGCGCGTAATTCGAAAGTACTCCAGTCTAACGCGAGATACACAGGCGTAATCGCTCTATGAATCTGGCCCAGACTCTTTAGGTTGATGTCACCACAACAACAGTTAAAAAATAAATAAAAATAAGCTAATTTAAAATAGAAAAACAATATTATATACAAAAATATAAAATGATAAGCACTGATTCATTATCACCAGAGTGCCCAGTACCTATTTATTTTTTGATGGGTGTCACCACAAAAACAGTCAACTGACAAAAAAAAAAAGCAGAATTAAATACATAAATTTAAATAAAAATAAATACAAAATTGCCCTACAATACAATAATATAAAATGATAAGCACTGATTCATAATTATCAGAGTGCCCAATGCCCCATTTTTCGATGGGTGTCACCACAAAAACAGTAAACTAACAAAAAAGCATAATTTATTTAAATACATAAATTAAAATACAATAAAAACTACAAAAACTATTTACATACAAAATTGCCAAACAATACAATAATCTAACATGATAATCACTGATTCATAATCAGTGTGCCCAATACCTATTTATTTATTTTTTGATGGGTGTCACCACAAAAACAGTCAACTAACAAAAAATGCAGAATTAAATACACAAATAAAAACAAAATTGCCCTACAATACAATAATCTAAAATGATAAGCACTGATTCATAATCATCAGAGTGCCCATTACCACTTTTTTTTCAATGGGTGTCATCACAAAAACAGTAAACTAAAAAAAAAGCAGAATTAAATACATAAATTTAAATAAAAAAATAAATACAAAAACAATATTACATACAAAATTGCCCTACGATACAATAATCTAAAATAATAAGGACTGATTCATAATCAGTGTGCCCAATACCTATTATTTTTTTTTATTTTTTTTTTAATGGGTGTCACCACAAAAACAGTCAACTAACAAAAAATGCCGTATTAAATACATAAATTAAAATAAAAACAAAATTGCCCTACAATACAATAATCTGAAATGATAAGCACTGGTTCATCATCATCAGAGTGTCCAATACCATTTTTTTTCAATGGGTGTCACCACAAAAACAGTAAACTAAAAAAAAAGCAGAATTAAATACATAAATTTTAAATAAAAAAATAAATACAAAAACAATAATACATACAACATTGCCCTACAATACAATAATCTAAAATGATAAGCACTGATTCATACTCATCAGAGTGTCAAATACCTATGTTTTTATTTATTTTTTGATGGGTGTCACCACAAAAACAGTCAACTAACAAAAAAAAAGCAGAATTAAATACATATATTTAAATAAATACAAAATTGCCCTACAATACAACAATATAAAATGATAAGCACTGATTCATATTCATCAGAATACCCCTTTTTTCGATGGGTGTCACCACAAAAACAGTAAACAAAAAAAAAGCATAATTAAATACATAAATTAAATACAAAAAAAAATATTACATACAAAATTGACCCACAATACAATAATCTAAAATGATAAGCACTGATTCATAATCATTAGAGTGCCCAATACCTATTTATGTGTATTTGTTTGATGGGTGTCAACTACGAAAACAGTCAACTAACAAAAAAAAAACAGGAATTAAATACATAAATTAAAATAAAAATAAATACAAAATTGCCCTACAATACAATAATATAAAATTATAAGCACTGATTCATAATTATCAGAGTGCCCAACAAAAAATACCAAATTTAAATACAAAAATGTAAATAAAAAAAATACAAAAACAGTGCCTACAATTTTGTACGTGATATTGTTTTTGTACTTTTGCTAATATGTTGTAATTTTTTATTTATTTTTCCCCACAAATGTTTTTTTTTTTTTTGTTCGCTAGCTGAATGGCAACAGTGTAACAAAAAAATATGGGGGCAGATTCACAAAGACGTAATATTCCGCTGCGTAATCGAAATACGGTACGCTGCCGTATTTCACCAGACTCTACACCGAATTCAGGTAGTTTTTTTGCGCGTACGCTATTGTGTCGTATTTTTTTTCCGCCGCGCAATCGAAATACGTGATTAGGGGGCGTGAAGCATTTAAATTAAGCGCGTCCCCGCGACGATCGAACTGCGCCTGCTCTGTTCAGGAATTTCCCGCCGTGCATTGCGCGAAATCACGTCGTGACGTCATTCGTTGTTTGAGTAGCGGCGTTTACGAACATTCCTATTCCCGGACGACTTACGTTAAAAATAATAAAAGACATCGGAAAACGTTGAAATTCGACGCGGGAACGACGGCCATACTTAACATGGGCTGTCTAATATTAGACCAGCAAAAAGCTGGTATAGTGAAACGGAAAAAAAAGATGACTAAAGGTGCCGTAAGAGATTGCGTTTAAAGTGCGAAATTTTGTGGATTGCAGGCAAAAGCTCATTAGCATACCCTGACGGCGAAAAACAACAGGAAGTCCGCCCAGTGGCCGCAATTTTCTTGCAGCGTAGATCTGAAGGCGTACTAACACGTAATACAGTCGAAATGAAGCCCGCAGGTGTCTTTTCATGGTTTGAGGATTTCGACTAGCGTAAAAACGCCCGTAAGTCGAAATTACTCCAGTCTAACAACATTTACACAGGCGTAATCGCTTTGTGAATCTAGGCCAAACAGATTAAAGACGCCACCATAACTTCCAAATTGTTGTGAAACCCTCCAGGGGACCCAAGCGTATGGAGCACTTCTGGTCTGTGGCCGCACAGTTTTGTAAATGGGCCCCTTAAAATAATTCTGGTCTAATTTTCCACCCGTTATTAGATTTTATATACACAGGCAACAATTCAGAATTTCCTTTGTTATTTTTTTTAAACACTACAGCTATAAACCCAGGCGGGGCCCTGGTGAGAAACAATACGAAATATTCTTTTACCGACCCTTGGCATTTCTCCAGTTGGGATTGAGGAACCGGTAAATATTTGTTGGTAGTCCGTTTCTTACACATTACTAGAGGTTGTATTCGTAAATTGCAGCAATGTCGTCGTGGTCTGTAGTCCGGTAACTGCAGTTTAAGGATATTATTTTTTGAGGGTAAAAAAAAAAAAGAATGTTATAAATGTTGTGTGGGCAATCGTTGGAGTTTGCAGTATTTTACGGTTTGGTGTACAAAAAGTTTTTATGGAGTGAAATTTTTTAAAGTGAAATTTTGAACAGTGGCAATAACCAGGTGATGAGATTGGTGTCATGAGTTGCTGTGTTGTTTTTTTTTTTATATATTCTTCTCCAGTCATGCTCATACGTTGTACAAAGTTTGCTGCTAGTTTCGATTGGTCAGTTGTTTAGCTGGAATACGAAATCTGTAAATATTGGACGTTTTTGGCAACTTGTCCTTTGAGGATAATGTACAAAGTGGCATAAGGTGGAAATAGAAGTAGGTTGATGGCCTATATCGTTTTACTCATACCAAGAACCTGGAGCAGAGGGGAGTCAGTTGGTATCCACCACCAGTCTCGGTGCATCATCAGAGAAGTCATGGTGAAACCTAAGTCATGGAAGAGAATAAGATGAATATATCCACCAGTCCAGTGGACATAGAAGACTTAGTTGGTTGATGGCCTATACCGTTTAACTTATATCATGAGCCTGGAGCAGAGGGGAGTCAGTTGGTATCCACCACCAGTCTCAGTGCATTAGAGAAGTCATGGTGAAACCTAAGTCATGGAGGAGCCTAAGATTAATATATCCACCAGTCCAGTGGACATAGAAGACTTTATAGTGTGATGGCCTATATCGTTTTACTCATACAACGAGCCTGGAGCAGAGGGGAGTCAGTTGCTACTCACCACCAGTCTCAGTGCATCATTGTGGTGAAACCTAAGTCATGGAGGAGCCTAAGATAAATATATTCACCAGTCCAGTGGACATAGAAGACTTTGTTGGGTGATGGCCGATAGTGTTTTATTCATACCATGAACCTGGAACAGAGGGGAGTCGGTTGGTATTCACCACCAGCCTCAGTGCATCATTGGATTAGTCATGATGAAACCTAAGTCATGGAGGAGCCTAAGATGAACATATCCACCAGTCCATTGGACATAGAAGACTTTGTTGGGTGATGGCCGATACTGTTTTATTCATACCATGAACCTGGAACAGAGGGGAGTCGGTTGGTATTCACCACCAGCCTCAGTGCATCATTGGATTAGTCATGGTGAAACCTAAGTCATGGAGAAGCCTAAGATGAACATATCCACCAGTCCAGTGGACATAGAAGACTTTGTTGGGTGATGGCTGATACTGTTTTACTCATACACAGCTTATACTCATACACTGCTAAAATATCCACCACCAACGTAGGGATTCTTGGCTCCTCCATGACTTTCCCATGATGCACTGAGACTGGTGGTAGATACCAGCCATCTCCCCTCTTCTCCAGGCTCAGAGATAATGGAAAGAATATATAGCTGGATAGCCGCACTCCAAATGAGCCTGGAGCAGGAGGAGTCGGCTGGAGCAGAGGGGAGTCAGCTGGTATCCACCACCAGTCTCAGTGCATCACGGGAGATGTCATGGTAAACCTAAGGTGAATACATCCTTCACTAATGTAGGGATTCTAGGTACCTCTGTGACTTACCCATGATGCACTGAGACTGGTGGTAGATACCAGCCAACTCCCCTCTGCTCCAGGCTCAGTTCAGCAGGTCAGAGGTTGCTTGCACCCTCTAACATTCTCAATGCTGGGATCTTGTGAAAAGAGGTAAAGTCCAATAGAAGCTGTGCTCCTCATAGCACAAAGTGGCGTTAGGAATAAAAAGACTTTGTAGGGCGATGGCCGATACCGTTTTACTCATACCATAAGCCTGGAGCAGAGGGGAGTCAGTTGGTATTCACCACCAGTCTCAGTGCATCATTGAAGAAGTTATGGTGAAACCTAAGTCATGGAGGAGCCTAAGATGAACATATCCACCAGTCCAGTGGACATAGAAGATTTTGTTGGGTGATGGCCGATACTGTTTTACTCATACACTGTTAAAATATCACCACACCTGTAGGGATTCTTGGAACCTCCATGAATTTCCCATGATGCACTGAGACTGGTGGTAGATAACAGGCAACTCACCTCTGCGCCAGGCTCATAACGGCACCCACCAACATTCTCAGTGCTGGGATCTTCTGAAAGGAGGTAAAGTCAGACAGAAGCTGTGCTCCTCATGGCACAAAGTGGCATTAGGAAGAAAAAGAAGACTTTGTAGGGTGATGACCCATACCATTTAACTCATAACATGAGCCTGGAGCAGAGGGGAGTCAGCTCGTATCCACCACCAGTCTCAGAGCCTCATGGGAGAAGTAATTGAGGAACATATGGTGAATTTATCCACCACCAATGTACGGATTCTAGGTTCCTCCATGATGCACTGAGACTGGTTGTAAATATCAGCCAACTCCCCTCTGCTCCAGGCTCATAACAGCAGGATGGAGGTTGTTTGCACCCACCAACATTCTCAGTGCTGGGATCTTGTAAAAGAAGGTAACGTCAAAGTATATGGTGCACTCCTCATAGCACAAAGTGGCATAAAGAGGAAATAAGTCTCTATAGGATGATTGTCCATACTGTTTACTTATACACTGCTAAGGTGAATATATCTACCACTAACGTAGGGATTCTAGGTTCCTCCATAACTTTTCCTATGATGCACTGAGATAGATACCAGCCAACTCCCTTCGGCTCTAGGCTCAGAACAGCAGGTTGGTGGTTGCTTGCACCCATCAACATTCTCAGGGCTGGGATCTTGTGAAAGGAAGTAGAGTCCAATGAGAAGGTGCACTCCTCATAGCACAAAGTGGCATAACGAGGACATAAAAGACTTTGTAGGGTGATGGCCAATACCGGAGCAGGAGGAGTCGGCTGGAGCAGAGGGGCAGAGGGGAGTCTCACCACCAGTCTCAGTGCATCAAGGGAGATATCATGGGGGAACCTATAGTGAATTTATCCACCACCAATGTAGGGATTCTAGGTTCCTCCATGATGCACTGAGACTGGTGGTAGATACCAGCTAACTCCCCTCTGCTCCAGGCTCAGAGATAATGGAAAAAATATATAGCTGGATAGCCGCACTCCAAATGAGCCTGGAGCAGGAGTTGGCTAGAGCAGAGGGGAGTCAGCTGATATCCACCACTAGTCTCAGTGCATCATGGGAGATGTCATGGGGAACCTAAGGTAAATACATCCTCCACTAACCTATGGATTCTAGGTTCCCCCCATGATGCACTGAGACTGGTGGTAAATACAGGGCCAACTGCCCTCTGCTCCAGGCTCAGAACAGCAGGTCAGAGATTGGTTGCACCCACTAACAATTTCAGGGCTGGGATCTTGTGAAAGGAAGTAGAGTCCAATGAGAAGGTGCACTACTCGAAGCCCAAAGTTGCATAACGAAGACATAGAAGACTTTGTAGGGTGATGGCCAATACCGTTTTACTCATACCATGAGCCTTAGGCAGGAGGAGTCGGCTGGAGCAGAGGGGAGTCAGCTGGTATCCACCACCAGTCTCAGTGCATCATGGGAGGTGTCATGGGGAACCTAAGGTGAATACATCCTCCACTAACCTAGGGATTCTAGGGTCCTCCATGACCCTTCCATGATGCACTGAGACTGGTGGTAAATACTGGCCAACTGCTCTCTGCTCCAGGTCAGAGGTTGCTTACACCCACTAACATTCTCAGGTCTGGGATCTTGTGAAAGTATGTAGAGTCCAACAGAAGCTGTGCTCCTCGCCATTCCAGACCTTTAAATAATTGGGTTCCACATGTTTACTGTGAAGACATTTTTGTTGCCTTGAAGAAGGAACCCTGCGAGGCCCCGAGTCATTGGTTTATTAGGACTTTTTATGATGCGATCTTCACAATAAATTTGTGAAAGACATTTATGTGGAGTGCTGGTGACTTTGAATTTTCTTGTCAAGAGTATTGAAGGATTGAGGGGTCCTTGGAGAGCTTATACTTTATTTACATCTTATCTACTTGGGCTCTTGACCTCCAGTTGAGGTCAGTTGGGTTTGGTGGATATTTTTAAATTTCACTTGTCTGAGCTCTGAGAGTTCTTCAGCTGTTTACATTTCAAGAGCTTTGAACAGGGAACGTACCTAGCAGCTTGTGGAGGACAATTACCGAAATGTTTTATTTTGTCTGATGTTTTAGGGCCAATGGGTAGTCCTGGGATTTCAGTTCGGCAGAGGCAACGTTTTCAGACCACAACAGAAAATTAGGAGCTCACTGGATTTATGGCAGGTTAACAGGAATTTTGCAACATTTTTAAAGGGATAAAATCTGTGTATACATTGGAATTTTTTTCACCAGATTTATCCTTTAACCACTTAAGACCCGGACCTTTATGCAAGTAAAGGACCTGGCCAGTTTTTGCGATTCGGCTCTGTGTCGCTTTAACTGACAATTGCGCGGTCGTGCGACGTGGCTTTCAAACAAGATTGGCGTTCTTTCCCCCCCCACAAATAGAGCTTTATTTTGGTGGTATTTGATCACCTCTGCGGTTTTTATTTTTTGCCCTATAAACAAAAATAGAGCGACAATTTTGAAAAAAATTCTATATTTTTTACTTTTTGCTAGAATCCGAAAAAAAAATATACACAAATATTTTTTTTCCCTCAGTTTAGGCTGATACGTATTCTTCTACATATTTTTGGTAAAAAAAATCGCAATAAGTGTTTATCGATTGGTTTGCGCAAAATGTATAGCGTTTACAAAATAGGGGTTTAGTTTTATTGCATTTTTATTAATAATTTTTTTTTTTTACTACTAAAAAAATTTTTTTTTCATGACCGCGACATTATGGCTGACAAATCGGACAATTTTGAAAAAAAAATGGGACCAAAAAGTGCTATAAAAATGCATTGTTTACTGTGAAAATGACAATTGCAGCTTGGGAGTTAACCACTAGGGGGCGCTGAAGGGTTTAAGTGTGACCTCATATGTGTTTCTAACTGTAGGGGGGCGGGGCTGGATGTGTGACGTCATTGATTGGAACAGACGATCACTGACACTGCCACTGTGAAGAACGGGGAAGGTGTGTTTTTGGTTGGCCCAAGCGTTAGCCTGCCATAAATGATCTACAATACGTTGGAAGATTTTTGTTGGGTGACTTTCACATTGGGTAAAACGTAAGCAAGGAAATTGGCTTAAAAGTAACTGGTACCACCTTCTCTAGAGGCCCTCAAGCCTCGATCAGCCATTTTCAAAGAGGTCGGCCATGTTTAGAGCTCCGAGAAGGGCCGGGAGAGTGTGTTTAGAACAGAAATGTAATAATAAAAATACTCTGATTTATAAAAAATAAATAAAATCTCCCAGGAGCAGGGAAGATAATTATGGAAATCATTAAAAGTGATAGCCAGTTCCATTTGTGTGTCTTCGACTTTGTTGCGTCTCGCCATATTCTCTTCTTTCGCGTGTTACACACCCGAAAAAAGGCAGCGTCATCCCGTTTCGTGTACAAGTCGCACTTCTAAACCACGGCATTCTAAAAAAGAAATAAAAAAAAAGTATTTTTAAATGTATAATCACTGTGATTCCTTATTGACACGGTATACAGTACAGGGCATTGTACTCGGTGATGTCTGTTACGTAGACCGGGGCTTCTCTCTAGTTCTGCCAATTCCAGGATGCCTTAGTATTTGGGAGCTGGATCTTGCTAAATCTCGCAATGCTGTTTGTATGCAATTTCTCTTTTTTTTTTTTTTTTTAAAGAGGTTTTCCTGGCTGAATTAAAAAGGTGACTTTGGGGTTCCTCACCCTTTCATGTAGCTGGTTCTTTTTCTTACAACCATAGACGGTTGGTCATTGTAGTATGCAACTGTGGAGGTACGTATTGCATATCGAGTGCAGGGGATAGGAGTATGATGCATGACATACCCTGTTTCCCCCTGAAAATAAGACCTAGCGTTATTTTCAGGAGGGCTGCAATATAAGCCCTACCCCGAAAATAAGCCCTAGTTAAAAATACGTGTCCTATAGTATTACAGTATTATATAATGTACAATGTGAGTGTTTCTGTAATATAATTGCGGGGAAGAGAGCTCCGGCGGGTCACAGAAGCGCAGAGCGGCACTATAACAAACGTATTTGGCACAATTATATTACAGAAACACACATTGTACATTATATAATACTGTAATAGAGTGGATTATAGGATTTTACAAGCATTTTAACTCAGTTCACACTGGGGATTCCTATTAGGCAGGGAGAGAGAGGGGCAGAGAAGACAGCACATTTCATGGTAAAACCTACCCCGAAAATAAGCCCACCTGCAGGGATCCTCAAACTACGGCCCTCCAGCTGTTGCGGAACTACACCTCCCATCTGGCATTGTAAAACTCTGACATTCACAGACATGACTAGGCATGATGAGAATTGTAGTTGCTGAACACCTGGAGGGCCAAAGTTTGAAGACCCATGCCCTACTGTGTCTTTTGTTGCCAAAATTAATATAAGACCCGGGCTTATTTTTGGAGGAAACACGGTAGTGAATGCACTGTAAGGGTCAAAAGCATAACCTGCAACGTAGTGTGTATATATGGTGCAAGGGTCAGCAGTTTACTCTACAACATTGCAAATACATTGCAGGGGTCAGGAGTATAGTCCACAATGCAAGGAGCCCTCACGTTGGCTTCCCGAGGTTTTTACAGTTTACATTTGCAATCCGAATTCCCTTTACGCCCCCTGGGATGCGGATTGCAAATGTAAACTGTAAAAACCTGGGGAAGCCAAAGTGAGGGCTCCTTGTATTGTGGACTATACTCCTGACCCCTGCAATGTACTTGCAATGTTGCCCAATGACATGACCACTGTGATTGGCTGTCACAGTGGTCACATGTTCAAGAGTCGGTCCTCCCAATTGTGGATGGAGACTGACATGCTTTCCATCTTACTGTATAGGGGGGGGGGGAGATATCAAAATGTAGTGGCCCATTGAAATAAAATTAGTCAGTGATTTATTCTCTTCAGTCTTCTTTTACTTTAACCTTAAAAACTTTTCTTAAAGGAAACCTGCGATAAAAGAACCACGATGGCTGCCATTGAAGACCACCCTTTTGAAAATTGCGTTTTCAGAAGGAGCGAGGTCAGCGCCGGCAGCCGCCATGTTTATCTCGCCAACGATTTACATTTAAACACTGAGGTTCAGCTGGACGTCTATTGTTTACATTCCTGGTAATGTGCTCATCGGTTTGTTTGCGTTGGTTTTGGGTTCCGTGTGTTTCAAGTTCTACGAACTAAAGAGAAGTCCTCGAGTCTAAAAATGTATATATTGCCTAAAATTGTGCTCAATTCTGGAGATATTTCTATTGCTAACCAAATTAAAAAAAAACTTTGTTAAATGATATGTATGACAATAAAATCATTTAGTCATGAACCTGACTTTGTTTAATTCATTTTTAATTTATCAACTGTATCATTTTATATTTTTTTGTATCTGATCGAGTGTTATGGAGCATTGGTTAAGTAGAGGATACTAATGCGCTAAGCAGGAGGGTACAAATATGAAACTAACCCAACATAAAAGGTGCTCTCACACTAAAAGTAATTGATTATGAAGGGAGTGTGGCGCTTACTAAACAATCCTAATAAATTTATAAATCTCCTGAAGTATGTACCGTATATACTCGAGTATAACCCGAGTTTTTCAGCACATTTTTTTTGTGCTGAAAAGGCCCCCCTCGGCTTATACTTGAGTCACCTTTTTGCGCCTGATCTCCCGGGTTTTGGGGACCCGGTACTGGTACTTGGCACACATGTAGCCCCACTCTTCCTCTACAAGTGTGCAAAGTTTGGAGCACCGATTTTTCAAAGTCGGCACCCCTTCCATAGACTCCCATGTTAAACGTAAGTCTAGACATGGACACAGTGAGGCATGGGCACAGTGAGGCATGGGCACAGAACGGCATGGACACAGTGAGGCAGGGTCACAGTTAGGCATGGGCACAGTGAGGTGAGGGCACAGTGAGGCAGGGTCACAGTGAGGCATGGACACAGTGAGGCAAGGGCACAGTGAGGCATGGACACAGTGAGGTAAGGGCACAGTGAGGCATGGGCACAGTGAGGCATGGACACAGTGAGGGATGCAGATGGACACCCTAGGCTTATACTCGAATCAATACGTTTTCTTCCTACTGATCACCAATGCAAAGAGCAGTCTTCCCACTGACCGTCAATTTAAGGAGCATCCTTCCCACTGAATCCCCTTCAATGGACTTACTCAGTAGGAAATTGAGGAAGTCCTTCTGAGGAAGTAGGAGGTCCTACTGTTTGCCCTCTTCCCTTACTTCACCCACTTATCAAAGAGATATTTGTAGATGCCTGTTACTGACTTCTACTTCTGAAGGTGCTTGTTGGTGGCTTGCTGCATGCTGTGTGACCTTGTTCTGCATCAGTGACTCAATGGTTTTAAGGTTGAGAATTAGAATCACAGCTAGGCAATTAGCATTTTAGAAGAGGTCAGCAATGACAACACATCCTCTAAGCACACGAAAAACAAAGAATAGAACCACAATAGTGCTCACTGTCGAGTATTTATTAGCGTCAAAAACAAAAGTTTCAAGCACTCCAAGAATCTCATAAAAACCATCAATCATTTCAAAAAGATCTTACAACTCCACTCTTCCACAAACAATATGGCAGTGGGATGAAGTCACAGGTGTGGCTCCCCCCCCCCCCCATATACATGTTACGTCCCCTTCAAAGGACTTGCTCAGTGGGCAACTGAGGAAGTCTTACTGAGGAAGTAGGAGGTCCTACTGTTTGCCGCTTCCCCTAGGGTCGTACCTAGGCTTGTGTGTGCTCTTCACAGGTGGATTACAGCCCAGCAGATTGCTCTGGAGCCCTTACTTTACCCATTTCTCAAAGAGATATTTGTAGATGCCCATTGTTGACCTCTACTTCTGAAGGTGCTTTTTGGTGGCTTGCTGCATGCTGTGTGACCTTGTTCTGCATCAGGGACTCAATGGTTTGAAGGTTGAGAATTAGAATCACAGCAATTACCATTTTAGAAGGGGTCAGCAATGACAACACATCCTATCAGCACACGAAAACAAAGAATAGAACTACAATAGTGCTCACTGTCTAGTATTTATTAGCGTTAAAAACACAAGTTTCAAGCACTCCCAAGAATCACATAAAAACATCAAACATTTCAAAAAGATCTCACAACTCCACTCTTCCCCAAACAATATGGCAGTGGGATGAAGTCACAGGTGTGGCTTTACCCTCCCCCCCCTATACATGTTACGTCCCCTTCAAAGGACTTGCTTAGTAGGCAGCTGAGGGAGTAGGAGGTCCTGCTGTTGGCTGCTTCCCCCAGGGTCGTACCTAGGCTTACATCAGCATGCAAAAACAAAGAAGAGAACCACAATAGTGCTCTCTGTCTAAAGGCTTAAAAACACAAGTTTAAGCACTCCAAATGCTATGATAAGCACATAAAAAGCATCAACAGTTCCAAAAAGAACTTCACTCTTCTATAAACATTATGGAAGCAGAATGGCGTCACAGGTGTGGATTCACCCCCCCCCCCCCCCCTACATGTTACGTCCCCTTCAAAGGACTTTCTACGTAGGCAACTGAAACAGTAGGAGGTCCTACTGTTTGCCGCTTCCCCCAGGGTTGTACCTAGGCTTGTGTGTGCTCTGCACAGGTGGATTACATAGAAAGGGTTGGAATCGCGCTAATCGTGAATGTATATCCCATGAAGGGCACAGGACGTGCTGTGAATATTAATCAAAAGTGAATAACCTGTGAACGCATACGGTCAATCAATTATAATGAGTACCATGCAAGTGTGGATACAAGTATAGGTCCACCAAAATTACTATTAGGTAACCATGTACATTGATGCCGCAGTATAGATATAATGTCAGTGAAAAAAACGTCAACTGATAAAGCCACACAAGTAATAAAATAGGTGAACTTAAAAAATATACTCCACCTGATGAGCAGGGAGAAGAAAAAGCAAAGTCTATATTGTGTTAAAAAATAGTCAATGTGATGAAAAAAAAACAGATGAGTATAAATGTCTCTGTCTTTTTAACCTGTAAATACACAGAAGAGAAGGGAAGTCTCAAGCTGTTGTAGATGTGTCAATCTCCTGGATATCGATCACTTGCACAGATCTGAAGCCGCAGGATCTCAGCGACATAAAAACACACAAAGAAAAAAAAAAAAAAAAAAAACTCGCATAGTGTAAAACCTTAGGGAAACTGAAAGCACTACACCCGTGTGGAACAGTCTTGCGACCGGGGGAGGGAATAGTGCGGACCCACCACCTTTGCACACACTGACCCTTACCAGATCTGGACCCCACAGGGTAGTGTCAGGCACTCAGAGAAGGGATCGTGATTCAGCAACCATAGGACATCAACCGATGACAGTGTTGGTGATACCATGTAATATAAAACCGCACATAGTGTAAAATCGAATGATCTTTAATGTAAGAAAAGTTAAAGGTTGCACTTACAAGGATAAGAATCAGTAGGGCATTTAAAAACAAACAAAGTGCCGGCCGGCTGGATGGTACGCGTGCGTCCTTCCGTCTGGATGTGGTGACGTGGGAACGTCTCCTCCCAACGTTTCGTCTTCGTAAGACTTGGTCACGGGATAAGGACGACGCCCCACGTCACCACAATAGTACCCGTAGTGGGCGGAGTCAGTCAAAGAGCGGCCCCATCATCGCCATTTTGGATATGGGCTAAAGTAAGGGAAAGCGGTATAAACCTACTCATCTCTTATGTTTCTATGGAGCCGTACGAGGGATCAAATAAAAACAGACCAAAGAGGTCATTACATAGGTAAAATGGGATACTAAGTGTACCATGGGGGACAAATCGCACCAGGTGCACAACCGTACCCACAGCGTTTGGGATAGAAAATAGACTGATAATCATAAAGGCTATCTATCAAACTTGAACCAAGCCTTTTAATATGATGGTCTTATGCGGAACTCTAATCAGAATGGATGCTATTAATTTAGTAGTGAGGAGGCTGGGCCGCCTGAAGGAGCTGACTCACAAACACTAGAGTAAACCATCACATAATACATATAAATAAAATTGCAATAAATTTAAATGAAACGGTTAAAATTGCGTATCATTGTGCGCTCGTTATTAGAAAGATGCACAATCAATTTCATCATTAGAATATAGAGGGGATCGCAAATTTAACCAACTGTAAAAAATTAACCCCACACAATAGACTTTAGTGAACAACATTTGTATGTACTGACAAAAAAGTTGCAGATGACCATATCAACATAGTTATAGAGGTTGTATGCAGTAACATACAGCTGACACTAGTCTAAAATTATACATCAATAAAACCAACAACGAAAAAAATAAAAAAGGCAAACAAAAAAGGGGCGAACCAGAAAAAGGAAAGGATTTATATCCTCCCCTTCGCTTTCTCTACCCTTCCCAACCTTTTCAACATGTGCTATATCTTGATTATGAATAGCACTAATTAAGTAGTTTGGCATAGAAATGAATAGGTATTATAGAACATTATAACCGGGTAAAATAACCGGACTGTATCAGGAATTGTCAATGAAACAGTTGACATCCACCTCAATGTTGAGGCCATGGGGTTCAAAACATCGCAGGGTATGTATCCAGGTCATTTCAGAACGGGAAATACTTCTGACTAAGTCACTCCCCCTCCAGTGAGCCTGATACTTCTCAATCCCTAGGAAAACAGTGCCTCTTGGGTCCTTGTTATGAACTTTCAAATAATGGTTAGAAACGGAATGATCTGGAAAGCCATTACAGATATTTGTCAAGTGCTCGTTTAAACGCACTTGTAAGGGGCGCTTGGTCCTGCCCACATATTGTAGGCCACAGGGACATTGTAACAGATAAACAGTACCTACACTCGAGCAAGTAATAAAAGACTCGATCGGGTAAACCTTGGGTGAATATCTGGACCTAAAACTCATGGTTCTTTTAGGGGTATGGTTATTCACCGTACAAACTCGACATCTTCCGCATTTAAAAAAACCTGTCAACCCTGATGAAAACATGGAAGGCATTCTTGGTGGATCCAAAATATTAGGTGCTAACTTATTTCTTAAAGAGCCAGCTCCCCTAAATACTACCTGAGGTTTATCAGGGAGAATGTTATTCAAAATCTTGTCACTTTTGAGGACGTGCCAATGCTTCCTGAGGATATGTTTAACGTTAGCGTGTTGGCAGGAGTAATCAGTCACAAAAGGACTTCTAAATTTGTTATCCACAATAGGTTTCGGCCTGTCCTTTAAAATATCTTCCCTGTTGAGATTAACCACTGTTTCCAGGGAATCTGACAGGAAAGGGCGACTATAGCCTTTTTCTATAAACTGTCTATTAAGTCTTTCAGCCTGTTTTAAAAAGGTTGCTTGATCAGTACAGTTTCTTTTTAAACGGAGAAACTGACCCTTGGGGACAGCCTTGAGCCAGCTAGAATGGTGACAACTGTCATGCGGAATGAACGAGTTCCTGTCTGTTGTTTTGAAATAAGTAGACGTGGATAACTGATTACCCTCTATGTTGATGACTAAGTCTAAGAAGTTGATGGTATCAAGACTTGCTTCATATTTTAGAACAATCCCTCTATCATTGTTATTGAGATATTCCATAAACAGGATGAGGTCATCCTCCCTGCCATCCCATAGGAGGAGGATATCGTCGATATATCTGGCCCACAACAAAAGTTGGGGCCTAGAAGAGACATCGACGACATCCTCCTCCCACTTGGCCATAAATAAATTGGCCAAGCTGGGGGCATATTTAGCCCCCATTGCGACTCCTCTATCCTGCCTGTAGAAGCGTCCACCATGCCAGAAAAAGTTGTGAGAGGCCGCATATTCTAGTAGCTCCATAATGTAAGAAATCTGCACTTCCATAAGGTTGGAATCTCTATTTAGAAAATGCGAGACTGCTTCTAAACCCAGTTTATGGGGAATGATGGTATACAACGAAGTGACATCGGCAGTCACCAACCAAACATTGGGGGGCAATGTCAATCCTGCCAGCAGGTTAATAACATGCTTAGTGTCCCGAACATACGAGGGCATGTTTCTAACTAGAGGCTGGAGAAAAAAATCAATATATTTGCCCACCCGGGACGTAACCGAATCTATCCCACTTACTATGGGACGTCCCGGGGGGCAAACAGGATTTTTGTGAACTTTAGGCAGGTAATAGATAATGGGTACACGGGGGGCCTTGGGAATTAGAAAGGCTTTCTCCTTCGTGTTAAGAATATTTAAACGTGACCCCTTATCTATAACCTCTATGAGGGCCTTTTTGTATTTCTCTCCAGGATTGAAGAGGAGAGGGGTGTAGGTGTCCCTGTCACTTAAGATTTTGGCCATCTCATTCAAATAATCTGACTTATTTAGGACCACTATACCACCCCCCTTATCTGCGGGGCGGATGACAAGGTCCTTGTTATTACATAAAGTTTTTATACCTTTTTCTATATCCTGTTTGATACGAACTCGTTTGACCCGTAAATCATCCAGGTCCTTAAGAGTAAGGTCCCTAAACACCTTCAATGATGCCGGCAAATGGCCTGGCGGATTGTAGGTGGAAGAATTGGCCAGACTAGAGTGAACGTAGTCAACGGCTAAAACATTGGGGGGACCAAAGGGGTTTGAGGACAAATACCTTTGAATATTTAACTTGCGGACAAATTTGTGTATGTCCATATATGTTTTAAATTTATTAATATTTTTGGGGGGGGCATATTTCAACCCCTTATCCAAAACTATCAGCTCGGATTCTGTCAAAGAATGAGAGCTGAGGTTGAATATCCCAGTGTTAGTTAGGTTTTTGGTCTTTTGGGGCTTAAGACGCCTCCCCCCTCTAGCCCCTCTTTTAGTTCTGCCAGTCTTTTTACCCCTTGTGTTGCCCGGGGAAAACCCCAGTTTGGCTGAACAAAATTCATCGAATGGTTACCAATGTCTCCATACCCCAATTCATAAGGTGCTGAAGTAGTAGAATGGTCACCATTTTGGAAAAAAATTTCATTGCTGGAATTATCCAAATTCCCCAATGGTAAGAAACTATTGTGAGTCAAGACATTATAGTCAGGTTCATAATTTCCTGCATAGTGCACAACCTCATTATTCCTAAAGACATGAGGTGGAATGGTGTTAGGTGTCTGATTATACGGAATACCCCTGCTAGGGCCCTGTGAGGTGGATGGGCCATTACCATAACCAAATGGAAAACCAGGAGGGGGGGGACCCGTATAGTTACCACGACCCCGAGAGGGGGGATGTGCTGTACCACCTCCAGCTCCCTGTCCCCAAGGTTGGGGCCGATGACTTATGGGGGGGCCAAATTGGCTACGTTGGCTTCCATAACCTCCTCCTCCTTGATGGAGGGGTTGTGTTCCAGAATTGTTATAAATGGAACCCTTTTTAGATTTAGGGTATTTTTTTGGTGTGCCCCCTAAATTTGTGCGGTTTTGATTGCCCCTGTTTCCTGGCGCCAAAGGCAAACAAGAGGCAACATTGGTCGCTCCTGTGTTAGCCGGTGTCACATCCATCTCGGTTGTGTTAGAGCTATTGGTTTCAGCCAAAAGTTTTTTTTGCCATTCAAAAACTAGTTTAGAATGGTAATCACTGAAATCCCTATTAAACTTCTTTTTATTCTTGATTTTTTGCTCTCTATCTTCCTTCTCCAGTGTTTTTAAAAGGTTCTTGGATCTATCAGCATAGTCTTCACTGGTCATGAAGGGAGAGAGTTTTTCCTTGATAGTTTTAATCTCATCATCTAGTTTTTTAAGTTTAATAGTTTTGCGGTCAGTCAGAAATCTTAATAGATTTAAACCAGTATCGTTAAAGTACTTATACCAACCCTCCAGATCTATATCCCCTTTTTGGGGGGAGACTTCCCATCTCAGACTTCTAGGGACCATTTGATGTTTAAGATAAGTGTCAAGAAACACTATGTCCCATTGTGTGTGTATCTCTGAGATGGTGAGGTTTTTTAGTCTCATAAAGAGGCCCCCTATATCATTTTCCCCCTCTTTGAATGTTTCAAAGACCCCTTCTGAGTTAACGACTCGCGTGGCTCTGAACTCAAAAACATCCATAATAAATAACTATGTGGGGTGAATCAGTGAAGAAGGTGCTTATGAATGGAGCACAAGTGGTAGCTGCAATATTATTGTATACGAACAAATAGAATATAAAAGGAAATAAATTTTGCGCATACCCAAAAAAACATAACAAGTGACAGCTGCGACTCAAAAATGTTATACAACATAAAACAATAATATAGAAAGGGTTGGAATCGCGCTAATCGTGAATGTATATCCCATGAAGGGCACAGGACGTGCTGTGAATATTAATCAAAAGTGAATAACCTGTGAACGCATACGGTCAATCAATTATAATGAGTACCATGCAAGTGTGGATACAAGTATAGGTCCACCAAAATTACTATTAGGTAACCATGTACATTGATGCCGCAGTATAGATATAATGTCAGTGAAAAAAACGTCAACTGATAAAGCCACACAAGTAATAAAATAGGTGAACTTAAAAAATATACTCCACCTGATGAGCAGGGAGAAGAAAAAGCAAAGTCTATATTGTGTTAAAAAATAGTCAATGTGATGAAAAAAAACAGATGAGTATAAATGTCTCTGTCTTTTTAACCTGTAAATACACAGAAGAGAAGGGAAGTCTCAAGCTGTTGTAGATGTGTCAATCTCCTGGATATCGATCACTTGCACAGATCTGAAGCCGCAGGATCTCAGCGACATAAAAACACACAAAGAAAAAAAAAAAAAAAAAAAACTCGCATAGTGTAAAACCTTAGGGAAACTGAAAGCACTACACCCGTGTGGAACAGTCTTGCGACCGGGGGAGGGAATAGTGCGGACCCACCACCTTTGCACACACTGACCCTTACCAGATCTGGACCCCACAGGGTAGTGTCAGGCACTCAGAGAAGGGATCGTGATTCAGCAACCATAGGACATCAACCGATGACAGTGTTGGTGATACCATGTAATATAAAACCGCACATAGTGTAAAATCGAATGATCTTTAATGTAAGAAAAGTTAAAGGTTGCACTTACAAGGATAAGAATCAGTAGGGCATTTAAAAACAAACAAAGTGCCGGCCGGCTGGATGGTACGCGTGCGTCCTTCCGTCTGGATGTGGTGACGTGGGAACGTCTCCTCCCAACGTTTCGTCTTCGTAAGACTTGGTCACGGGATAAGGACGACGCCCCACGTCACCACAATAGTACCCGTAGTGGGCGGAGTCAGTCAAAGAGCGGCCCCATCATCGCCATTTTGGATATGGGCTAAAGTAAGGGAAAGCGGTATAAACCTACTCATCTCTTATGTTTCTATGGAGCCGTACGAGGGATCAAATAAAAACAGACCAAAGAGGTCATTACATAGGTAAAATGGGATACTAAGTGTACCATGGGGGACAAATCGCACCAGGTGCACAACCGTACCCACAGCGTTTGGGATAGAAAATAGACTGATAATCATAAAGGCTATCTATCAAACTTGAACCAAGCCTTTTAATATGATGGTCTTATGCGGAACTCTAATCAGAATGGATGCTATTAATTTAGTAGTGAGGAGGCTGGGCCGCCTGAAGGAGCTGACTCACAAACACTAGAGTAAACCATCACATAATACATATAAATAAAATTGCAATAAATTTAAATGAAACGGTTAAAATTGCGTATCATTGTGCGCTCGTTATTAGAAAGATGCACAATCAATTTCATCATTAGAATATAGAGGGGATCGCAAATTTAACCAACTGTAAAAAATTAACCCCACACAATAGACTTTAGTGAACAACATTTGTATGTACTGACAAAAAAGTTGCAGATGACCATATCAACATAGTTATAGAGGTTGTATGCAGTAACATACAGCTGACACTAGTCTAAAATTATACATCAATAAAACCAACAACGAAAAAAATAAAAAAGGCAAACAAAAAAGGGGCGAACCAGAAAAAGGAAAGGTGGATTACAGCCCGGCAGATTGCTCTTGAGCCCTTACTTTACCCATTTCTCAAAGAGATATTTGTAGATGTCCATTGTTGTCCTCTACTTATGAAGATGCGTGTTGGTGGCGGCTTGCTGCATGCTGTGTGACCTTGTTCTGTATCAGGGGCTCAATGGTTTTAATGTTGAGAATTAGAATCACAGCTAGGCAATTAGCATTTTAGAAGAGGTCAGCAATGAAAACAAAGAATAGAACCACAATAGTGCTCTCTGTCTAGTATTTATTAGTGTTAAAAACACAAGTTTCAAGCACTCCAAGAATCACATAAAAACCATCAATCATTTCAAAAAGATCTCACAACTCCACTCTTCCCCAAACTATATGGCAGTGGGATGAAGTCACAGGTGTGGCTTTACCCCCCCCCCCCCACCCCATACATGTTACGTCCCCTTCAAAGGACTTGCTTAGTAGACAACTGAGGAAGTAGAAGGTCCTACTGTTTCCCACTTCCCCCAGGGTCGTACCTAGGCTTGTGGTGGTGGATTACAGTCCAGCAGATTGCTCTGGAGCCCTTACTTTACCCATTTCTCAAATAGATATTTGTAGATGCCCATTGTTGTCCTCGACTTCTGAAGATGCTTGTTGGTGGCGGCTTGCTGCATGCTGTGTGACCTTGTTCTGCATCAGTGACTCAATGGTTTTAAGGTTGAGAATTAGAATCACAGCTAAGCAATTAGCATTTTAGAAGAGGTCAGCAATGACAACACCTCCTATCAGCACGTCTTCTTTAAATAGTCTACTCGAGTGGTGAGGCCTTAATATTCCCGTAGAAGACGGACAACTTCCAATTTGCCTAGTGTGCGCTATAACTTAAGGAAGAGCCTGGATTGGGTTAATGTGACTGGTCCCTGTCCTTTTGTTGAAGGAACATTTAGCACACATGTGCTCACTCCGAGTTCTGAAGCTTGTGCCAGAGTGACTGGAATGGAACAGGTGGTGGGCAATGATGGATGGGGATAAAGGCAGGAATCTCCCGCACCCCTGGGCAATGGTCACCTTTATGTAACAGGCACCTTCAGATTTTCCATACGCTTCATATTTTATATTTAGAATTTTGGGGTGTTACAGCCTCACACCAGGTCGGTGGTGATCGGGGATAAATTAGAATATATAAACTGCAACTACAGCCTGGGACAGCAAGAACGCTGGAAAATCCTGATCCAGGATAAGCTATGAAAGGACATTTATTTATTATCATGGCAGTGCCAGTGTGTATCAAGTGTGGTTATTTATTCCCTGTGTTTCAATAGAAAATACATAGTTACAGGAGCTTACACTCTAATGTCCCCCCACAGTCACACACTATTATTATTATACATTTATATAGCTCTGACATATACTGCAGTGCTGTACAGAGAACACTGAGCCAGTCACATCAGTCTCTGTACCAGAGGAGCTTACACTCTAATGCCCCCCACAGTCACACACTGCGCTTAGGAGGATGCTCTACACTGGGGAGGGGGTGGGGGGTCTGAGGGAGGAGTTCAGAACTGGGGAGGGGGGCTGTGAGGGAGGAGCTCTGTACTGTGAAAGGGGGAGTGAGTTGAGAAAAAGCTCTGTAATGGGAAAGGGGGAGTGGAGTTGGGGATACGATTTGAACTGGGTGGATGGGGGTGAAGAGATTTGTAGCTGGAAAGGGGGTTGAGGGAAGAGCTCTGTACTGGGGAGGGGGGAGGGAGTTGAGGAAGATCTCTGTACTGGGGAAGGGGGGGGGGAGTAGAGGGAAGAGCTCTGTATTGGTGAGGGGTGGGAGTTTTAGGGGAAGAGCTCTGCAGTTGGAGGTAATAGAGGTAAGGGCTCTAAACTGGGGGGTTGAGGGAGGAGCCCTGTTATGGGAAGGGGGGATAGAGGGAAAAACTCTGTACTGGGGAGGGGGAAGTGTTGAGGGAAGAGATCTGTACTAAGGAAGGGTTTAAGGGACAAGCTCTGCACTTGATGGGGGAAGGAGGTTGCACTGGGGGAGGGGTTGAGGGAAAAGCTCTGTACTTGGTCAGATGGGGAAGAGCTTTGTAGTGGGGGAGGTGGTTGAGGGAAGAGCTCTATACTGGGGGTGGGGGGTATTAGAGGTAAAAGCACTTTACTGGGGGAAGGGAGTGAGGGAAGAGCTCTGTACCAGGGGGAGAAGTTGAAGGGAGAGCTCTGTACTGGGGGAGTGGTTGAGGGAAGACTTCAGTACTGGGGGAGGGGTTGAGGAAAGAGCTGTACTGTGGGAGGAGTTGAGGGAAGAGCTCTGTACTGGGGGAGGGGTTAGGGGAAGAGCTCTGCACTGGGGGAGGGGTTGAGGGAAAAGCTCTGTACTTGGTCAGGTGGGGAAGAGCTTTGTAGTATGGGAGGTGGTTGAGGGAGGAGCGCTATACTGGGTGAGGGGGAGGAGTTGAAGGCAGAGCTCTGTACTGGGGGGAGGAGTTGAGGGAAGAGTTCTGTACTGGGGGGGTTTAAGGAAGAGCTCTGTACTGAGGGGGGGTAAGTTAAGGGAACAGCTCTGTACTGGGGGGAGAAGTTAAAGGAACACTAAAGGTTCGTTTTTTATTAGATCAATTGATTGCTGTAAGCTAGAGCATTTAAATATCACTTACCTCGTTTTTCCTTTTGACCTCCAAAATACAGTAATTCAGCTTTGAAAATGCCATTTCCTGTCTCTCCTCTTTTTGCTTTCCACCAGCATCTGAGGCGTTTTGCATGGTGGAAAGCAGAATGTGTTCACCCCCTCCCTATGACTACAGCCCTGTGTGAAGATGCTTTCTTATCCCTCACAGGCATATAGGCTAAGCCTAATGGAAACTGTAGTTCCCATTAGGCTGTGATGTAGCAAGAATGAACGTTCACCGCAAACCAGGAAGTCAGTGAGAATAACCATTCGGAGTGACAAAGGTGAATAAAACAGCTCGATTTCAACCAGTATCAAACTAGTTATAATGCAAAACATTACTTTTTACTTTATCAGCTACTGTCAGACTTTAATTTAAGAGGAAAATATTTTTGACTTTACAACCCCTTTAAGGGAAGAGCTCTGTACTGAGGGGGGAGAAGTTAAGGGAAGAGCTTTGTACTGGGGGGAGAAGTTGAAGGAAGTGCTCTGTACTGGGGGGAGAAGTTGAGGGAGGAGCTCTGTACTGCGAGGGGGGAAGTTGAGGGAAGAGCTCTGTACTGGGGGGGGGGGGGGTTGAGGGAAGAGCTCTGTACTGGGGGGAGAAGTTGAGGGAGGAGCTCTGTACTTGGTGAGGGAAGATGTATGTACTAGGCAGGGGGGGTTGAGGGAAGAGCTCTGTACTGGGGGGGGTTGAGGGAAGAACTCTGTACTGGGGGGGAGTTGAGAGAAGAGCTTTGTACTGAGGGGGGAGAAGTTAAGGAAAGAGCTCTGTACTGGGGGGAGAAGTTGAAGGAAGTGCTCTGTACTGGGGGTGGGGGGGTTGAGGAAAGAGCTGTACTGTGGGAGGAGTTGTGGGAAGAGCTCTGTACTGGGGGGGGGGGTTAAGGGAAGAGCTCTGCACTGGGGGAGGGATTGAGCGAAAACTCTGTACTTGGTCAGGTGGGGAAGAGCTTTGTAGTATGGGAGGTGGTTGAGGGAGGAGCGCTATACTGGGTGAGGGGGAGGAGTTGAAAGCAGAGCTCTGTACTGGGGGCAGAAGTTGAGGGAAGAGCTCTGTACTGGGGGGGGGGGGGGGGTTTAAGGAAGAGCTCTGTACTGGGGGGGGGGGGAATTGAGAGAAGAGCTCTGTACTGAGGGGGGAGAAGTTAAGGGAAGAGCTCTGTACTGGGGGGAGAAGTTGAAGGAAGTGCTCTGTACTGGGGGGAGAAGTTGAGGGAGGAGCTCTATACTGCGAGGGGGGGCTGAGGGAAGAGCTCTGTACTGGGGGGGGGGAGTTGAGGGAAGAGCTCTGTACTGGGGGGAGAAGTTGAGGGAGGAGCTCTGTACCGGGGGGGGGGGAGTTGAGGGAAGAGCTCTGTACTGGGGGGTTGAGGGAAGAGCTCTGTACTGGGGAGGAGTTGAGAGAAGAGCTTTGTACTGAGGGGGGAGAAGTTAAGGGAAGAGCTCTGTACTGGGGGGAGAAGTTGAAGGAAGTGCTCTGTACTCGGGGAGAAGTTGAGGGAGGAGTTCTGTACTGAGGGGGGAGTTGAGGGATGAGCTCTGTACGGGGGGGGGATTGAGGGAAGAGCTCTGTACTGGGGGGGAGAAGTTGAGGGAGGAGCTCTGTACTTGGTGAGGGAAGATGTATGTACTAGGCAGGGGTTGAGGGAAGAGCTCTGTACTGGGGGGAGGAGTTGAGGAAAGAGCTCTGTACTGGGGGGAGGAGTTGAGGAAAGAGCTCTGTACTAGGCAGGGGTTGAGGGAAGAGCTCTGTACTGGGGGGGGGGGAGTTGAGGGAAGAGCTCTGTACTGGGGGGGGGGAGTTGAGGGAAGAGCTCTGTACTGGGGGGAGAAGTTGAGGGAGGAGCTCTGTACCGGGGGGGGGGGGAGTTGAGGGAAGAGCTCTGTACTGGGGGGTTGAGGGAAGAGCTCTGTACTGGGGAGGAGTTGAGAGAAGAGCTTTGTACTGAGGGGGGAGAAGTTAAGGGAAGAGCTCTGTACTGGGGGGGAGAAGTTGAAGGAAGTGCGCTGTACTCGGGGAGAAGTTGAGGGAGGAGTTCTGTACTGAGGGGGGAGTTGAGGGATGAGCTCTGTACGGGGGGGGGGATTGAGGGAAGAGCTCTGTACTGGGGGGGGAGAAGTTGAGGGAGGAGCTCTGTACTTGGTGAGGGAAGATGTATGTACTAGGCAGGGGTTGAGGGAAGAGCTCTGTACTGGGGGGAGGAGTTGAGGAAAGAGCTCTGTACTGGGGGGAGGAGTTGAGGAAAGAGCTCTGTACTAGGCAGGGGTTGAGGGGAGAGCTCTGTACTGGGGGGAGGAGTTGAGGAAAGAGCTCTGTACTAGGCAGGGGTTGAGGGGAGAGCTCTGTACTGGGGGGAGGAGTTGAGGAAAGAGCTCTGTACTGGGGGGAGGAGTTGAGGAAAGAGCTCTGTACTAGGCAGGGGTTGAGGGGAGAGCTCTGTATTGGAGGGTTGCGGGTAGAGCTCTGTAGGGGTGTGTTACCAACTCTTGATCCCTGTACCCTGTATTACTCTCTCTCTCTTGCACCCTGCAGAATATGCACTCCTGAGCCCTGCAGTATGTGCACTGCTAAGCTCTGCATCCTGCATGCATGATATGCACTCCTGCGCCCTTCTCAGGGTGACACCCCTAACACAGAGCTAAAGTTCTCTTATCAAGACCCCTGACTCAGGGTCCAGGACATTTTCATCCTCCCAACGACACCTCTGACACAGGGACATTTTTTCTTCCAGTGACACCACAGATGCCCGGCTATTGTCCCTCTCCCCTCCCTCCTTCTTCACCTAGCAGGGGGCGCAGTTCTCAGTTATCACCCTGGGGCCCTGGATGCCCTTGTCCCCGCACAGGTTTGCAGTTATGAGAATTTTCTCTACAACATCCTTATTTTCTGTTTCAAGAGACAACTTTGCTTCCAGCTGATCATTATCCTTTTGGATGGGGTCACTGGAAGTTGTTGGGGGACTTTGTGGCAAAGTGTTTGACCTGCCCTTGTATTCCTTCTGCTAATGACGGTAATTATCCGGCTTTGTTGTCTCCGGTCCCCTGAACTCCGTCACCCGGCATTACAGTGACACCACCAAGGGGTTACATTCAGGGTGGACCTTGTGTCGCTGTCAATCCGGCTCGCCTGTGTAATGCAGCCGGTAGAATGTCCTGTTTGTCTAACAGCAGAGCGTTAATAGCGTCATTAACCAGGGCGGCCGTATATTACCGCCCAGAGCGGACAGGGCACGTACCCCGTGTGCTTATGTATTTAACCACTTAAAAACCGCGCCTATTTTTCAAACTTGTTGTTTACAAGTTAAAATAATTTTAGTTTTTTGCTAGAAAATTACTTCGAACCCTCAAACTTTATATATAATTATTTTCTGACACCCTAGAGAATAAAATGGCGGTCGTTGCAAAATGTTATGTCAGCAGTCTTACAAGCGCATTTTTTACGGGGGAAAAATATACACTTTTTTAAATGTAAAAAATTTGACAACTGTAAAGTTAGCCCAATTTTTTTCTATATTGTGAAAGATAATGTTACGCCGAGTAAATTGATACCCAACATGTCACGATTCAAAATTGCGCCCGCTCGTGGACCGGCGACAAACTTTGACCCTTAAAAATCTCCATAGGCGACGTTTAAAAATTTCTACAGGTTACCAGTTTTGAGTTACAGAGGAGGTCTAGTGCTAGAATTATTGCTCTCGCGCTAACGATCGCGGCGATACCTCACGTGTGAATTGAACACCGTTTTTATCTGCGGGGGCGCGACTTACGTATGCGTTTGTTTTTGCGCACGTGCTTGGTGGGACAGATTGCTTTAAAAAAAAAGTTTTCTTCATTTTTTTTACTTTTTATTTTTTATTTTTACACTGTCCCTTTAAAAAAAAAAAAATGGTGTCACTTTTATTTCTATTACAAGGAATGTAAACATCCCTTGTGATAGAAAAAAAAGCATGACAGGTCCTCTTTAGGCTTCATTTCCATGGACGTTTTAAAAAAGGGGCTGTAAAGCTAGTACAGACCCCAGGAAAAAAAGCAGCGCTTTGCCGCGCTAGTTTTCAGCCGTGTTTTTCTGTTTCTATTCAGAATCAATGGTCACCTATGGGAGCCCATTGATTTGAATAGAGGTCGCACCAGAAGTCGGAAGATGATCCGACTTGCGGGGCAACTGGTGTGCGGAGAATCTTAACCACTTCCATACCAGGCACTTACGCACCTTCCCGCCCAAGCCAATTTTCAGCTTTCAGCACTGTCGCAATTTGAATGACAATTGCGCGGTCATGCTACACTGCACCCAAACAAAATTGGCGTCCTTTTTTCCCCACAAATAGAGCTTTCTTTTGGTGGTATTTGATCACCTCTGCGTTTTTTTTTTTTTTTGTGCAACAACTAAAATCAGAGCGAAGATTTTGAAAAAAAAATAAAGTTTTTATTTTTTTCTGTTAATTTTTTTGTAAATGAGTATGTTTTCTCTTTCAATTATGGGCACTGATATGGTGGCACTGATGGGCACCGATGAGGTGGCACTGATGGGCACCGATGAGGTAGTTCTGATGGGCACTGATTAGGTAGCACTGATGGGCACTGATAGGCGGCGCTGGTATTGGGCACTGATGGGCACTCATGGGCGGCACTGATGGGCACTCATGGGCGGCACTGATGGGCACTCATGGGCGGCACTGGGCACTCATAGGCAGCACAGATGGGCACTCATAGGCGGCACAGGTGGGCACTGATAGGCGGCACAGGTGGGCACTGATAGGCGGCACAGGTGGGCACTGATAGGCGGCACAGGTGGGCACTGATAGGTGGCACAGGTGGGCACTGGTAGGTGGGCAGTGGGCATGGATTGGCACTGTGGGGTGGCACTGACAGACACTGGGGTGGCACTGATGATCACTGAGGGGTGGCACTGATGGATCAATGTTGCCAATCAGTGCCCATGTGTGGGCACTGATTGGCATCATTTTTTTTTACTGCCCCCCCCTTTTTTTTGTCATTTTTTTTTTTTTTTAATTTATTTATTTTTTTTTTTAATTTTTTTTTGTATTTTCTTTTGTATTTTTTTTTCCCCTGGTGGTCCGTGTGGCGATCCGAGGGGGGGCTGCGCTGATAAACAATCAGCGCGAACCCCCCCTGTCAGGAGAGCCGCTGATCGGCTCTCCTGTACTCGCGAGTGACGCGAGTGAGGAAGAGCCGTCGGCGGCTCTTCCTGTTTACATCGTGATCAGCCGTGATTGGACACGGCTGATCACGTGGTAACGAGGCTCCGCCGGAGACTCATTACCGAGATCGGAGGTGCAGGGTGTCAGACTGACACCCCGCATCACCGATCGCCGCGCTGCGCGCCCCCACGGGCGCGCGCGGCATTGAAATCGTGCTAGACGTTTGAGAACGTCTAGTCACGATTTCATAACCACTTCCCTGCCGTAAATCGGCTATTGGCCGGGCGGGAAGTGGTTAAAGGGGAAACCTGCGCAAATTAAAAAAAAATTTGCGTGAGGTCTCCCCCCCCCCCCCCAGGATGATACCAGAACCTTCGGTCTGGTATGGATTTTAAGGGGAACACCTACGCCAAATAAACAGCGTGGGGGTTCCCCCAAAATCCATACCAGACCTTTATCCGAACATGCCGCCCGGCCGGTCAGGAATGGGGGTGGGGACGCCCCCCCCCAAAGCACCTTGTCCCCATGTTGATGGGGACAAGGGTATCTTCCCGACAACCCTGGCCTCTCCGGTGGCCGTCTTCGGGGCTGGCCGCTGCTATCTTCTTGCAGCAGTTTTACTAGCAGCGGTCAGCTATATAAATGATCGCGCACCGCACACCCGGCATTACGGCGGGAGGGAGCGACATGGCAACATCGGGAGAAGAGGACAGAAGGCAGAGGCAGAAGGCGACGAGGAAGAGCGGGCTGACCGCTGCTAGTAAAACAGCTGCAAGAAGATAGCAGCGGCCAGCCCCGAAGACGGCACCGGAGAGCGGGAGAAGACCCCCGAAAGCAGAAGAAGACCCCCGAAGCTGGGCAATAAAATATTTTAAAAACCTGTGTTGTGTTTTTATTTTCTTGACACTTTTCCTCCCGGTGAATGGGTAGGGGTACGATGTACCCCATACTCATTCACGTAGGGTGGGGGGCCCGGGATCTGGGGGCCCCCTTATTATTGAAGGGGGCTCCCAGATTCCGATGAGCCCCCCGCCCGCAGACCCCGACAACCAACGGCCAGGGTTGTCGGGAAGAGACCCTTGTCCCCATCAACATGGGGACAAGGTGCTTTGGGGGGGGCTCAGTGTGCCCCCTGCCCCAAAGCAGATCACCCCCCCCTCCATGTCGAGGGCATGCGGCCTGGTACGGCTCAGGAGGGGGGGCACTCGCTTGTCCCCACCCCCTTTCCTGATCGGCCGGGCGGCATGCTCGGATAAGGGTCTGGTATGGATTTTGGGGGAACCCCCACGCCGTTTTTTCGGCGTAGGTGTTCCCGAAGGGTCTGGTATCATCCTGGCGGGGGGGACCTCACGCAATTTTTTTATTTTATTTGTGCGGGTTTGCCCTTCAAGATTCTCCGCACACCAGTCGCCCCGCAAGTCGGATCATCTTCCGACTTCTGGTGCGACCTCTATTCAAATCAATGGGCTCCCATAGGGAACCATTGATTTTGAATAGAGACAGAAACGCAGGATGCGGCTTACAGCTCCAGCACTGGAGCTTCAGAACGCACTGGTCCTGCGGTTTTTTTGCAGCTTAAAAACGGCTCAGCCATCTACAGCTCAAAAACGTCATGGTTGGCATGAGGCCATAGGCAAATGTGGAGAGACGTTTTTAAGCTGCAAAAAACGCTCAGAAAAGTGGCTGTAAAAACGTCCATGGAAATGAAGCCTAAGGCTCCATGCACACTGAAGCTGATAAAAGCTATAAAAAAAACGCCAGTAGCCTTGCAAAGTTTTTGAGCGTTTTTGCAATAGCTTTAATCAGCGTTTTTCAGTGTAGCTTTTATCATTCTTTTTTTTTACTTTTTTTTTTTCAATGGATAAAAAAAACGCAAAAAAAAACCGCTGGCACCGGCGTTTTTTTAGCGTTTTTCAGCATTTTGCGTTTTTTTGCGTTTTTTCAGTCCAAAAACGGCACTGTGAACGCAAATTTCGGGCGTTCAGAAAAAAGCCAATAAACTCCAAAGCTCATTAACACTGAAAAACGCCCAGGTGTGCACGGGCACATAGGCGAACATAGAGTTCAGTTTATGGGCTTTAAAAAAAAAAAAGCCAAAACGCCAATAAACTGCAGTTTATCAGCTTCAGTGTGCATGGAGCCTTAATCTGAGATCTGGGGTCAAAAAGTGGTCAGATCTCATATTTACACTACAATGCAATTAAAAATTGAAATAAAATAAATAAATAAATGTCTTTAACCACTTCAATACCGGGCACGTACCCCCCTTCCTGCCCAGGCTCATTTTAGCTTTGAGCGCTGTCACTGTTTAAATGACAATTGCGCGGTCGTGCTACTCTGTACCCAAACTAAATTTTTATCGTTTTGTTCCCACAAATAGAGATTTATTTTGTTTTGTTTGATCACCTCTGTGGTTTTTATTTGTTGCTAATAAAAAAAGACCAAAAATTTAAAAAAAAATAAAGTTCTTTGTTTTTGTTATAACATTTTGTAAATGAAGTAAGTTCTCTCCTTTACTGATGGGCACTGATAAGCTGCACTGATGGACACTGATAGGGCGGCGCCGATGAGGTGGCACCAATGAGATGGCACTGATGATGGGCACTAATAGGCGGCACTCATTTGCACTGATATGCGGCACTGATGGGCAGCACTGATGGGCACTGAAAGGCTACACTGATGGGAACTTATGGGTGGCACTGATAGACAACACTGATGGCTGGCACTGATAGATTTTACTAATAGGCATCACTTGTGTCACTGGCAGGCATTTTTTATTGGCACTAATTGGCAGCTTTCTGGGCACTGATTAGCATATCCCTGTTAGACGCCACTGATGGGCACTGATATGCGGCACTGATGCGGCACTGGTGGGCACTGATAGGCGGCACTGAAAGGCTGCACTGATGGGTACTTATGGGTGGCACTGATAGACGGCACTGCTGGGCACTGAAAGGTGTCACTGATGGTGGGCACTGATGGCTGGCACTGATAGATTTTACACTGATAGCGCGGCACCTATGAGGTGGCACCAATGAGATGGCACTGATGATGGGCACTAATAGGCGGCACTGACGGGTGGCAGTGATAGATTTTACACTGATAGCGCGGCACCGATGAGGTGGCACCAATGAGATGGCACTGATGATGGGCACTAATAGGCGGCACTGATGGGTGGCAGTGATATGCGGCACTGATGGGCGGCACTGGTGGGCACTGATAGGCGACACTGATAGGCACTGAAAGGCTGCACTGATGGGTACTTATGGGTGGCACTGATAGACGGCACTGCTGGGCACTGAAAGGTGGCACTGATGGTGGGCACTGATGGATGGCACTGATAGATTTTACTTATAGGCATCACTGGTGGCACTGGCAGGCATTATTCATTGGCAGAGATTGGCAGCTGCCTGGGCACTGATTGGCATATCCCTGGTGGTCTAGGGTGGCATACCTGGTGGTGCAGTGTGGTGGCCATCCCTGGTTGTCCTGGCAGCATCCTGGTGGTCCTGGGTGGGCAGCACTGATAAACAATCAGCACAGACCCTCCCGATCGGCTCTCCTCTACTCGTGTCTGTGAGCAGCGATCAACAGCTCTTCCTGTTTACATCATGATCAGCCGTGATTGGACACGGCTGATCACATGGTAAAGAGCTTCCACCAGAGACTTTTTACCTAGATCGGAGTGTGTCAGACTGACACGCCGCAACAACAATCGCTGCGATGCGTGCCCCCCTGGGCGCGCACCGACTGTTTTCCTGCTGGACGTCATTTGACGCCCAGTCAGGATAACTGAACCACCACCCGGCCGTCATTCTGCTGTTGGCCGGGCGGGAAGTGGTTAAAAAAATAAATAAAAAAATCCCCCTTTAAGACCATTGGATGGAAGTGACGTTTCACGTCGCTTCCGTCATCCAATGGTATGGAGTTGAGTGGGGACCATCTTTCCCTCACTCGACTTCCTGCCTCTGAGGGGAAAGGATCGGATTATCTCTGCCGCTACCGACGGCTCTGGTAAGTGGCGGAGATGACCAGAGCTTGGTGGGAGGGGGATGGGCACCTCTCCCTCCCCTAATAAAAGTGATCTCTGCAGAGACCACTTTTACCTGAAAGCAGACCACCTACCGTTTAAGAGGATACCGGGGTTATGGCGGCTATCTGCTGCCATAACAACGGTATTCCATGTCGAACAACCGACATATAATGATGGTAGGCTTTCCATAAATGGTTAAAGGGATACTGCACCTTCTCTTTATTTATTAACATTCAAGTAAATGCCCCCCCCCCCCCCCCATGCAACAAACACGCCAAAGAAGAAACTTTGCATGTTTTTTTTTTACCGTGTGTTTTGGCGCTTGGCATACTGGTACATCGCTGCCTACATCCGGGTTTAGGGCGCGCTAATGCGTGACCCCCCCCCACCCGACACCCGCTACGAATCTACACAGCGGGAGCCTGTCAGCAAGTCCTGCCCAATGATTCATAGCCGGGACCTGCTGATCGGCTGTGTCCAATCACAGCCAAGAGCTTTGTGTTGACAATCAGCAAAGGGTTTGGTGCAGAGGGAGCGATCTCTCTGTTTCTTCTCCCTGCAAAGGGAGGAGAAACTGAGAGATCTGTTAGCAAAAGCCGCACATATTACACATTGTTAGGTACACATTTAACCACTTGATTGCTCTAGATGTTAACTAGACGTGCACTGCTGAAAAATTTGCTTGTTTTCGGCTTGTTTTTTTTTTTTCGGGTCATTTGTTATGTTCGCAATTTGTAAATTTGAAAAAAATGTAATTCAAAAATTTGTAAATTTGTAAATTCAAAAATTCGTAAATTTAAAAATGTGTAAATTTGTAAATTTGTAAATTACAAAATTTGTCAATTAGAAAATTTTCATATTACAAAATTTGTAAATTAGAACATTTTTAAATTAGAAAATTCGTAAATTAGAAAATTCGAACATTTGAAAATACAAAATTACGAAAATAAAAACTGAAATCCGAAAATTCTAAAGAATAATTAACTAACTAATAATAACCAACTATTAAATGATAGGTATTGGAATTTCCTTTCAAATTTGGCTGCTTGAGAACGTAACCGATGTGAATTTATCTGAAGTTACGAATTATCCGATATAATGAATGCCGCATCTAAACAAATGGAATGGATCAAATTAATAATAAATAATAATAATAAAAAGTTTGTATTATTATTTTTATTTATTATTATTAATTTGTTATGATGCGGCATTCGTTGTTTCAGATAAATTGTAACTTCAGATAAATTCACATTGGTTACTTCCACAAAGCCAAATTTGAAAGGAAATTCCAATACCTATAATTTTCGGATTTTCGAATTTATGATTTTACGAATTTTCTCATTTATGAATTTTCGAATATTCAGATTTTTTTTTACAGGAACGGGAACAAAACTAATTGCACATGTCTAATGTTAACATCTTCCCAGACCCACGTCACCCTCATCCCACCTGACACCCCACCCCATGTTATCCTCATCCCACCTGGCACCAACCCCCTGTTATCCTCATCCCACCTGGCACCCACCCCCTGTCATCCTCATCCCACCTGGCACCAACCCCCTGTTATCCTCATCCCACCTGGCACCACCCCCTGTTATCCTCACCCACCTGACACCACCTGGCACCACCCCCTGTTATCCTCATCCCACCTGGCACCCACCCCCTGTTATCCTCATCCCACCTGGCACCCACCCCCTGTTATCCTCATCCCACCTGGCACCCACCCCCTGTCATCCTCATCCTCCTCTCACCTGACGCCCCCTGTCATTCTCATTCTCATCCCACCTAGCACCCCAACCCCTGTCATCCTCATCCTTATCACACCTGGCACCCACCCCCTGTCATCCTCATCCTTCTCCCACTGGCACCCCCTGTCACCCTCATCATTATCACACATGGCACCCACCCCCTGTCATCCTCATCCCACCTGGCACCCCCCCCCGTCATCCTCATCCCACCTGGCACTCCTCCCCCTTTCACCCTCATCCTTATCACACCTGGCACCCCACCCCCTGTCATTTTCACCCCACCTGGCACCCCCTGTTATCCTCATTCTTATCACACCTGGCACCCCACCCCCTGTCATCCTCATCCTTATCACACATGGCAGCCGCCCCCTGTCATCCTCACCCTCCTTCCACCTGGCACCCCCGTCTCATCCTCATCCCACCTGGAACCCCACCCCCTGTCATCCTTATCCCACCTGGAACCCCACCCCCTGTCATCCTCATCCCACCTGGCACCCGACCCCCTGTTATCCTCATCCTCCTCCCACCTGGCACCCCTGTCATCCTCATCCCACCTGGCACCCCACCCCCCATCATCCTCATCCCACCTGGAACTCCTCCCCATTTCACCCTCATCCTTATCACACCTGGCACCCCACTCCCTGTCATTATCACCCCACCTGGCACCCCCTGTCATCCTCATTCTTATCACACCTGGCATCCCACCCCCTGTCATCCTCATCCTTATCACACATGGCAGCCGCCCCCTGTCATCCTCATCCTCCTTCCACCTGGCACCCCCGTCTCATCCTCATCCCACCTGGAACCCCACCCCCTGTCATCCTTTTCCCACCTGGAACCCCACCCCCTGTCATCATCATCCCTCCTGGCACCCCATCCCCTGTTATCCTCATCCTCCTCCCACCTGGCACCCCCTGTCATCCTCATCCTCCTCCCACCTAGCACTCCACCCCCTGTCATCCTCATCCTTATTGCACCTGGCACCACACCCCCTATCATCATCACCCCACCCCCTGTCAATTGACAGCGGCACAATACCTCTCTTGTTCTGAGAGGACGTCATATGACGTCCTCGTCTTTCAGAGCCACTAGGGCTGGGAACCCGACGCGTGTGCCCGGCGGCCGCGATGGCACCCGGGATTGCCCAGTAACTGAGCAGGACCGTGGAGCTCTGTGTGTAAACACACAGATCCATGTCCTGTCAGTGAGAGGAGACCGATCTGTGTCCCTTGTACAAAGGGACACAGATCGGTCACCTCCCCCAGTCAGTCCCCTCCCCCCACAGTTAGAAACACACCTAGGGTACACATTTAACCCCTTTCTCGCCCCCTAGTGTTAACCACTTCCCTGCCAGTCACATTTACACAGTAATCAGTGCATATTTATAGCACTGGTCGCTGTATAAATGTGAATGGTCCCAAAATAGTGTCAAAAGTGTCCGATGTGTCCGCCGCAATATCGCAGTCCCAATAAAAATCGCAGATCACCACCATTACTAGTAAAAAAAACAAAAATTCATAACTATGTCCCCTATTTTGTTTTGCGCAAACCAGTCACTATACGCTTATTGCGATTTATTTATTTATTTTTTTAGCAAAAATATGTAGAAGAATACGTATCGGCCTAAACTGAGAATTTTTTTTTTTATTGGGATATTTATTATAGCAAAAAATATTGTGTTTTTTTCAAAATTGTCGCTCTATTTTTGTTTATAGTGCAAAAAATAAAAACCGCAGAGGTGATCAAATACCACCAAATGAAAGCTCTATTTGTGGGTAAAAAAAGGACGTCAATTTTGTTTGGGAGCCACGTCGCACGACCGCGCAATTATCAGTTAAAGCAACGCAGTGCCGTAAGCTGAAATTTCGCTTGGGCAGGAGGGGGGTATATGTGCCCAGTAAGCAAGTGGTTAACCACTTAAGGACCGCCTCCTGCACATTTACGTCAGCAGAATAGCACAGCTGGGCACATCCACGTACAGGATTCGTCCCCTTAAAGTGCTCAGCCGTGGGTCGCGGGCACGCGCCTGCGACCTGGTCCGAAGCTCCGTGACCGCGGGTCCCTGAGCTGAAGAACGGGGAGAGGTGTGTGTAAACACGGCTTCCCCGTTCTTCACTGTGGCGCCATGATCGATCGTGTGTTCCCTTATATAGGGAAACACAATCGATGACGTCACACCTACAGCCACACACCCCTACAGTTAGAAACACACACGAGGTCACACATAACCCCATCAGCGCCCCCTAGTGGTTAACTCCCAAACTGCAATTGTCATTTTCACAGTAATCAGTGCTTTTTAAATGCATTTTTTGCTGTGAAAATTACAATGGTCCCAAAAATGTGTCAAAATTGTCCGATGTGTCCGCCATAATGTCGCAGACACTAAAAAATCGCTGATCGCCACCATTAGTAGTAAAAAAAAAAAAATGCAATAAAACTATCTCCTATTTTGTAAACGCTATAAATTTTGCGCAAAGCAACCGATAAACGCTTATTGCGATTTTTTTTTTTACCAAGAACATGTAGAAGAATACGTATCGGCCTCAACTGATGGAAAAAAATTTTTTTTATATATTTTTGAGGATATTTATTATAGCAAAAAGTAAACAATATTGAATTTTTTTCAAAATTGTCGCTCTATCTTTGTTTATAGCACAAAAAATAAAAACCACAGAGGTGATAAAATACCACCAAAAGAAAGCTCTATTTGTGGGGGAAAAAAGGACACCAATTTTGTTTGGGAGCCACGTCGCACGACCGCGCAATTGTCTGTTAAAGCGACGCAGTGTCGTTAAACTGAAATTTCGCCTGGGCAGGAAGGGGGTATATGTGCCCAGTAAGCAAGAGGTCAATGACCAATTTAAAAAATTGCATTTTTCTCGTCGTGAAAAACGGTCATGTGGCATCAGAGAGGAATGTCAGAGTTCGGGAACTGGCTAAAAACGCACAAAGCTCAGCGCCCAGAAAAGTTACATGAGTTACTTTGGCGCAGTTGTCACACGTAGGTCAGCCTACGGTTTTCCCTGTGCGTAGAGTGCGCAAAATAATGAAAGCGCAATAATGCACGTTGATGAAACGCTGGGATTGGTGGCTGCAATAGATGACATTTTTGGATTTGGATTTGGAAACGCTTTAAGTTTATTTTAACAAAAGCCGCGTTGGCGCCCCTGCGAGAAGATTTGGAATGCGGAGCGTTTCGCACTGTACGTTCCACCTGTCCTTCCTTATGTCACCCCCCCCCCCCCCTGTGATTGTTCCTCCCTGTAAATAAATAAAGGAACAGCCTGACCCCCCTCCTCCCCTCCCCCCCCCCCATCCCTCTATCACATGAAGTGCAGGCTCCACAGTAAGTGACACCAGGGTCTATTTTGGGGCTGGAAGCCGGCAGACACCAGACACCCTCCCACCCATCGCAGGGGCTCCCAGGGTACCCTTCAGATGACTTTTCTTTTCTCGCTGCTGCAGAGGAGGACAAGCTGATATTCTGGGAGGGGGGATCAGCCTGAACCCTTCAAACTAAAAAAAAAAAAAACTAAAAAAAATTCTATTCTTTTTGTCCCCCAAAAACTGGATTTAAGAGAGAGAGAGAAAAAAAAAGACAAACAATCCGGGATCTACAAAACTTTCCAAAAAATATATTTATATAAAGAAGGGCGGAGAGCTGTCCCCATGAGCGGCGGGGGGCTTCCTTCTACTGCGCCCAACAATCCCTGAAGACAGGAGGAGGTCTGAGGAACAAAATAAAACCAGGTAATGTGATTCTAGAACTTTTTATTAAGTTGTTACCTGAAAGGGTTAATTAATGATCAGCGGCCAGGTGGGCGTGGCGTTACCGGACATCCACCAGCTGGTAATGCTGGAACTTGTAGTTCCCCCCCCGGGCCAGCTGATTGGCCTTAGACTGTAAGACCCTCATATACACTATTCGATTTTCTGCAGATTTATGTCTTCAGATTTACCAAAACAATACGAGGTCAAACCTTAAGCGCCTGGAATGCGTCCAGAAACGCATCAAAAATGCACCGGAACACGTTAAAAAAAAGTGTATATATATATATATATATTTATATGTTCTTCGAAAAGTTTCCACACTTTTTTAAACTCTATTATATATATATATATATATTAATTACACATTGTTGTTGCTGTTACTATTTTTATTTTATTTTTTTATTTCTATTTATTTTTAACTGATACTTTTTATTTTATTTAGTTATTTATTTTACATTTCAGATAACTCAGTGATGTTTGTTTTATGTAAAAAAAAAAAATGTAATCAAGTATTTTTTTTTTTTAATTATGTAATTTTAACTGTTTAGTCAAACTTTATACTGTGGTTCTGAATTCAATAAAAATAAGACAGAAGTTTTATCAGAACTTTTTAATTCCATTATGTTTTTATATTTTACAATTTTTTTTTTATTGTTATATAAGTATGTGTGTGTATATATATATATATATGTTCTTCGAAACATTTTACAAATGTTTATTTTATAAATATATATATATATATAGTCTAGTGCGTAAAAAAAAGCAGCATGTTCTACTTTTTTTCCTGGAACTGCAACGCACTGGTGTGAACTATGCCACTGAAAACCATATAACTGACTTTCTATGCGTTTTTGATGCAGAAAAAACCCGCAGTGGAGTGCATGGGTGTAAACTGACCCTCAAAAGAAAAACAGGGGAAGAAAAAAAAAGCGATCTGGAATGCATGAAAAATGCACCGGAACACGTTCAAAACGCACATGCAGAAGGGCACTCAGAATAGATCTGGAGTGCGTTTTTGTGGTGTCAACCAGTTCTGATTCCGATCTAAAACGAGATAAATCCATTGGAAGGGAAATCATTTTTTTTAATTGATTATTTGCTGATTTAATCAATTGGAAGATAAAATTCGAAGCATGTATGGCCACTATTATAGAGGAAGCCGAAATCAGAACTTTTTATTTCCATTATCTTTTTATATTTTACAAAAAAACATTTTTTTGTTAGATAAATATAAATATATATGGGTTCTTCAAAAAGTTTCCAAAAAGTTTCCACTTTCTTTTTAACTCTATTATATTAATGTACTACATTCTATTTATTTTTTATTATATTATATATATTTATTCTATTTTTAATTTTTAATTAATACTTTTTTTTTTAACTATGAATGTTTTAATGATGAATGAGTTACTATGAATATATATATATATATATGTTTTGTTTTTTTAAATCCACTTTTTTTTAACTCTATTATATATATGTACTACACACATTTGTGTTGCCGTTATTTTTTATTTTATCTGTTTATTTCAATTTTTTATTTTATTTTTTAACCGCTTCAATACCAGGCTTTTATACCACCTCCATACCGGGCCTATTCTGACACTTCTCTCCTACATGTAATAATCATCATTCTTTTGCTAGAAAATTACACAGTACCCCCAAACATTATATATGTTTCTTTTAGCAGACACCCTAGGGAAAAAAATGGCGGTCATTCCAAAGTTTTACGCAATTATTTTTCAAACGCCTTTTTTTTGTAAAAAAATTGTTTTATGAATTAAAAAAATAACAAAACAGTAAAGTTAGCCCAATTTTTTTGTATTATGTGTAAGATTATGTTACACCGAGTAAATAGATACCCAACATGTCTCGCTTTAATTATGCGCACACTCATGGAATGGCGCCAAACTTCGGTACTTAAAAATCTCCATAGGCAACGCTTTATTTATTTTTTACAGGTTAGATTTACAGAGAAGATCTAGTGCTAGATTCGTTGCTGGCACTCTAACGCACGCGGCGATACCTCACTTATGTGGTTTAAACGGCGTTTACATATGTCGGCGGGACTTGCGTGTGCGTTCGCTTCTGCACGCGAGCTATCGGGGACAGGGGCGTTTTAATTTTTTTTTTATCTTTTATTTATTTTTTTGACTTATTTTTTATTTATTTTTACACTTTTTTTCATTTTTTTTTTTTTCCACTTTTATTCCTATTACAAGGAATGTAAACATCCCTTGTAATAGGAAATGTGTGTGACAGGTCCTCTTTATGGAGAGATGTGGGGTCAATAAGACCTCACATCTCTCCTCCAGGCTGGAAACCATGAGATCGGTGAAAAAAAATTCACCGATCTCATGAATGGGGGCTTACAGTCGCAATTGCGGCTTTGTTTACTTACGGGGACCCGGGAGTGACGTCATCAGATCACGCCCGGGTCCTCCGACGGTCATAGAGATGACTGGTGACCATCTGGTCACCAGTCATCTCTATGCTTCCTGCCGCCGCCGACGATTCGTTCTCCGGGCCCCCGAAGGCACAGGTAAGCCCGGAGAAGCACCGGATGGCGGCGGGAGGGGGGGGATGTCCCCTCCCGCGGCCTGTAAGAACGATCAAGCGGCGGAACCGCCGCTATGATCGTTCTTAGATTGTACAGAATCGTCGGCTGAAGAAGAGGATATCTAGATGATGCCTCTGGCTGCAGGTATCATTCAGATATTCGCCTGCAATGCCCAGGCCGTCAATTGACGGCCACTTAGGATGGTAAATCCCATCCCAGGCCGTCAATTGTCTATGGCTGGGTATTGAAGTGGTTAAACTATGAATGTTTTCATGCAGCCATAGAAACTGATTGATACATTGGAACTATGTCATGTGCTCTCTTCTAACATCAGATATGTGCTTCATTGCCCCTTTGCAACATTGTATCCACATGTTTTACATCTTTAGAATATGGTCACTAATGTTCATCTCTCACTCAAAAGTAAGTACACCCCTCACATTTTTTTGTAAATATTTTCTTCTCTCTTTTCATGTGACAACACTGAAGAAATGACACTTTGCTACAATGTTGTGTAGTGAGTGTACAGCTTGTATAACAGTGTACATTTGCTGTCCCCTCAAAATAACTCAACACACAGCCATTAATGTCTAAACCGCTGGCAACAAAAGTGAGGACACCCCTAAGTGAAAATGTCCAAGTTGGGCCCAAATTCTCAATATTTTGTGTGGCCGCCATTATTTTCCAGCACTGCCTTAACCCTCTTGGGCATGGAGGTCAACAGAGAGTCACAGGTTGTCACTGGAGTCCTCTTCCCCTCCTCCATGATGACATCACAGAGCTGGTGGATGTTGGAGACCTTGCGCTCCTCCACCTTCCGTTTGAGGAGCCCCACAGATGATCAATAGGGTTTAGGTCTGGAGACATGCTTGGCCAGTCCATCACCTTTACCCTCAGCTTCTTTATAAAAGCAGTGGTGGTCTTGGAGGTGTGTTTGGGGTCGTTATCATGTTGGAATACTACCCTGCGGCCCAGTCTCTGAAGGGAAGGGATCATGCTCTGCTTCAGTATATCACAGTACATGTTGGCATTTATGGTTCCCTCAATGATCTGTAGCCCCCCAGTGCCGGCAGCACTCATGCAGCCCCAGACCATGACACTCCCACCACCATGCATGACTGTAGACAAGAAACACTTGTCTTTGAACTCCTTACCTGGTTGGCCCCCACACGCCTGACACCATCTGACACCAAATATGTTTATCTTGGTCTCATCAGACCACAGGACACGGTCCCAGTAATCCATGTCCTTAGTCTGCTTGTCTTCAGCAAACTGTTTGCAGACTTTCTTGTGCATCACCTTAAGAAGAGACTTCCTTCTGGGACGACAGCCATGCAGACCAATTTGATGCAGTGTGCGGCGTATGGTCTGAGCACTGAAAGGCTGACCCCTCCCCCACCCCTTCAACCTCTGCAGCAATGCTGGCAGCACTCATACGTCTATTTCCCAAAGACAACCTCTGGATATGACGCTGAGCACGTGACCTCAACTTCTTTGGTGGACCATGGCGGGGCCTGTTCTGAGGGGAACCCGTCCTGTTATACCGCTGGATGGTCTTGGCCCCCGTGCTGCAGCTCAGTTTCAGGGTCTTGGCAATCTTCTTATAGACTCGGCCATCTTTATGTAGAGCGACAATTCTTTTTTTCAGATCCTCAGAGAGTTCTTTGCCATGAGGTGCCATAAGAACGTCCAGTGACCAGTATGAGAGAGTGAGAGCGATAACACCAAATTTAATAGTGTTGCTCACGAATATTCGCATTGCGAATATTCGCTACGAATATTGCATATTCGAGTATTCGCGAATAACTCGAATATCGCGGCGAATATTCGCTATTTCGAATATTCGTATTTTTTCAATTTTTTTTTTAGAACAGATCACATCCTAGAGATCTCCATCGACGTCTAAAAGCATTGCTGGTATGATTAGAGACCCTGGGCCGAGTAGCTGCAGCGCTCATTTTATATTGCCGAAAAATCGCAATGCGATTATTCGGCAATAGCGATATCGCGCGATTATTTTGTATTGTAATATATCACGAATATTCTGAGCCAATCAGAGTGCCCCATTCCGCATTTGCCGAATATTCGCAATTATTTTGTATTGTAAAATATCACGAATATTCTGAGCCAATCAGAGTGCTCCTTCCGCATTTCTCGAAATTTCGCATTCGCATTCACAATAGCGAAATTTCGCAATCATTTCATTTCCAAAAAATATCACGAATATTTGTATTAAGCGAATATATCTCGAATATTCGACTATATATTCGAGATATATCGCGAAATCGAATATGGCATATTCTGCTCAACACTAAAATTTAACACACCTGCTCCCCATTCACACCTGAGACCTTGTAACACTAACAAGTCACATGACACCGGGGAGGGAAAATGGCTAATTGGGCTCAATTTGGACATTTTCACTTAGGGTTGTCCTCACTTTTGTTGCCAGCAGTTTGGACATTAATGGCTGTGTGTTGAGTTATTTTGAGGGGGCAGCAAATGTACACTGTTATACAAGCTGTACACTCACTACACAACATTGTAGATACAAAGTGTCATTTCTTCAGTGTTGTCACATGAAAAGATACAAGAAAATATTTACACAAATGTGAGGGGTGAAGCCCCGCTCGTTTTAGCGCCGCTTTACCGCTGTTTAAGTGCCACTTTTGCGCTGCTTTTCGGCCAATAGCGGGGCACTTAACCCCAAAAAAAGGCGTTAAGAACTCCCGCGTGGTGGCGCTTCGGAAGCGCTGCCCACTCATTGCAATCGGCAGGGGCGTTTTGGTAGTGTTGTACACAGCGCTCCCAAACTGCCCCAAAGATGCTGCTTGGAGGACTTCTCCGAACGTCCTGCAAGTGCACCGCCCCGGTGTGAAAGCACTCATTGCAATGAATGGGAGGACGTTTTCAGGCGCTTTACAGGCGCTATCTCTAGCCGCTTCCGATATTCTGCCGATATGAATGGCACGGGCAGGCAAATGGGCGTACTTGTATGTCCCTTTGAACTTTGCCACCCGCCGCGTGCTTCGTGAGTGCTCATGTGGGTCCCGGGAACACGATGTTCCCGGGCGGGCCGGAATTGGGGTTGGGAAAGAAAGAACGGGGAGATGTTGATGTAAACAAGGCATTTCCCTGTTCTGCCTAGTGACAGGACACTGATCGTCTGCTCCCTGTGATCGAGAGAAGAGATCACTGACATGTCACTCGTAGCCCCCCCCCTCCACAGTTAGAATCACTCCCTAGGACACACTTAACCCCTTCAGCGCTCCCTAGTGGTTAACCCCTTCCCTGTCAGTGTAATTTGTACAGTAACCAGTGCATTTCTATAGCACTGATCGCTGTATAAATGACAATGGTCCTAAAATAGTGTCAAAAGTGTCCGATGTGTCCGCCATAATGTTGCAGATACGATAAAAATTGCAGATCGCCGCCATAACTAGTAAAAAAATTATAATAATAATAAAAATGTCATAAAACTATCCCCTATTTTGTAGACGCTATAACTTTTGCACAAACCAATCAATAAACGCTTATTGCAATTTTTTTTTTTTTTTAACCAAAAATATGTAGAAGAATACGTATCGACCTAAACTGAGGGATTTTTTTTTTTTTAAATTGGGATATTTATTATAGGAAAAAAAAATCAAAATTGACGCTCTATTTTTGTTTATAGCGCAAAAAATAAAAACCGCAGAGGTGATCAAATACCACCAAAAGAAAGCTCTATTTGTGGGGAAAAAGGGACGCCAATTTTGTTTGGGAGCCACGTCGCACGACCGCGCAATCGTCTGTTAAAGCGACGCAGTGCCGAATCGCAAAAAGTGTCCCGGTCACTGGCCAGCCAAATGGCCCGGGGCTGAAGTGGCTAGCACTAAAACACCTGGGAACTGCCTCAGCGTGAAAGGGGGTCGTAGTGAAAAATCAGGTGTCACAGACAAAATATAAACCATAAAATAGATTCCCGCAGAGCGCTAACAAGTATCGAATTATTATTTTGGATGGAGTGGGGGATCCCCTGTCTGATCTTCCCGCTGTCTGTGTCCCCCACTCGGGAGATTTATGGGGACTGGAAGGGCTCGTTCACACGTGCAGCTATTATTGCTGCCCCTCTGAAAAGTGTTCTGCGCCAAATCGCTTTTGGGAGGGCGTTTGACAGGCATAGGTGTGCACGGCCTGTTGTATTAGGGCAGGGATCCTCAAACTACGGCCCTCCAGCTGTTGTAGAACTACATGTCCCATGAGGCATTGCAACACACTGACATTCACAGACATGACTAGGCATGATGGGAATTGTAGTTCCTGAACCACTGGAGGGCCGTAGTCTGAAGACCCCTGTATTAGGGTGTGCACCTCAAAGCTCAACCACATACTGTAAATGTGTGTGTATATATATATACTCACCGTGTCAGTAGGGCACTGGATGGTGTCAGTAGTTTTTATTATTATAAATATATTTTACAATTTTTATTTTATTTTTATCGTTTACCTTTTTTTTAGGAGCCCTGTTAGGGGGCTTTGGTGAAATATCAGGGGGTTAAACAGTTGAATCCGCTCCACACAGGGTGATCGGGGTGTGCCCAGGCACACCTGGCACACCCTGTGCCTATATTGAAAGGCGATGAGGAAGCGGCGGGTTGATTTACTGAATCTGGTGCATGGTAGCCAATCAGCTTCCAGTTTGTTTATTTTTCTTTCGAAGCTTAAAGTGGTTGTATACCCTCCAATGGGGAAGTTGTACCTATAGGTAAGCCTACATATAAGGGTGCATGGGTGGCGCCCCCTAGGGTGACCACATTTCCAAACTACCATTCGGGGACACCCTCCCTTCCCAAAAATCAGCTTGTGGTGTAACGAATCACAGTACAGTGATTGGACACAAGAGGCGGGATTTATGATTTCTCCAATCACAACCAGGGGGCGGGGACTGTGCTCCTCCAGGCATTTCCGGCCAGGACAAGTACTGTCAGTGAGTAAAGCGGTGATGTGGCGCCCTTTTTTGGGGGCATCAGATTGGCCCGGGGGAGGGGGGGTGGCTGTGTCAGTTTCATTCTGGGACACTGTATTGTCCTAAAATGAAGGTGCCCGGGACAGACCTGCAAAATGCGGGACTGTCCCGGGAAATCCGGGACACGTGGTCACCCTACGCCCCCCCCCCCATCCCCTCTATCCATGCCTCCGGCCCCTTTTAGGATGCTGGATGCATGGGGGGGGGGGGGTTGTTTTTTGAAGCAACTGATTAGAGCCAGAGACTCTAATAGGCTTCAAAATAGGGTGGGCTCGGGGGGGGGGGGGGGGGCGCAGAGAATGCGAACCGAGCCAACTTAGGTGTGTTACAATAGCAAAAAGATATTCGCTATTGTAACACTGATCCTCCTCCCGGCCAATCAGGAAGCGGGTCTTGAGAACCGTCACCCAATTGGCTGAAAGGACAGGCAATCCTATTGAATGCCTAGGAAGAGGGGAGGAGACACACGGCTGTCCTCCACGCCGCCACCTAGATGGGGTAAGTGCCGGACCGACCTCCAGACAGCGAGGGAGAGGGAAAAGTGCAGCTGGTCGCTGGGGGGGGGGGGGGAGGGGGGGGAGCTGGTGGGGGCGGGGGGGATGTTGTCCCTCCAAAAAAAAACACCAGCCACCACTGCCCATCAAGGCTGCGTATTAGAGACTCCACATCAGTGCCCATCAGTCAAGGAGAAAAATTACTTATTTGCAAAATTTTCGGACAGAAACTGAGAAAAACGTACCGTATATACTCGAGTATAACCCGAGTTTTTCAGCACATTTTTTTGGTGCCAGAAAATGCCCCCCTCGGCTTATTCTCGAGTCACCATTTTGCGCCTGATCTCCGGGAATTTGGGGAGCCGGTACTGACCGACCATAGATCCTCTGGACCTCAAACTTGGCATGTATGCCCATTTCTCCTCTACCAGTGTGCAAAGTTTGTTGTCTGGGGGACCTACGGTCGGGGAATACCGATTTTTCAAACCTGGGCACCCCTTCTCTAGACTTCCATGTTAAACGTCAGTCTAGTCATGGGAACAGTGAGGCATGGACACAGTGAGACATGGGCACAGTGAGGCATGAACACAGTGAGGCATGGGCACAGTGAGGCATGGGCACAGTGAGGCATGGACACAGTGAGGCATGGGCACAGTGAGACATGGGCACAGTGAGACATGGGCACAGTGAGGCATGAACACAGTAAAGCATGGACACAGTGAGGCATGAACACAGTGAGGCATGGGCACAGTGAGGCATGGACACAGTGAGGCATGGGCACAGTGAGGCATGGACACAGTGAGACATGGGCACAGTGAGGCATGAACACAGTGAGGCATGGGCACAGTGAGGCATGGACACAGTGAGGCATGGGCACAGTGAGGCATGGGCACAGTGAGGCATGAACACAGTAAGGCATGGACACAGTGAGGCATGGGCACAGTGAGGCATGAACACAGTGAGGCATGGACACAGTGAGACAGGGGCACAGTGAGACATGGGCACAGTGCGACATGGGCACAGTGAGGCATGGGCACAGTGAGGCATGGACACAGTGAGGCATGGGCACAGTGAGGCATGGACACAGTGAGGCATGGGCACAGTGAGGCATGGACACAGTGAGACATGGGCACAGTGAGGCATGAACACAGTGAGGCATGGGCACAGTGAGGCATGGACACAGTGAGGCATGAACACAGTAAGGCATGGACACAGTGAGGCATGGGCACAGGGAGGCATGAACACAGTGAGGCATGGACACAGTGAGACAGGGGCACAGTGAGACATGGGCACAGTGCGACATGGGCACAGTGAGGCATGAACACAGTAAGGCATGGACACAGTGAGGCATGGGCACAGTGAGGCATGAACACAGTGAGGCATGGACACAGTGAGACAGGGGCACAGTGAGACATGGGCACAGTGCGACATGGGCACAGTGAGGCATGGGCACAGTGAGGCATGGACACAGTGAGGCATGGGCACAGTGAGGCATGGACACAGTGAGACATGGGCACAGTGAGGCATGAACGCAGTGAGGCATGGGCACAGTGAGGCATGGACACAGTGAGGCATGAACACAGTAAGGCATGGACACAGTGAGGCATGGGCACAGGGAGGCATGAACACAGTGAGGCATGGACACAGTGAGACAGGGGCACAGTGAGACATGGGCACAGTGCGACATGGGCACAGTGAGGCATGAACACAGTAAGGCATGGACACAGTGAGGCATGGGCACAGTGAGGCATGAACACAGTGAGGCATGGACACAGTGAGACAGGGGCACAGTGAGACATGGGCACAGTGCGACATGGGCACAGTGAGGCATGGGCACAGTGAGGCATGGACACAGTGAGGCATGGGCACAGTGAGGCATGGACACACTGAAACCCGGACACATGATTCAAAACCTGGGACTGTTCGGGTGAATCCTGGACAGGTGGCAACCCTAGTCTGAATGGACACAGGAAGCTATGACTTGGCTTGAGTGCCCCCCATAGCAAGTTGCTTCCTGTGGGGGCCACTCAACAGGAGGGAGGGGCCAATCAGGCCCGATCCGCCCTATAGGCTCACTATGCAGGCCGCTTAGGGCCCCGCAAAGCTGCGGAGGGCCCCCCAAATTACTAGAGGCCCCGCCTGGTGAGAAGTCATTTTTGGCATCTCACCCCGCTTCTCAACTCGCTGGCTGCATGGGAGAAGAGGTAAGAAGTCACCCCCCTGCTTCTCACTTTAATGTAAGATGTCATAATCTCCCATTACCCGGGGGGCCCATAATCTTCTATTGTCTGGTGGCCCCATAATCTTCTATTGCCTGGGGGCCCCATAATCTTCTATTGTCTGGGGGCCCCATAATCTCCCATTGCCTGGGGGCCCCATAATCTTCTATTGCTTAGGGGCCCATAATCTTCTATTGCCCGGGGGCCACATAATCTCCTATTGTTCGGGAGCCCCATAATCTCCTATTGCCGGGGGGCCCCATAATCTCCTATTGCCGGGGGGGCCCCATAATCTCCTATTGCTCGGGGGCCCCATAATCTCCTATTGCTCGGGGGCCCCATAATCTCCTATTGCCCGGGGGCCCCATAATCTCCTATTGCCTGGGGGCCCCATAATCTTCTATTGCCTGGGGGCCCCATGAGTTGTCAGTCCGTCCCTGGACATGTAATTTTGCTTAGGGCCCCCAGGGAGGTTAGAATCGGCACTGGGGCCAATAGTGTGGGAGGGGGACCCAAGAAGAGGAGGATCTGGACTGCTCTGTGCAAAGAATAATAATAAAAAAATATAGACTTTAGTATCACTTTAGCCGACCGCCGCAATGGCACGGCTGTGCAAAGGGCCATACCTGTACGCCCCTTTGAATGTGCTGCGCCCCTGCCGCGAACTCCCTGTCCGCCGATGTCCCGCAATTGTCTCACGGAGCGGCAGAACAGGGAGATGTCTATGTAAACAAGACATTTCCCTGTTCTGCCTAATGACAGGACACTGATCACCGCTCCCTGTCATCGTGAGCAGTGATCGCTGTCATGTCACATGTAGTCACGCCTCCCCACAGTTAGAATCACTCCCTAGGACACACTTAACCTCTTCCTCGGCCCCTAGTGTTTAACCCCTTCCCTGCCATTGTCCTTTACACAGTAATCAGGGCATTTTTATAGCACTGATCGCTGTATAAATGTCAATGGTCGCAAAATAGCGTCAAAAGTGTCCGATGTGTCCGCCATAATGTCGCAGTACCGATAAAAATCACTGATCGCCGCCATTACTAGTAAAAAAAATAAAATAAAAATCCTATAAATCTATCCCCTATTTTGTAAACGCTATACATTTTGCGCAAACCAATCAATAAACGCTTATTGCGTTTTTTTTTTTTACAAAAAATATGTAGAAGAATACGTATCGGCCTAAACTGAGGGAAAAAACGTTTTTTTTATATATTTTTGGGGGATATTTATTATAGCAAAAAGTAAAAAATATTGTTTTTTTCTAAATTGTCGCTCTATTTTTGTTTATAGCGCAAAAAATAAAAACCGCAGAGGTGATCCAAAGGAAAGCTCTATTTGTGGGAAGAAAGGACGCCAATTTTGTTTGGGAGCGCGACCACGCAAGTGTCAGTTAAAGCGACGCAGTGCCGAATCACATAAAAAAAAAAAAAATGACCCGGTCATCGGGCAGCCAAATCCTCCGGGGCTGAAGCGGTTAATTAAACAAGCTGAAGTTAGAAGCTGATTGGCTGCCATGCAGAGCTGCACCAGACCTCCGATGTGTCTCTTTCTCACTGCCTGTTTTAATCCTTGCACTCATGTGCCCAGGGCCGTCTTAATAGCATCATGGGCCCCTGGGCAAAGTAATGCTCTGGGGCCCCTACAATGATGACAGTGCAGGTAAACAGACATCAAGTAGGTAGGAGGCAGACTGCCCCCCCCCCCCCCCCTGTGTATCTATCACTCTCAGTGCCATCATGGGGCCCCCAATTTTGGGGCAGCGTCGGCTCAAGGACCAGGTGCTTTGGGGAAAGTGCAGGGGACCCCCATGCTGCTGGGGCCCCTGGGCAGTGCCCAGGTGTGCCCTCTCAATAAGACAGCCCTGCCTGTGCCTCCTGTGCTCCTTCATCCAGTGTGTGTGTGTGTGTGTGTGTGTTTGTGGGGGGGGGGGTGCCCAATTTATAGGAGGTGTGTTACTGGTCAGATCCAAGAGGGGTTCCAGAGTGGGGGGTGGGGAGAGGGGGGCGCTCTAATACAGGTGGAAACCCTAGTCTGGGGAGAGGAGTGCTAGATGTACTAGCTGATTTAACCACTTAAGACCCAGACCATTATGCAGGTAAAGGACCCGGACAGTTTTTGCGATTCGGCACTGCGTCGCTTTAACTGACAATTGCGCGGTCGCGCGGCGTGGCTCCCAAACAAAATTGGCGTCCTTTTTTTCTCACAAATAGAGCTTTCTTTTGGTGGTATTTGATCACCTCTGCGGTTTTTATTTTTTTGCGCTATAAACAAAAATAGAGCCACAATTTTGGAAAAAAAAAAAAACAATATTTTTTACTTTTTTCTATAATAAATATCCACAAAAAAGATATAAAAAATGTTTTTTCTTCTCAGTTTAGGCCGATACGTATTCTTCTACATATTTTTGGTAAAAAAAAATCGCAATAAGCGTTTATCGATTGGTTTGCGTAAAAATTATAGCGTTTACAAAATAGGGGATAGTTTTTATTGCATTTTTAGTAATATTTTTTTTTTACTACTAATGGTGGCGATCAGCAATTTTTTTCCGTGACTGCGACATTATGGCGGACACTTCGGACAATTTTGACACATTTTGGGACCATTGTCATTTTCACAGCAAAAAAATTGCTATAAAAATGCACCGATTACTGTGAAAATGACAATTGCAGTTTAGGAGTTAACCACTAGGGGGCGCTGAAGGGGTTATGTGTGACCTCATCTGTGTTTCTAACTGTCGGGGGCGGGGCTGGACATGTGACGTCACTGATCATCTTTCCCTATATCAGGGAACAGACGATCACTGACATTGCCACAATGAAGAACGGGGAAGCTGTGTTTACACTCACCTCTCCCCGTTCTTCAGCTCCTGTGACCGATCGCGGGACTCCATCGGCAATCGGGTCCCGCAGCCGTGGTCATGGAGCTTCGGACTGGGTCGCGGGCGCGCGCCCGCGACCCTCGGCTGAGCACTTAAAGAGGACGTACAGGTACGCGCCTGTGCCCAGCCGTGGCATTCTGCCGACGTATATCTGCAGGAGGCGGTCCTTAAGCGGTTAAATACACTAACAAACTGAAGCAAAACTCCAGCTCACACTGCAATTGAACAATAATTTTGTTTCCTCCCTTTGGGATAATTTTTTTACATAAATATAAAGTGGAACCTCAGATTACGAGGATAATCCGTTCCAGGTGAATGCTTGTAATCCAAAGCACTCGCATATCAAAGCGAGTTTCCCCATAGAAGTCAATGGAAACGAAAATAATTTGTTCCGCATTGACTTCTATGGCATGCAATACCGCATGTGGCCAGAGGTGGGGGGCGCCGGAGAGGCTCAAAAATACTCGGGGACAGCTCGGCTGAACTCGCAAACCCTCGGAAAAGTATTTCCAAGTGTTTATGAATATTTCTGAGTACAGTGGAACCTCAGATTGCGAGTAACGCGGTTAACGAGCGTTTCACAATACGAGCGCTGTATTTCTTTTAAATTCTGACTCGGTTTGTGAGGGTTGTCTCACAACACGAGCAGGATTCAAGCCACAGTGGTGTGCAGTACCGCATTTGGCCTGAGGTGTGGGGCGCCGGAGCCGAGCAGAGTCGTAAGGAAATGCTCAGAAAAACTCAGACATACTCCGTTCCCAAGCCTTTTCAAGGTTTTCTGAGGCTCTCTGGCGCCCCCCCACCTCTGGCAACATGCAGTATTGCATGCCATTGAAGGTAATGCGGATCTAATTAACTTAGTTTCCATTGACTTCAATGGGGAAACTCACTTTGATATGCGAGTGCTTTGGATTACAAGCATTCTCCTGGAACGGATTATACTCGTAATCCAAGGTTTCACTTGTATTTCCGTGACGTGGTTTAAGCTTAACATCTAAATGGGAATGAGAGAAGCGCAGCAAGTGGCGCTTTAGTTTTTTTTTTTTATGGTATTTGTACTTTAATCTTTTATTTTCTATGGAGAAAAGCTAAGAAAGTTTCCACTGTAGATTGTACATTGATTGATGATATCTCCCCATCCCCCCCCCCACTCACATGTGTGGCGACCTATGGTTAGATTCACGTAGAGCGGCGTAATTTTGTGCGGGCGAAGCATATCTCGGATACGCTACGCCGCCGTAAATTAGAGAGGCAAGTGCTCTATTCACAAAGCTAAGTTACGGCGGCGTAGCGTAAATGGGCCGGCGTAAGCCCGCCGAATTCAAATGTGTTTGATGTGGGCGTGTTTTATTTAAATTAAGTGTGACCCCACGCAAATGACGTTTTTTTACTAACGGCGCATGCGCCGTCCATGGACGTATCCCAGTGCGCATGCTCCAAATTATGCCAGCCCCATTCACGGACGAGTTACGCAAACGACGTAAAACGTGAAAAATTCAGCGCGGTCCCGACGTCCATACTTAACATTGGCTGCGCCATCTTTTTGTTGGTTTATCTTTACGCCTAAAAAAGCCTTACGTAAACGGCGTATCTGTACCGCGATGGCCGGGCGTACGTTCGTGAATAGGCGTATCTCGCTGATTTACATATTCTAGGCGTAAATCAGCGTACACGCCCCTAGCGGCCAGTGGGGACAATTGATGTGGAGACAATTGATGTGGGCACCAGTGGGGGACAACGGATGTGGGCACAGTGGCAACAACTGATGTGGGCACAGTGGCAACAACTGATGTGGGCACAGTGGCAACAACTGATGTGGGCACAGTGGCAATTGATGTGGGGACAATTGATGTGGGGACAATTGATGTGGGCACCAGTGGGGGACAATGGATGTGGGCACAGTAGCAACAATGGATGTGGGCACAGTGGCAACAATTGATGTGGGCACAGTGGCAACTATTGATGTGGGCACAGTGGCAACAATTGATGTGGGCACAGTGGCAATTGATGTGGGCATAGTTGTAACAATTGATGGCATGGCACAGTGGCTGCGTTTGGCATGGCACAGTGGTGACAATTGATGGCATGGCACAGTGGCTGCTATTGATGGGCACAGTGAGGCTGCAATTGTGTTTGTTTTTTTTCATTTGTTTGCGCCCCCAAAAAAAATTGAGCACCAGCCGCCACTGCTGTTACTGCATGTTTGCTGTTTGATAGCACCTAAACACGTGGCTCTTTGTTGCGCTCCAATTACAGTATCTGTGAGGGGTTGCAGTGTTGTGTTGTGCCTAAGGCCACATTTTTCTGCCCCTGTTTAACAGGGGGGCCTAATAACAATTTTTGATGCAATACTTTGCACGTGGCTCTTTGTTGCGCTCCAATTACAGTATGACATGGTCGGATTCTACTTAACAAACCTACAGTCCTTGTCTTGTTTGCACCGCCTGTATACTGCTGTTTAAAGTATATAGGGCCAAAGGGTCTTGTCAGGGCCGATCCTCGCTATAGGCTCACTAGGGAAGCCGCTTAGGGCCCCGCAAAGCTGCAAAGGGCCCCCCAAATTACCAGAGGCCCGGCCTGGTGAGAAGTCATTTTCGCCCCCTCACCCCGCTTCGAGTCATTTACGACAGCAGAACACCCCCTCCCCCTGCTTCCCAACTATATTTAATGTGGCATGTCACTGAGGTCAGGATTGGCACTGGGTCTTGTAATGACCTGGGGGGAGTGGTGGTGGGGAAACTCATGCTATTTTTTTCAATGATTTGTATCCATATTGCAGGGACCAAACATTACATTAACCACTAGAGGTCCGCGCTATTGACAGAATACGTCAACAGCGCGGACCTGAGGCTCCGGGGTCACGTCTTTGGACGTGATGTATTTGTAATTCCCCGCGCGCGCCACTGGGTGGCGCGCGGCGGGGAAAAACAGTCCCGTCGCATCACCGAGGATTCGATGCGTGTACCCGGCGGCCGCGATGTCCATCAGGTACACGCGATCGGTGGTGACAGAGCAGGGACGTGGAGCTGTGTGTGTAATGATGGGGTGTAAACACAGAGCTCCACGTCCTGTCAGGGAAAGGAGACAGATGCCGTTTCCCTTGTACATAGGGACACAGCATGGGTCACCACCCCCAGTCACCCCCCTCCCCCCACACAGTTAGAACACACCCAGGCAATACATTTAACCCCTTCCTCACCCCCTAGTGTTAACCCCTTCAATGCCAGTCACATTCATACAGTAATTAGTGCATATTTATAGCACTGGTCGCTGTATAAATGTGAATGGCGCCAAAAATGTGTCCAAAGTGTCCAATGTGTCCGCCGCAATATCGCAGTACCAATAAAAATCGCAGATCGCCGCCATTACTAGTAAAAATTTTTTTTTAAAAAAATCATAATTCTGTCCCCTATTTTGTAGGCGCTAGAACTTTTGCGCAAAGCAGTCACTTATTGTGATTTTTTTTTCTTTTTTTTTTTTTTTTACAAAAATACGTAGAAGAATACGTATCGCTCTAAACTGAGAAAATTTTTATTTTTTTTAAAAAATTGGGATATTTATTATAGCATATATATATATATATATTTAAATTGTCGCTCTTTTTTTGTTTTTTGTTTTTTGCAAAAAATAAAAACCGCACGGGCGATCGAATACCACCAAAAGAAAGCTCTATTTGTGGGGAAAAAAGGACGCCAATTTTGTTTGGGAGCCACGTCGCACCACCGCGCAATTGTCAGTTAAAGCGACGCAGTGCCGGAAGCTGAAATTTCGCCTGGGCACGAAGGGGGTTTATGTGCCCAGTAAGCAAGGGGTTAAAGCCGCAAGCAGTATTAAATTACTTTTTTCTGATGCCGCGTACACACGATCACTTTATGCGATGGAAAAAAACCCGACGTTTTCTGTGAAGTAAAAAACGACGTTTTTGAAACTTTAATCTTCAAAGGCGGAGTTGTCTACACACCAGCTCTTTGCTCTAGCAAAGCGAGGTTACGTTCACCACTCTTTTCCATTGAAGCTCTCTTCATAACTAGCTTCTGGGCATGGAAAACGTCATTTTAAAAGTCGTTTTTTGCTACACACGGTGACTTTTTGTGAAACAAAAAAACAAAGTTTTAAAAAACGACACATAAAATTGAAGCATGCTTCAATTTCTTTTTGTCGTTTTTCACAAGACATAAAACGACGTTTTCCCCCACACGCGGTCATTTAAATTGACGTTTTTAAAAACATTGGGCCAGATTCAGATACACTTAATTTTGCGCTGCGTAATCGAAATACTCTACGCTGCCGTATTTCACCAGGCTCTAAATGGAATTCTGGTAGATTTTTGCCCGTACGCTACGGCGGCGTAGTCTATTTCTCGCCGCGTAATCGAAATACGCGATTGGGGGGCGTGAAGCATTTAAATTAGGCGTGTCCCCGCGGTGATCGAAATGCACATGCTCCGTTCAGAAATTTCCCGCCGTGCATTGCGCGAAATCATGTCGTTACGTCATTCGTTGTTTGAGTAGCGTCGTTTACGGACATTCCTATTCCCGGACGACTTACGTTAAAAATAATAAAAGACGTCGGAAAACGTAGAAATTCGACGCGGGAACGACGGCCATACTTAACACGGGCTGTCTAATATTAGAGCAGCAAAAAGCTGGTATAGTGTTACGCAAAAAAAAGATGACTAAAGATGCCGTAAGAGATTGCGAATGAAGATCGTAATTTCTGGGATCGCCGGCAAAAGCTCATTAGCATACCCCGACGCGGAAAACAACGGGAAGTCCACCCAGTGGCCGCAATTTTATTGCAGCGTAGATCCGAAGGCGTACGAACACGTAATCCAGTCGAATTGAAGCCCGCAGCCGTCTATTCATGGTTTGAGGTTTCCGACTAGCTAGAAAACGCGCGTAATTTGAAAGTACTCCAGTCTAACTCCAGTTACACAGGAGTAAGGGCTCTCTGAATCTGGGCCTTTGTTTTTTTCCATCACATAAAGGGCCAGATTCTCAGAGGCGTTACGACGGAGTATCTCAGATACCCCGTCGTATCGCCTTTTTTTTGACTCGTATCTATGCGAGTGATGCTGAGCATCACTTTTGCATAGATACGCTTCTACATCCGACAAGTGTAATACAATTACACTTTCGGATCGTAGATGTAATGACAACTCCGGCCACTAGGTGGCCTTTACGTTGTTTTTTCATTTGCATATGCAAATGAAGTAGTACGCCGATTCTCGATCGCTTTTACGCCGCCCCGTCGTCGCGTACGTCGTTTACGAACTCGTAAGGTTACCCCAGCTTCTATGTGGAGTAACCTTACGAGGTCCCGTCGGATGCCTTCGTGTCCCGTCGGACGCCATGTTAAGTATGGCGTCGGGTCAGCGTCGGCTTTTTCCGTCGCTTACGTCGTTTTACTAACTCGTTCGCGAATAGGGACTTGCGTAAATGACGCTCACGTCGTTTTGACGTCAGTTTCAACGACGCTTTCCGACGTGAGCTGGAGCATGCGCACTGGGCTTTTTCCCCGGCCGGCGCATGCGCAGTTCGTTCGACGCGGGGGCGCGCTTAATTTAAATACAAGCCGCCCCATTTGAATTGCGCGGGTTTACGCTGCGCGATTTACGCGACGCAGGCGAAACCTACGGAGCAAGTGCTTGGAGAATAAAGCACTTGCTCCAGTACGCAGCGGCGGCGTAGTGTAACTGGCTTACGCTACGCCGCTGAAAATATTTGAGAATCTGGCCCAAAGTGATCGTGTGTACGCGGCATGAGAGTAATCTCATGTTGTGCAGGGACATTTCTAAACACGTTTTTTTTTTTCACTTTAAGCATCATTAAAATGGCTGCTCCGGAAAAAACGACAGTTTTTAAAACTTTTGTTTCCATTTTTTTCCATGTTCCCTGGGGCAAGACCCGGGTTCTGAACGACGTTTTCCAACATTAGATTGAATATTGTTCTTTAAAATGATCGTTTTTGAATTCGAACGTTCGGGTCCCATAGACTTCAATGGGGTTCTAAATGTTCGCGCGAACGGTCGGTCTGTTCGAACGTTCTGGTCCGAACCGAACGCGGGTATGTTCGGCTCATCCCTAATTCTGAGTTACGACGGCGTATCTACTGATACGCCGTCGTAACTCTTTATGAATCTGGCCACTAAAGCCTAAGTTAGGCACATGAAGTCTAATGCGTCTGCAGTATATTCTCAGCGGGGTGAGTTGCTGTAGGAGGCCCCGGCGAACCCTTCAGCCTTCACTTCTACAAATGGCGATGTGCGGAGACGAGGCGACAGCTGCGGCTATTTTTGACTGCAGAGCTCAGAGAAGGGGGGGGGGGAGGGGAGGGGGCGTGTCCAGTGTGAGTCTCGGCGACAACTGATCGCTCGCTCGCTCGTCCCCCGGGATCTTTCTGCTTACAGAAGCTGATAAAACGAACGCCGGAGGAATCACCTCTCAGGGAGCGATTATCGCGTGCGAAATGCGGCGCCAACTCGCAGCAACGTGCATGTCACATGGCCTGACACGGGGGGGGGCTGGAGGGTCCAAAATCTGGTGCAGCTCTGCATAGAAACCAATCAGCTTCCAGATTTTTTGTCAAAGTTTAACTTCTTCATGCCCACGCTACAGCGCAGGGCCTGCGGGGTGCGGGCGGCACGCTCTGTGATTAGTGAGTCTCTGAGACTCGGCTGATCACAGATCCGAGTAACAGCCCGATCCCGACCCCTTACCACGTGATCAGCTGTCAGCCAATGAGAGGTGATCACGTGATGTAAACAGAGGCGTGAGGAGGAAAAAAAATGATTACAGACTTGTGTAAATGGGACATCGGTCCCACACATAGAGAGTCACTGCCACCTCATCAGTGCCCATCACTGCTGCCTATCTATGCCACATATCAGTGTTACCTATCATTACCATTCAGTGCAGCCTATCAGTATCCATCAGTGCCACCAATCAGTGCCCATCAGTGCCCATCAGTGCTGCCTATCATTGTTGTCTATCAATGCCACCTATCAGTCCCCATCAGTGCCACCTATCTGTGCCCATCAGTACCCATCATTGCTGCCTATCAATGCCATCTATCAGTGCTCACCAGTGCCGCCTATCAGTGCCCTTTATTGCTGCCTATCAATGCCACCTATCAGTGCCCTTCACTGCCACCTATCAGTGTCCATGAGTGCCACCTATCAGTGCCCATCGGTGCCACCTATCAGTGCCCATCAGTATACATCATTGCTGCTTATCATTGCCTATCGGTGCCCATCAGTGCCACCAATCAGTGCTTTCTATCAGGGCCCATCAGTGCTGCCTATCAGGGCCCATCAGTGCCACCAATCAGTGCTGTCTATCAGGGCTCATCAGTGCTGCCTATCAGTAACCATCAGTGCTGCCTATAAGTGCCATTAATCAGTGCTGGCTATCAGTGCTGCCTATAATTGCTGCCCATCAGTGCTGCCCATCAGTGCCACCTATCAGTGTCCATCAGTGCCACCTATCAGTGTCCATCAGTGCCACCTATCAGTGCCCATCGGTGCCACCTATCAGTGCCCATCAGTATCCATCATTGCTGCTTATCATTGCCTATCGGTGCCCATCAGTGCCACCAATCAGTGCTTCCTATAAGGGCCCATCAGTGCCACCAATCAGTGCTGTCTATCAGGGCCCATCAGTGCTGCCTATAAGTGCTGCCTATCAGTGCTGTCCATCAGTGCTGCCCATCAGTGCCCATCAGTGCCACCTATCAGTGCCAGCTATCAGTGCCCATCAGTACCCATCATTGCTGCTTATCAGTGCTGCCTATCAGTGCCCATCAGTGCTGCCTATCAGTGCCCATCAGTGCTGCCTATCAGTTCTGCCCATCAGTGCTGCCTATCAGTTCTGCCCATCAGTGCTGCCCATCAGTGCTCCCATCAGTGCTGCCCATCAGTTCTGCCCATCAGTTCTGCCCATCAGTGCTGCCTATCAGTGCCTATCAGTGCCCATCTGTGCTGCCTCATCAGAGCATATCAATGAAAGAGAAAAACTACCTGCCTGCAAAATGTTATAACAAAGCAAAAAAAAAAATGTGTATTTGTTTTCTTTTGGTCTTTTTTTTGTTTGTTTAGCAAAAATAAAAGCCAGGCGATTAAATGCCACCAAAAGAAAGTCCTATTTGTGGGAGGAAAAAAATGATAAAAATGTCACATAGGTACCGTGTTACACGACCGCGCAATTGCCATTTAAAGTGTGACAGCGCTGAAATCTGAAAGTTGGCCTGGGCAGGAAGGGGATGAAAGTGCCCGGTAAGCAAGTGGTCAACCGCTTTCCCTCCGGAAGTTTTACCCGCCTTCTTGACCAGGCCGTTTTGTGCGATTCGGCACTGCGTCGCTTTAACTGACAATTGCGCGGTCGTGCGACGTGGCTCCCAAACAAAATTGGTGTCCTTTTTTCCCTCACAAATAGAGCTTTCTTTTGGTGGTATTTGATCACCTCTGCGTTTTTTTTTGTGCTATAAACAAAAATATGTCCTACAATTTTGAAAAAAATAAATAAAAAATATTCGGCTATAAAACATCCAATAACAAAATGTAAAAAAAAAAAAATGTCTTCATCAGTTTAGGCCGATACGTATTCTTCTACATATTTTATGGTAAAAAAAAAAAAAATCACAATAAGAGTATATTTATTGGTTTGCACAAAAGTTATCGCATTTACAAACTGTGGGATAGATTTATAAATATTTTTTTTTTTTAGTTTAGTTTTCTTTACTAGTAATGGCGGCAATCAGCGACTTTTCACGGGGCTGCGACATTGCGGCGGACATTCGGATCCTAAGTGACACTTTTTATGGGACCAGTGACACTAATACGGTGATCGGTGCTAAAAAAAAAAAAATGCACTGTCACTGTACTAATGACACTGGCTGGGAAGGGGTTAACATCAGGGGCGATCAAAGGGTTAAATGTGTGCAGGGGCCGCCATCAGAAATGATGGTGGGGCCCCTTACACAGCTTCAGGCATGGGCCCCCTGGAGCAGAGAATTGCCTCAAATTGAGAAGCGGGGGGTTTGCCGCGAATTGGGAAGCGGGGGGGGAGCTGCCGCCGCAAAGTGAGGTCAGGGGGATTTGGGTGCTGACAAAAAAAGGGGGGGGTTGCCCTGGGGACCTCTAGGCCCCTTACAAAAAAATAAACAAATAAAAAAAAAAAAATATATATATATATATATATAGATATATAGATATAAATAATACAAATAAAATATAAAAAAAAATGGTGACCTCTGGGCCCTTTAATAAAAAGAAAAAAGAAAGAAAAAAGAAAGAAAAAAGAAAGAAAAAAGAAAGAAAAAAGAAAGAAAAAAATATTAAAAAAATGTTTCTATAAAAAAAGGGGGGGGTTGCCATCCCGGGCCCTGGGGACCTCTGGGCCCTTTAATAATAAAAAAATTATAAAAAAAAGGGGGGGGGGTTGCCACCCGGGGCCATGGTGACCTCTGGGCCCTTTAATAAAAAGAAAAAAGAAAGAAAAAAATATTAAAAACATCTTTCTATAAAAAAAGGGGGGGTGGTTTGCCATCCCCGGGCCCTGGGGACCTCTGGGCCCCTTACAGGTGTACTGCCTGTACCCCCCTGATGGCGGGCCTGCACAGGATACATACAGTACCTTTCCTACTGACAGAACGGCGATCTGCCTTGTTTACATGGACTCTGCCTAACGATCGGCGGGTGCCGGTGGACATCAAGGGTCTCAAGAAAGATTGATTCCCCTATCATGTAGACGGGGAGTCCCTCCTGTGGAGCTATTGTGTTCTGCCAGCAGGGGGAGCCGCCCGGGCCGGGGGGAACGCACGGTTATTATTGTAAGCGGCTACAGCTGCATGAAAAACCCTGACAGGCTGGTTGTACCCAAGTTGATTGTTCAATCAATTTTGGTACAATCAGCCTGCCCCATACACGGTTTGAATCTCGGCCAGTCTCTATGGCCGGCTTAACGGGTCTTGCCCTTCTCAAGTCTGTGATTGGACAGTGAAAAGGGAAGCAGCAGACTGCCTGTCACTCTGCTCTTTCCTCCTATCAACATTTGCCTTGTTTGCATGTAAGCACAGCAGTGTGCAACTGATTGGCTCCTTGTGTTGCTTCTCCCTCTCCCAGTCTGAAGTATGCTGTACAGGACATTACAAGAGATTGATATCAAGTCAAATTTGAGGACTGACGCTGCCTGCATTAAAAAAAAAATGCTGAATGATGCATTAATGATTAGACATGTGCATTCGTTTTTGTTAGAATGCATTTTCGTCTGAGAATCAAAAACTGAAAGCTCCGGCATAAAAAATGCTTTATTTTCTTATTTTCTTTATAGGGAAAAGATTCGACATTATAGAGAAAAGATTCAACATTATAGGGAAAAGATTCAACATTATAGAGAAAAGATTCGACATTATAGAAATAATAGATTCGACATTATAGGGAAAAGATTCAACATTATAGGGAAAAGATTCGACATTATAGAGAGAAAAGATTCGACATTATAGGGAAAAGATTCGACATTATAGAAATAATAGATTCGACATTATAGGGAAAAGATTCAACATTATAGGGAAAAGATTCGACATTATAGAGAGAAAAGATTCGACATTATAGGGAAAAGATTCGACATTATAGAAATAATAGATTCGACATTATAGGGAAAAGATTCGACATTATAGAGAGAAAAGATTCGACATTATAGGGAAAAGATTCGACATTATAGGGAAAAGATTCGACATTATAGAGAAAAGATTCGACATTATAGGGAAAAGATTCGACATTATAGGGAAAAGATTCGACATTATAGAGAAAAGATTCGACATTATAGGGAAAAGATTCAACATTATAGGGAAAAGATTCGACATTATAGAAATAATAGATTCGACATTATAGGGAAAAGATTCAACATTATAGGGAAAAGATTCGACATTATAGAGAGAAAAGATTCGACATTATAGGGAAAAGATTCGACATTATAGAAATAATAGATTCGACATTATAGGGAAAAGATTCGACATTATAGGGAAAAGATTCGACATTATAGAGAAAAGATTCGACATTATAGAGAAAAGATTCGACATTATACAGAAAAGATTCGACATTATAGGGAAAAGATTCGACATTATAGAGAAAAGATTCGACATTATAGGGAAAAGATTTGACATTATAGGAAAAAGATTCGACATTATAGGGAAAAGATTCGACATTATAGGGAAAAGATTTGACATTATACAGAAAAGATTCGACATTACAGGGAAAAGATTCAACATTATAAGGAAAAGATTCGACATTATAGGGAAAAGATTTGACATTATACAGAAAAGATTTGACATTACAGGGAAAAGATTTGACATTATAGGAAAAAGATTCGACATTATAGAGAAAAGATTCGACATTATAGAGAAAAGATTCGACATTATAGGGAAAAGATTTGACATTATAGGGAAAAGATTTGACATTATAGGGAAAAGATTTGACATTATAGAGAAAAGATTCGACATTATAGGGAAAAGATTCGACATTATACAGAAAAGATTTGACATTATAGGGAAAAGATTCGACATTATAGGGAAAAGATTCGACATTATAGGAAAAAGATTCGACATTATAGAGAAAAGATTCGACATTATAGAGAAAAGATTCGACATTATAGGGAAAAGATTTGACATTATAGGAAAAAGATTCGACATTATAGAGAAAAGATTCGACATTATAGAGAAAAGATTCGACATTATAGGGAAAAGATTTGACATTATAGGGAAAAGATTTGACATTATAGGGAAAAGATTCGACATTATAGAGAAAAGATTCGACATTATAGGGAAAAGATTCGACATTATACAGAAAAGATTTGACATTATAGGGAAAAGATTCGACATTATAGGGAAAAGATTCGACATTATAGGGAAAAGATTCGACATTATACAGAAAAGATTTGACATTATAGGGAAAAGATTCGACATTATAGACATTATAGGAAAAGATTCGACATTATAGGAAAAAGATTCGACATTATAGAGAAAAGATTCGACATTATAGAGAAAAGATTCGACATTATAGGGAAAAGATTTGACATTATAGGGAAAAGATTTGACATTATAGGGAAAAGATTCGACATTATAGAGAAAAGATTCGACATTATAGGGAAAAGATTCGACATTATACAGAAAAGATAGGGAAAAGATTGACATTATAGGGAAAAGATTCGACATTATAGGGAAAAGATTCGACATTATAGGGAAAAGATTCGACATTATAGGGAAAAGATTCGACATTATAGACATTATAGGAAAAGATTCATTATAGGGAAAAGAACATTATAGGGAAAAGATTCATTATAGGGAAAAGATTCGACATTATAGACATTATAGAAAAGATTCGACATTATAGAAATAATAGATTCGACATTATAGGGAAAAGATTCAACATTATAGGGAAAAGATTCGACATTATAGAGAGAAAAGATTCGACATTATAGGGAAAAGATTCGACATTATAGAAATAATAGATTCGACATTATAGGGAAAAGATTCAACATTATAGGGAAAAGATTCGACATTATAGAGAGAAAAGATTCGACATTATAGGGAAAAGATTCGACATTATAGGGAAAAGATTCGACATTATAGAGAAAAGATTCGACATTATAGGGAAAAGATTCGACATTATAGGGAAAAGATTCGACATTATAGAGAAAAGATTCGACATTATAGGGAAAAGATTCAACATTATAGGGAAAAGATTCGACATTATAGAAATAATAGATTCGACATTATAGGGAAAAGATTCAACATTATAGGGAAAAGATTCGACATTATAGAGAGAAAAGATTCGACATTATAGGGAAAAGATTCGACATTATAGAAATAATAGATTCGACATTATAGGGAAAAGATTCGACATTATAGGGAAAAGATTCGACATTATAGAGAAAAGATTCGACATTATAGAGAAAAGATTCGACATTATACAGAAAAGATTCGACATTATAGGGAAAAGATTCGACATTATAGAGAAAAGATTCGACATTATAGGGAAAAGATTTGACATTATAGGAAAAAGATTCGACATTATAAGGAAAAGATTCGACATTATAGGGAAAAGATTTGACATTATACAGAAAAGATTTGACATTACAGGGAAAAGATTTGACATTATAGGAAAAAGATTCGACATTATAGAGAAAAGATTCGACATTATAGAGAAAAGATTCGACATTATAGGGAAAAGATTTGACATTATAGGGAAAAGATTTGACATTATAGGGAAAAGATTTGACATTATAGAGAAAAGATTCGACATTATAGGGAAAAGATTCGACATTATACAGAAAAGATTTGACATTATAGGGAAAAGATTCGACATTATAGGGAAAAGATTCGACATTATAGGAAAAAGATTCGACATTATAGAGAAAAGATTCGACATTATAGAGAAAAGATTCGACATTATAGGGAAAAGATTTGACATTATAGGAAAAAGATTCGACATTATAGAGAAAAGATTCGACATTATAGAGAAAAGATTCGACATTATAGGGAAAAGATTTGACATTATAGGGAAAAGATTTGACATTATAGGGAAAAGATTCGACATTATAGGGAAAAGATTTGACATTATAGGAAAAAGATTCGACATTATAGAGAAAAGATTCGACATTATAGAGAAAAGATTCGACATTATAGGGAAAAGATTTGACATTATAGGGAAAAGATTTGACATTATAGGGAAAAGATTCGACATTATAGAGAAAAGATTCGACATTATAGGGAAAAGATTCGACATTATACAGAAAAGATTTGACATTATAGGGAAAAGATTCGACATTATAGGGAAAAGATTCGACATTATAGGGAAAAGATTCGACATTATACAGAAAAGATTTGACATTATAGGGAAAAGATTCGACATTATAGGGAAAAGATTCGACATTATAGGAAAAAGATTCGACATTATAGAGAAAAGATTCGACATTATAGAGAAAAGATTCGACATTATAGGGAAAAGATTTGACATTATAGGGAAAAGATTTGACATTATAGGGAAAAGATTCGACATTATAGAGAAAAGATTCGACATTATAGGGAAAAGATTCGACATTATACAGAAAAGATTTGACATTATAGGGAAAAGATTCGACATTATAGGGAAAAGATTCGACATTATAGGGAAAAGATTCGACATTATAGGGAAAAGATTCGACATTATAGGGAAAAGATTCAACATTATAGGGAAAAGATTCAACATTATAGAGAAAAGATTCGACATTATAGAAATAATAGATTCGACATTATAGGGAAAAGATTCAACATTATAGGGAAAAGATTCGACATTATAGAGAGAAAAGATTCGACATTATAGGGAAAAGATTCGACATTATAGAAATAATAGATTCGACATTATAGGGAAAAGATTCAACATTATAGGGAAAAGATTCGACATTATAGAGAGAAAAGATTCGACATTATAGGGAAAAGATTCGACATTATAGGGAAAAGATTCGACATTATAGAGAAAAGATTCGACATTATAGGGAAAAGATTCGACATTATAGGGAAAAGATTCGACATTATAGAGAAAAGATTCGACATTATAGGGAAAAGATTCAACATTATAGGGAAAAGATTCGACATTATAGAAATAATAGATTCGACATTATAGGGAAAAGATTCAACATTATAGGGAAAAGATTCGACATTATAGAGAGAAAAGATTCGACATTATAGGGAAAAGATTCGACATTATAGAAATAATAGATTCGACATTATAGGGAAAAGATTCGACATTATAGGGAAAAGATTCGACATTATAGAGAAAAGATTCGACATTATAGAGAAAAGATTCGACATTATACAGAAAAGATTCGACATTATAGGGAAAAGATTCGACATTATAGAGAAAAGATTCGACATTATAGGGAAAAGATTTGACATTATAGGAAAAAGATTCGACATTATAAGGAAAAGATTCGACATTATAGGGAAAAGATTTGACATTATACAGAAAAGATTTGACATTACAGGGAAAAGATTTGACATTATAGGAAAAAGATTCGACATTATAGAGAAAAGATTCGACATTATAGAGAAAAGATTCGACATTATAGGGAAAAGATTTGACATTATAGGGAAAAGATTTGACATTATAGGGAAAAGATTTGACATTATAGAGAAAAGATTCGACATTATAGGGAAAAGATTTGACATTATAGGGAAAAGATTCGACATTATAGAGAAAAGATTCGACATTATAGGGAAAAGATTCGACATTATACAGAAAAGATTTGACATTATAGGGAAAAGATTCGACATTATAGGGAAAAGATTCGACATTATAGGGAAAAGATTCGACATTATACAGAAAAGATTTGACATTATAGGGAAAAGATTCGACATTATAGGGAAAAGATTCGACATTATAGGAAAAAGATTCGACATTATAGAGAAAAGATTCGACATTATAGAGAAAAGATTCGACATTATAGGGAAAAGATTTGACATTATAGGGAAAAGATTTGACATTATAGGGAAAAGATTCGACATTATAGAGAAAAGATTCGACATTATAGGGAAAAGATTCGACATTATACAGAAAAGATTTGACATTATAGGGAAAAGATTCGACATTATAGGGAAAAGATTCGACATTATAGGGAAAAGATTCGACATTATAGGGAAAAGATTCGACATTATAGGGAAAAGATTCAACATTATAGGGAAAAGATTCAACATTATAGAGAAAAGATTCGACATTATAGAAATAATAGATTCGACATTATAGGGAAAAGATTCAACATTATAGGGAAAAGATTCGACATTATAGAGAGAAAAGATTCGACATTATAGGGAAAAGATTCGACATTATAGAAATAATAGATTCGACATTATAGGGAAAAGATTCAACATTATAGGGAAAAGATTCGACATTATAGAGAGAAAAGATTCGACATTATAGGGAAAAGATTCGACATTATAGGGAAAAGATTCGACATTATAGAGAAAAGATTCGACATTATAGGGAAAAGATTCGACATTATAGGGAAAAGATTCGACATTATAGAGAAAAGATTCGACATTATAGGGAAAAGATTCAACATTATAGGGAAAAGATTCGACATTATAGAAATAATAGATTCGACATTATAGGGAAAAGATTCAACATTATAGGGAAAAGATTCGACATTATAGAGAGAAAAGATTCGACATTATAGGGAAAAGATTCGACATTATAGAAATAATAGATTCGACATTATAGGGAAAAGATTCGACATTATAGGGAAAAGATTCGACATTATAGAGAAAAGATTCGACATTATAGAGAAAAGATTCGACATTATACAGAAAAGATTCGACATTATAGGGAAAAGATTCGACATTATAGAGAAAAGATTCGACATTATAGGGAAAAGATTTGACATTATAGGAAAAAGATTCGACATTATAAGGAAAAGATTCGACATTATAGGGAAAAGATTTGACATTATACAGAAAAGATTTGACATTACAGGGAAAAGATTTGACATTATAGGAAAAAGATTCGACATTATAGAGAAAAGATTCAACATTATAGAGAAAAGATTCGACATTATAGGGAAAAGATTTGACATTATAGGGAAAAGATTTGACATTATAGGGAAAAGATTTGACATTATAGAGAAAAGATTCGACATTATAGGGAAAAGATTCGACATTATACAGAAAAGATTTGACATTATAGGGAAAAGATTCGACATTATAGGGAAAAGATTCGACATTATAGGAAAAAGATTCGACATTATAGAGAAAAGATTCGACATTATAGAGAAAAGATTCGACATTATAGGGAAAAGATTTGACATTATAGGAAAAAGATTCGACATTATAGAGAAAAGATTCGACATTATAGAGAAAAGATTCGACATTATAGGGAAAAGATTTGACATTATAGGGAAAAGATTTGACATTATAGGGAAAAGATTCGACATTATAGGGAAAAGATTTGACATTATAGGAAAAAGATTCGACATTATAGAGAAAAGATTCGACATTATAGAGAAAAGATTCGACATTATAGGGAAAAGATTTGACATTATAGGGAAAAGATTTGACATTATAGGGAAAAGATTCGACATTATAGAGAAAAGATTCGACATTATAGGGAAAAGATTCGACATTATACAGAAAAGATTTGACATTATAGGGAAAAGATTCGACATTATAGGGAAAAGATTCGACATTATAGGGAAAAGATTCGACATTATACAGAAAAGATTTGACATTATAGGGAAAAGATTCGACATTATAGGGAAAAGATTCGACATTATAGGAAAAAGATTCGACATTATAGAGAAAAGATTCGACATTATAGAGAAAAGATTCGACATTATAGGGAAAAGATTTGACATTATAGGGAAAAGATTTGACATTATAGGGAAAAGATTCGACATTATAGAGAAAAGATTCGACATTATAGGGAAAAGATTCGACATTTAGGGAAAAGATACAGAAAAGATTTGACATTATAGGGAAAAGATTCGACATTATAGGGAAAAGATTCGACATTATAGGGAAAAGATTCGACATTATAGGGAAAAGATTCGACATTATAGGGAAAAGATTCAACATTATAGGGAAAAGATTCAACATTATAGAGAAAAGATTCGACATTATAGAAATAATAGATTCGACATTATAGGGAAAAGATTCAACATTATAGGGAAAAGATTCGACATTATAGAGAGAAAAGATTCGACATTATAGGGAAAAGATTCGACATTATAGAAATAATAGATTCGACATTATAGGGAAAAGATTCATTATAGGGAAAAGAACATTATAGGGAAAAGATTCGACATTATAGAGAGAAAAGATTCGACATTATAGGGAAAAGATTCGACATTATAGGGAAAAGATTCGACATTATAGAGAAAAGATTCGACATTATAGGGAAAAGATTCGACATTATAGGGAAAAGATTCGACATTATAGAGAAAAGATTCGACATTATAGGGAAAAGATTCAACATTATAGGGAAAAGATTCGACATTATAGAAATAATAGATTCGACATTATAGGGAAAAGATTCAACATTATAGGGAAAAGATTCGACATTATAGAGAGAAAAGATTCGACATTATAGGGAAAAGATTCGACATTATAGAAATAATAGATTCGACATTATAGGGAAAAGATTCGACATTATAGGGAAAAGATTCGACATTATAGAGAAAAGATTCGACATTATAGAGAAAAGATTCGACATTATACAGAAAAGATTCGACATTATAGGGAAAAGATTCGACATTATAGAGAAAAGATTCGACATTATAGGGAAAAGATTTGACATTATAGGAAAAAGATTCGACATTATAAGGAAAAGATTCGACATTATAGGGAAAAGATTTGACATTATACAGAAAAGATTTGACATTACAGGGAAAAGATTTGACATTATAGGAAAAAGATTCGACATTATAGAGAAAAGATTCGACATTATAGAGAAAAGATTCGACATTATAGGGAAAAGATTTGACATTATAGGGAAAAGATTTGACATTATAGGGAAAAGATTTGACATTATAGAGAAAAGATTCGACATTATAGGGAAAAGATTCGACATTATACAGAAAAGATTTGACATTATAGGGAAAAGATTCGACATTATAGGGAAAAGATTCGACATTATAGGAAAAAGATTCGACATTATAGAGAAAAGATTCGACATTATAGAGAAAAGATTCGACATTATAGGGAAAAAGATTTGACATTATAGGAAAAAGATTCGACATTATAGAGAAAAGATTCGACATTATAGAGAAAAGATTCGACATTATAGGGAAAAGATTTGACATTATAGGGAAAAGATTTGACATTATAGGGAAAAGATTCGACATTATAGGGAAAAGATTCGACATTATAGGAAAAAGATTCGACATTATAGAGAAAAGATTCGACATTATAGAGAAAAGATTCGACATTATAGGGAAAAGATTTGACATTATAGGGAAAAGATTCGACATTATACAGAAAAGATTTGACATTATAGAGAAAAGATTCGACATTATAGGGAAAAGATTTGACATTATAGGGAAAAGATTTGACATTATAGGGAAAAGATTCGACATTATAGGGAAAAGATTCGACATTATAGGAAAAAGATTCGACATTATAGAGAAAAGATTCGACATTATAGAGAAAAGATTCGACATTATAGGGAAAAGATTCGACATTATAGGGAAAAGATTCGACATTATACAGAAAAGATTTGACATTATAGGGAAAAGATTCGACATTATAGGGAAAAGATTCGACATTATAGGGAAAAGATTCGACATTATAGAGAAAAGATTCGACATTATAGGGAAAAGATTCGACATTATAGGGAAAAGATTCGACATTATAGAGAGAAAAGATTCGACATTATAGGGAAAAGATTCGACATTATAGGGAAAAGATTTCGATTTATGAGAAAATAGATTGGACATTATTACTAGTCATACAACATTAGAATTCTTGTAGGCGTAATATTCGAACGGAAATGTACGATTCAACGTAAAGATTTGACGTTCCGTTGAATATTCTTTTGACCATTCGACAGAAACCAAGTATTATTGGATTTTCGGACGAAAGCTATTCCCCAACGAAAAACGAAATACATCAAAACGATTTTCGGGAGTAACTAAATACATTTATTTTCCAAACGAAAACGAAAAAACTAAACAAAATATTCCAGTCTGCACATGTCTATTAATGATTCCAAAGCTGCATTCTTTTGTGTCTTTTATATCTGCCTGGAGCTCGGCTTTAATGCGACTCGTCGCCGTCTCTGTACTCGGAAGGCGGAGCTCCAGATCTACCTTGTGGGGGGTCGCCATATTGAGGAATTTCAAGTTTTCTATTCTTATTTTGTGCTTTCTGTGTCCCATTGGAGAGATTTCCCCTCACTTCCTGTCTCAGAGACACAACAGGAAGTGAGCGGAGGGGGGAACTCCTTAGAATGCGGGGAAGTCCCCTTTCACATAGGAACTGAACGGAATAGCGTGTCCTGTGTGTGTGATTATCTCAGCTGTCGACCCTCCATACTTCTGATATAAGGGAAGGAGCGGATCCCGGCTTCTCCTCTTACTGGCAGGGTGCCGGTACCCCGGGGGAGGCGATATTTCGGAATACGCTGATATCTGTATTTTCTTAACTGATTGTCCAGATTCCGCCTCCTCATCGCACGGGTCGTGTTCCTCTCACACTGAGTCATACGAAGGACATGCCGCTGTAATGGAACTCACTTGCTCCTGATGCCGCGTACGCACAATCGTTTTTCGGCATGTAGAAAAAAAAACGATGTTTTCCCAAGTTCATCATTAAAAACGACGTTGCCCGCACACCATCGTCGATGAGCAAAGCGCGGTGACGTACAACACGTACGACGGCACTCTAAAGGGGAAGTTCCATTCACACTCCCGTCTCCTAACTTGCTTCTGAGCATGCGCGGGTTTAAAACGTCGTTTTTAGCCCACACACGATCATTTTTTACAACCCGAAAAACGACATCGTTTAAAACGACGTTAAAAAAAATGCAGCATGCTCAAATTTTTTATTTTTTTCTGTCGTTTTTCAGAAGATGAAAAACGATGTGAAGCCCACACACACGATCATTTTAAATGACGTTTTTAAAGCGGAATTTCACCCTAAATATAAGCCCTCCCATGTGATCCAGCATACTGGCGTCAGCGCCAGTATGCTGGTTTTTTTTTTAAATCCATGTTCTTACTGTATTATGCAGAATTTTATTCTTTTTACCCCGCGGTGGACGGCGCCAGTATAGCGCGTCACATCTTACGAAAGTACCCGAAAAGGACTCGGGTAATCTCGGCGAAAATGCGGCGCCTGCGCACAGACCTAGGAGCTGACTGCGCAGGCGCCGTATTTCTCCGAGTCCTACGGCTATGGCGCGTCACGCCCTCCCGAAAAACGCCGAAATAGGACTCGGAGAAATACGGCGCCTGCGCAGTCAGCTCCTAGGTCTGTGCGCAGGCGCCGCATTTTCGCCGAGATTACCCGAGTCCTTTTCGGGTACTTTCGTAAGATGTGACGCGCTATACTGGCGCCGTCCACCGCGGGGTAAAAAAAATAAAATTCTGCATAAGACAGTAAGTACATGGATTTAAAAAAAAAAAACAGCATACTGGCGCTGACGCCAGTATGCTGGATCACATGGGAGGGCTTATATTTAGGGTGAACCTCCGCTTTAAAAACAAAGGCCCAGATTCAGAGAGAATTAGATTCTCGTAGCGTATCAGAAATACACTACGCCGCCGTTTTTTACCTGGCTCTACGTGGAATCCAGGTAGATTTTGTCCAGTAAACGACGGCGGCGTAGTGTATTTCTCCCGTCGCAATCCATCTAGACGAGTAGGGGGCGTGAAGGATTTAAAATAGGCGCGTTCCCGCGGCGATCGAACTGCGCATGCTCCGTTCGCAAATTTCCCGCCGTGCATTGCGCGAAATCACGTCATTACGTCATTCGTTGTTTGAGTAGCGTCGTTTACGGACATTTCTATTCCCGAACGAGTTACGCAAAAAAAAAAAAATTTAAATTCGACGCGGGAACGACGGCCATACTTAACATGGGCTACGCACCGTTAGACCAGCAAAAAGCTGGTCTAACAGTACGTAAAAAAAAACAGACGTAAGCGATTGCGAAGACCGCTCGTATCTTCGTGGATCGCTGTAAAAACACATTTGCATATCCCGACGCATGAAAACGACGCAAACTCCTCCCAGCGGCCGCAAAAATATCGCAGCGTAGATCCGAAGGCTTACGAAGACGTAAGCCTCTCGGATCGAAGCCCGAAGCCGCCGTATCATGGCTTGAGGATTCAAACTAGTGATACGGCGCGCGAAATTTGAAATGACTCCTGTCTAACACCAGTTAGACAGGCGTAATTGCTCTATGAATCTGGGCCAAAGTTTTTTTTTTCATGCCAAAAAAACGATCGTGCGTATTAGTTTCGGATAGGTGGCATAAAACAGCAGCCAGTCTCATCCCACACGTCGGAATATTTCAGCTAGTACACTATTGTTCTCCTATTGTCTGGTGAGTGCAGAATACACAGATTAACTATATTCACATGATTTCTGTCCATCTAGTCCTGTGATTTACACAGCTCTGTCACACAGTACAGTAAGCAGGACCGGAGACCCTCTGATTTCCCCATCACTCTGCTCCATTCGCGGCTGGTGCTCCAATTTTTTTGGGGGTGGCGAAAACATACTGAAAAAAAACAAAACATCAATTGCCGCCACTGTACCATCAAACGGAGCCACTGTGCCCATTAGGGATGAGCCGAACACCCCCCGGTTCGGTTCGCACCAGAACCTTTGAAGGGACCGCGGGTTCGCGCGAACATTTAGAACACCATTGAAGTCTATGGGACTCGAACGTTCGAATTCAAAAACGCTCATTTTAAAGACCAATATTCAAGTTATTGTCGGAAAACCTCTTTAAGAACCCGGGTCTTGCCCCAGGGAACATGTATCAGTGGAAAAAAGTTTTAAAAACTTAGGGCCAAGTTCACAGAGCGATTACGCCTGGCTAACTGGTGTTAGACTGGAGTAATCTCAAATTACGCGCGTTTTCTAGCTAATCTGAAACCTCAAACCATGAATAGACAGCTGCGGGCTTCAATTCGACTGGATTACGTGTTCGTACGCCTTCGGATCTACGCTGCAATAAAATTGCGGCCACTGGGTGGACTTCCCGTCGTTTTCCGCGTCGGGGTATGCAAATGAGCTTTTGCCGGCGATCCCCGAAATTACGATCTTCAATCGCAATCTCTTACGGCACCTTTAGTCATCTTTTTTTTTGCGTAACACTATACCAGCTTTTTGCTGCTCTAATATTAGACAGCCCATGTTAACCACTTCCATACCAGGCACTTACGCACCTTCCCGCCCAAGCCAATTTTCAGCTTTCAGCACTGTCGCAATTTGAATGACAATTGCGCGGTCATGCTACACTGCACCCAAACAAAATTGGCGTCCTTTTTTCCCCCACAAATAGAGCTTTCTTTTGGTGGTATTTGATCACCTCTGCGTTTTTTTTTTTTTTTGCGCAACAACTAAAAATAGAGCGAAGATTTTGAAAAAAAAATAAGTTTTTATTTTTTTCTGTTAATTTTTTTGTAAATGAGTATGTTTTCTCTTTCAATTACGGGCACTGATATGGTGGCACTGATGGGCACCGATGAGGTAGTTCTGATGGGCACCGATTAGGTAGCACTGATGGGCACTGATAGGCGGCGCTGGTATGGGGCACTGATGGGCACTCATGGGCGGCACTGATGGGAACTCATGGGCGGCACTGGGCACTCATAGGCGGCACAGGTGGGCACTCATAGGCGGCACAGGTGGGCACTCATAGGCGGCACAGGTGGGCACTGATAGGTGGCACAGGTGGGCACTGATAGGTGGCACAGGTGGGCACTGATAGGTGGCACAGGTGGGCACTGATAGGTGGGCGCTGGGCATGGATTGGCACTGACAGACACTGGGGTGGCACTGATGATCACTGAGGGGTGGCACTGATGGATCAATGTTGCCAATCAGTGCCCATGTGTGGGCACTGATTGGCATTATTTTTTTTTTACTGCCCTTTTTTTTTTTTTGTCCTTTTTTTTTTTTTTTTTGTAAGTACCCTGGTGGTCTAGTGTGGGCACTCCCTGGTGGTCCGTGTGGCGATCCGAGGGGGGGCTGCGCTGATAAACAATCAGCGCGAACCCCCCCTGTCAGGAGAGCCGCTGATCGGCTCTCCTCTACTCGCGTCTGTCAGACGCGAGTGAGGAAGAGCCGTCGGCGGCTCTTCCTGTTTACATTGTGATCAGCCGTGATTGGACACGGCTGATCACGTGGTAACGAGGCTCCGCCGGAGACTCGTTACCGAGATCGGAGGTGCAGGGTGTCAGACTGACACCCCGCATCACCGATCGCCGCGCTGCGCGCCCCTACGGGCGCGCGCGGCATTGAAATCGTGCTAGACGTTTGAGAACGGCTAGTCACGATTTCATAACCACTTCCCGGCCGTAAATCGGCTATTGGCCGGGCGGGGAGTGGTTAAGTATGGCCGTCGTTCCCGCGTCAAATTTCTACGTTTTCCGACGTCTTTTATTATTTTTTACGTAAGTCGTCCGGGAATAGGAATGTTCGTAAACGACGCTACTCAAACAACGAATGACGTAACAACGTGATTTCGCGCAATGCATGGCGGGAAATTTCTGAACGGAGCATGCGCAGTTCGATCGCCGCGGGGACACGCCTAATTTAAATGCTTCACGCCCCCCAATCACGTATTTCGAAATAGACTACGCCGCCGTAGCGTACGGGCAAAAATCTACCAGAATTCGGTGTAGAGCCTGGTAAAATACGGCAGCGTAGAGTATTTCGATTACGCAGCGCAATATTAAGTGTATCTGAATCTGGCCCTGACTTTTTTTCCATTGATACTTCTCTGGGACAAGACCCGGATTTTCAAAGACGTTTTCACAGGCAAACTATAGACACCCAGCAGGTACAATATTTAAAGGAATTTTTCATTTTTTTTATTTATTTTTATTTAAGCATCATTAAAATCACTGCTCCTGAGGAGCAGTGATTTTAACCACTTAAGCCCCGAGCCTGTTTTTCAGATTCGGTGTTTACGAGACCAAAACATTTTTTTTTTGCTATAAAATTACTCCCAAACATTATATATATTTTTTTCTAACACCCTAGAGAATAAAATAGTAGTCATTGCAATACTTTTTGTCACACCGTATTTGCGCAGCGGTCTTACAAGCGCACTTTTTTTGGAAAAAAATCACTTTTTTGAATAAAAAAAAATAAGACAACAATAAATTTGGCCCAATTTTTTTACATATTGTGAATGATAATGTTACGCAGAGTAAAATGATACCCAACATGTCACGCTTAAAAATTGCGCCCGCTCGTGGCATGGCGTCAAACTTTTACCCTTAAAAATCTTGATAGGCGACGTTTAAAAAATTCTACAGGTTGTATTTTTTGAGATACAGAGAAGGTCTAGGGCTAGAATTATTGCTCTCGCTCTAACGATCGCGGCGATACCTCACTTGTGTGGTTTGAACACCGTTTTCATATGCGGGCGCTACTCGCGTATGCGTTCGCTTCTGCGCGCGAGCTCGTCGGGACGGGGCGATTTGAAAAAAAAATGTTGTTTTCGTATTTATTTTTATTTATTTTACCAATTCTTAACACTAAAATAAAAAAATAAAAAAAATGATCACTTTTATTCCTATTACAAGGAATGTAAACATCCCTTGTAATAGAAAAAAGCATGACAGGTCCTCTTATATATGAGATCTGGGGGTCAAAAAGACCTCACATCTCATATTTAGGCTTAAATGCAAAAAAAAAAAAAAATGTAAAATGTAATTTTTCAAATGACATAAAAAAAAAATGTCTCTTTAAGACGCTAGGCGGGACTGACGTTTTGACCTCACTTCCGCCCAGCAGAGCAACGGGGACGGGTGAGGGAAATTTTTCCCTCACTCGCATCCCCACTGAGCACGGGAGAGGACCCGATCGCCTCCGCCGCTACCGACGGCTCCGGTAAGCGGCGGAGGGCGCGGGAGCACAGCGGGAGGGGGGGGGCCCTCGCCCGCCACCGATAAAGCCTATCTTGCGGCGAATCCGCCGCGGAGACCGCCGTTATCGTTTGATCGACCGCCCACTGAAGAGATGGATATCTCGGTTGTGGCAGCAGCTGCTGCCGTTACCGAGATATCCATCTTTAAAGTGATGACGTATAACGACGGTGGGCGGTCGGCAAGTGGTTATTGATGCTTAAATAAAAATGAAAAATTCCTTTAAATATTGTACCTGCTGGGTGTGGGGCGTGTACTAAACCCCCTAAGCCATAATTGGCCAAAACCACCCTGGCTTTGGCCAATTAAGGCTCTCTGTACTGTACTTGGCCAATCATAAGCCAGCAATGCCGCAGTGAATTATGGGCCGTGGTGTGTCACTCGAATTTGGCGCGAACGACCCGTTTTGTTCGTATTTCGACGAACGATCGAACATACGATGTTCGAGTCGAACATGAGTTTGACTCAAATACGAAGCTCATCCCTAGTGCCCACACAGCACAGTGAATGCAGGCTCCTGGGGAGACCAGATATAGTGAATGCAGAGTCCTGGGGAGACCAGATATAGTGAATGCAGGCTCCCGGGGAGACCAGATATAGTGAATGCAGGCTCCTGGGGAGACCAGATATAGTGAATGCAGAGTCCTGGGGAGACCAGATATAGTGAATGCAGGCTCCTGGGGAGATCAGATATAGTGAATGCAGAGTCCTGGGGAGACCAGATATAGTGAATGCAGGATCCTGGGGGAGACCAGATATAGTGAATGCAGGCTCCTGGGGAGATCAGATATAGTGAATGCAGGCTCCTGGGGGAGACCAGATATAGTGAATGCAGGCTCCTGGGGAGATCAGATATAGTGAATGCAGGCTCCTGGGGGAGACCAGATATAGTGAATGCAAAGTCCTGGGGGAGACCAGATATAGTGAATGCAGAGTCCTGGGGAGACCAGATACAGTGAATGCAGGCTCCTGGGGAGACCAGATATAGTGAATGCAGAGCTCCTGGGGAGACCAGATATAGTGAATGCAGGCTCCTGGGGAGACCAGATATAGTGAGTGCAGGGTCCTGGAGAGACCAGATACAGTGAATGCAGGCTCCTGGGGAGACCAGATATAGTAAATGCAGAGCTCCTGGGGAGACCAGATATAGTGAATGCAGGCTCCTGGGGAGACCAGATATAGTAAATGCAGGGTCCTGGGGAGACCAGATATAGTGGATGCAGGGTCCTGGGGAGACCAGATATAGTAAATGCAGGGTCCTGGGGAGACCAGATATAGTGGATGCAGGGTACTGGAGAAAACAGATATAGTGAATGCAGGCTCCTGGGGAGACCAGATATAGTGAATGCAGAGTCCTGGGGAGACCAGATATAGTGAATGCAGGGTGCTGGGGAGACCAGATATAGTGAATGCAGGCTCCCAGGGAGACCAGATATAGTGAATGCAGGCTCCTAGGGAGACCAGATACAGTGAATGCAGGCTCCTGGGGAGACCAGATACAGTGAATGCAGGCTCCAGGGGAGGCAAGATATAGTGAATGAAGGCTCCTGGGGAGACCAGATATAATGAATGCAGGGTGCTGGGGAGACCAGATATAATAGTAATAGTAGTAAATAGTAAAATAGTAAATATAATAATATACAAAATAAAATATAATATAGTGTTATTATTACTAATAGAACTGTGTAGTAAAACATATACAATAAAACATTATAAAAGTATAATAACAGTAATAATAATTAATAATAATAAATTATATAATAATAATAGTAATAGTAGTAAATATAATAATAACATAAAATAAAATATAATATATTGTTAGTTATGATTATTATTACTAATACTACGGTATAGTAATACATATATAATACAATATTATAAAGTATAATAACAGTAATAATAATAATAATTAATTATATAATAATAATTAATTATATAATAATAATAATAATTAAAAAAAAATATTATATAATATATTATATTATAAAACCCTACTAATAACAAAAACAACAACAACAATAATAATAATATATTTAAAAAGTGACATATATATAATAATAGTAATATAAAACATAAACATGTATAACAATATAAATAAATATAAAATATAATATAAAAAAACTACACTATGATAAAAAACAAAAAAAACAAATGCAGCCACCAAATCTAAGGACTGGGAAGCTGCAATATATGACATTTTGTGGTTTAGATACACCTAAGTGTAGAGCTCCTCTTGGGGTCCCAATGGGAGTGCGGCACGTGTGTGGAAGCTGATGACTCTCCGGTGCTGTCAGCGGCGCGCTCCGTTGTCTGACCTCCGGGTCATGTTTAGTGATATCACCGCACCATTAATATGATATTGGATAAGATATTCTCTATAAAGATGCAGGCAGTAGGTTGGTTTGTCTGGGCACCGTGCCAGCGTGATGTGCGGCACAAGACTGAACACTTGTCCTTCCCCTCCTGATCATAATAAATGCCCGACAACCGTCACCTCCATACAAAGTTACATCTCTCATAGACAAAGAGTTATTAATAGCACAGAGGCTTAGTGGTTAGCACTCCTGCCTTGCAGCACCGGGGTCCCGGGTTTGAATCCCAGGCAGGATCCTATCTGCATGGAGTTTGTATGTTCTCCCTGCTAAGATGCTGGAGGATCGTCTCCTGTCTAGAATGGTCCTATTATGTGATATAGGGACCTTAGAGTGCAATACCAGTGCTAACATTTGCGCGAAACGCGTCAACCTTTTTGTCCCCTGCTCCATCTGTCAACCACTTGTCATATGAAGCATCAATAAAGATTTGTGGAAGTGCGGCCGTCAGGAATCAATTCCTTACTCAACCCCCAAAGGGTCGGAGGGCCAGTGAAAGCTCCGATCCACCCCCGAAGGATCATCATGACGGTGATTCAGGAGGTCGGAGTTGGAAGCCTAAAGAATTATTATTTGTGTTGCTGGAAAATAACAAAGTATCAATTTAAAGTTCACTTCAAATCCAGACCAGAAATTGTTTCCGTCAGTAACAAGGAGGTTAGCGGCTGAAACCCTTGTTAGGGGGGGAGGGGGGAGTGGGGGTGGGGCGGCGCTGCACATCTACATAACTCAGAGATTAAGGGGGCTATTTTAGTGGTGAGATTGGCGGTGTTTCCTTTCTGGGAGTGTCAGAAGCGAAGGAGCGATGAGAGCGGTGACTTTGTTGGTGGCATTCAGGCTTCATAAAGGTGGAACCATACTGACCAGAAAAGACGATAAAAATTGCAAATACGATCGTTCTCCTGCCTTGCTCTGTGCAGGCTGATGGGGGGGGGGGGGGGGGCACTGTAGCCGGTGGAAGATACGTGGGTCTTGTAGAGATGGGTTTTGGCTTGTATAAGAAAGCATTGTACAGTAAAACCTTGGTTTGAGAGCGTTTTGCATGACAAGCAAAATTGTTTAATACATTTTGCCTTGATATACAAGCGATGTCTTGATATAAGAGCAGCGTCATTGCACAACTGAGTATAAAAGAGAAGAGAGGAGCCTCTAAGTGTAGCAATATGGTTACATTAAGGCTGCATTCACACCTAGGCGTAGGCGATTTGCGGCGTTTTTTTACCGCGACAAATTGCGTCGTTTTTCCCCGCGATTTTGTACAGGTCATTTGCATCAATGTAAAACGCCCAAGCCGCCCGATTCGCGCGTCAAAAAAAGGGTTCCGGGACTTGTTTGAAATTAGGCGTTCGGCGTTCTTTCGGCGTACAGCGTTTTGCGTTTGGAGATGTGAACCATCTCCCTAGAGAATAATGTTATTTTTCCCCTCTATCGCCTTTGAGCGTCGCGCTTTAGGCGACAAAACGCTCAGGTGTGAATGCAGCCTTAATGAAGGTACAACATTTAGCAACTTATTGCTACACTTAGAGGCGCCTCTCTTCTCTTTTATACTCTGGAGCTCCTGATGGATTTTCCATCTGATCCCCTTGTGGAGGCTTCCATTTGTGGATGGACACTTTATGGTTACACAACCAATTACATTGCTATAATCTTTTTTTTTGAATAATTAGTATTTTATTTTAAAAGAAAATCAAAACAAATACCAGATACATTAACATTGGTACAGCAAGACTTTACAGGATCCGAGTGCAGTCGGGCATTGCATCTGGGATAAGGCTCTGGGAAGATAAGGGGACAGAGGTCGTCCGCCCACTCCGGACATTCGGTCCAGTTGAGCAGGCGTCTCCCCCAACAAGTGGGGAACGGGATAATCCCGAACCTCCACCCCCATCAAAGCTACTTACACTCCCAAGGTAACAGTAAAACTTTTCTTGGAACCGTTAAGGGCGCCATGGGACGTCCAATAAACATGCTTATTAATGAAATAGGAAAAGCAAAAACATCAAACAAAAAACAAAGGGAGGAACATTCCAAGAGCATCCTGAGCGCCCGAAGCGAGGCTGGGCACTGGAGTGCCACATGCCTTCCTGGCAATAACCATAGTCTGCAATAACAGGCAAAAAAGAAATAAAAATACAAAAATCAAATAAAAACTTAAATTAAATTAACTTAAAAGAAAAGACAGAGGACTGTCACTGAGAGAGAAACAAGAGAGGTAGAATATGGAGGAGAAGCGAGAGAGCAAGAGAAAGAAGGGAAGGAAGCGGAAGAGTCAGCCCCCGACGATGGTACAAAAGAGGTATTACAGCAACCCGGAGGCCTCCTGGTTAGGTCGTTGGCGGCGCTCCTGTACGAGTCTCCCGAAGGAAGGATCCGCCAAAGTAAGCAGAGCCTCCTCTAAACTGGACGATAACGGGGCAGTATCGTGGATGTGTGCCTTCCAATCCCCCCAGACAGTGTCGAAGCGTTCCCGGGTGTCCCTGCACTCCGCGAGCCAGCTCTCAGCCTCCATGATCTCCCCACCTTCCCCAACCAGTCCTGTTCGCTAGGGGTATGCAAGCTTTTCCAATGAATCGGGATGAGACGTTTGGCCGCATTGAGGAGGTGGGGGAGAGCACTCTTCTTATAACGGTACAGCGGAATGGTAGGAACGTGGAGCAGAAAATGCTGAGGTAGAGCCGGGATATCTAACCCCAGGCCCTCAGAGATATGTTTACTGACCATATCCCAGAACGGCCTAAGCTCCGGGCACTCCCACCAAATGTGTAGAAACGTGCCCCTCTGTCCACATCCCCTCCAGCACGCCTCAGAGGCTGTAGGGAAAATTCTTGCGAGCATGGTGGGCACCCTATACCATCTTGTTAAAAGCTTATAATTGTTTTCTTGGGTTCTAGAGTCTACGGAGCTTGAGTGTGTTAAATGGTATAAGTGGTGGAGCTGTTCCCTAGTAAACTCGAAGTGTAAGTCCCTCTCCCACTCCCTCACAAAGTGGGGAGTGGGGGAGGACGATGCATCCCCAAGCATCCCATATAGTGCTGAGATCGCATGGGGCAAGGGTTCTGCCGCGGCCCAAAAGCTCTCGAATTCTGTCAGCGTTGACCTAATCTGTGCTGTCTTGTGGCTTTTAGTCATGAAGGTCTCAAGCTGGCGGTGTCTCCAAAAATCGAAGGGGAAGCTGCCGAACCTTTCTGCTATAATCTTTTTATATGGACTATAAACTGAAGGATTTATGAATAAATGGTTGTGGAACAGATCATCTGAGTTACCATTGTTTCTTATGGGGAAACTTGCTTTGATATACAAGTGCTTTGGATTACAAGCATGTTTCCGGAATTAATTTTGCTTGCAATCCGAGGTTTTACTGTAATTTTTTTAACAAGTTTCAAGCAGCTTGTAATTGTTGAGCAGGGTAAAGCTGGGTACACACTATAGGAAAATCGGGCGAACGATCGTCTGAACTGGTACTAATGGTACGAACATTTTTGAACGACAAAGGCAAAATGTTTCTGTACATTGTAGTATAGATTAGAAAGTGTGACCCTTGTAGTCACGCCTTTAAGCGCCATACGTTCGGAGTGTTGCAGAGATATAAATTATAAATATATATAATATATTATATAAATAATAATATATATATAATATATATAAATATATATTAATACAATGTCATTATAATAACAAAAACATTTAAATAAATGCGGTTACTATAATTATAAGAATCCTAATTATTAATTTAACATTTAATAAACATCATAGATAACCATCACAAACATTTTTTTTTTTTTTCGAATAATATATCTGAACTGTGAAGCCGCGTACACACGGCAGAGAACCTCGACGGGCGGAACACATCGTTCCGCCCGTCGAGGCTCTCGGCCGGCCGTCGAAATCGGCGACCCGCCCGTCGGGAATGGCAACCAGCCATTCATCCAGGCGGGCCGTCGAGCAAAAAGTGAGCGTGCTCTCTTTTCGCTCGACGGGATTCCCGACGGGCGGGGCGAGCCAGGAGCGTACACACGGCCGAGGTCCTCGCTGGAATGCAGCTTCCAGCGAGGTTCTCGCTGGTTTCCAGTGAGAACCTCGGTCGTGTGTACGCCGCCTGAGTTCACTCCCTGAAATTACATTTTGGAGCTGTCTCGGTATAAACATATTGGGCCAGATTCAGGTAGAGTTACGCCGGAGTATCAGTGATGCGCCGGCATAACTCACACTTTGCGGCGGCTTATCTGTTTTCTGTATGCAGAAAACAAGATACGCCGGTTTGCAGCAAAGATCCGACAGGCGTAATTGTATTACACCGTCGGATCTTAAATGCAGTTTTAAAATGGCCGCCGGGGGCGTTCTCGCTGATTTACGTCGAGAATATGTAAATCAGCGAGATATGCCAAATTCCGAACGTACTCTTTCTCTTGTTGTCCCCCCTCTCTCTCTCTCGCTTTCATTTCTCTCTGTCTCTTTTTCTCCCTCTCTCTCTTGTCCTCTCTCGAACCCCCTCTATCTGTCTCTTTTTCTCTTTTCTCCTTTATTTCTCTCTGCTCTCTCCCTTTCTCTCCCCCTCTTTCTCTCCTTTTTTTCTCTCTCTTTTCCTCTCACTTCTCTCCCTTTCTCTCTTTCTCTCTCAGGCCCCGTACACACGGCAGAGAACCTCGACAGGCAGAACACATCGTTCCGCCCGTCGAGGTTCTCTGCCGGCCGGGGAAAGGCGACCAGCCATTCATCCCGACGGGCCGTCGAGCAAATAGAGAACCTGCTCTCTATTTCGGCTCGACGGGTTTCCTGACGGGATGCTCGCCAAATCCGTACACACGGCCGAGGTTCTCGGCAGAATGCGGCTCCCAGAATGCGGCTCCCAGCGAGGTTCTCGCTGGTTTCTGCCGAGAACCTCGGCCGTGTGTACGCCGCCTCACACACTTTCTCTCCTTGCTCCCCCCTCTCTCTCTCCCTTTGTCTATTTTGTTCCCTCTTCATCCTCTCTCTCCCTTCTTTCTCTCTCCTTCTCTCTCCCCCGATCCTTCTTTCCCTCTGTCTCTTTATCTCTCCTCTCTCCCTCTCACGTTCTCTCTTTGTCCCCCCTCTCTCTTTATTTCCCTCTCTCTGTCTCTTTCTTTCGCTCTCTCTCTGTCTCTTTCTTTCCCTCTCTCTCTCTCTGTCTCTTTCTTTCCCTCTCTCTCTCTGTCTCTTTCTTTCCCTCTCTCTCCCTCTCCCTTTTTCTTTCTCCTTCCTCCCTCTCTCTCTCTCTCACTTTCTCTCTTTGTCCCCTTTCTTTCTTTTTCTCTCTCTCTCTCACCCCCCCTCTCTCTGTCTCTTTCTTTCTTTCTCTCTCTCTCTCTCTCTCTCTCTCTCTCCTCTCTCCCCCTCTCTCACTGCCCCTCCTGTCTACCTCATGTCCTGGCCCTGGCTGTGGCACACTTGTGTGGGGGGGTCAAGGAGTTAGCAGGCAGTGTGGTTCACTCTTACGAGACAGGAGATGTATGAACAAGCCAAAAGGGCTGCTATGAGCTCCATTCACACCTATGCATGTTGCCTTTGAGCGTTTTTGCAGTGCTTGCTGCGTTTTTTGACGCACGATTTTTCCGCGATTTGCATTTTGCGTATTTTTTTTTAAAACATTTTTTTTTACCTGCCAATTTCTATTATTTTACATTTCCTTTAACATCCAGCTATAAACAGCTAAAAAAAAAAAAATCCCAGCAAATTCACGGTAAAAACGTGGCAAAAACGCGGTACGGAAAAAAATGCACCAAGAAACACATTAGTGTAAATCAAGCCTAAAGCCGCGTACACACGACCGTTTTTCATGACGAGAAAAATGCAATTTTTTTTAAATTGGCGGTTAAAAACGGTCTCCAGAGCATTTTTCTCGACGTGAAAACGGTCGTGTGCACGCTTTAAAGACAGGGGGGAAAAACGTGCATGCTCAGAAGCAAGTTATGAGACAGGAAATTAGCATAATCAGCCCAAAGGGTTCACTGACACCAATGATGGGCACTATTCCTTCTACTGATATCAATGAAGGGGCACTATCCCTCCCACTGACACCAATGATGGGGCACTATTTCTCCCACTACTAGAACCAATGATAGGGCACGGTTTATTCCGATTGATGCCAGGGTGTTTTCTAATTCCACAGTCTGGCCCCAATATGGCCTGATTGACAGTTAACTGGCCCATTGCTTAGAAAGTTTAGAGACCCCTGGGATAAAGAAAACATTTCTTAAAGATTCAGAGCTGAACTCTGTTCTGATTTGACTCTGCTCCAGCTCCGGGGCTTATCCAGAAGAATACAAGCCGTCCTTTTGGCCCAAGGCCATGAAGCCAGCTGCAAACTCCACAGCTTTGCCAACCCTGGCCGGTGTAATGAACTCAACAGTTACTCCTTTCAAAACCGCATCCCCCTTTTATTTGTACTTGAGCTCTCTTTATTTTATTCTCACCTAATGATTGTTTATTTTTATTTTTAGGTTGCCAAGATGGATTTGAGCTCGTTCAGCGGGGCTCCGCGGTTCCTTACCAGGCCCAAAGCCTTCATGTTATCTGTGGGTAAGGACGTCACACTGAGTTGCCAAATCATTGGAAATCCCATCCCCCAAGTCACATGGGAAAAGAACCAGGCCCACATCGAGTCAGGAGGCCGCTTCAAGATGACAGAAGATGGCGGCTTGTACCAGCTCACCATATACGACCTCACCGCAGAAGACAGCGGCCAATACATCTGTAGGGCCATCAACAACATTGGAGAGTCTTTCGCCGCAGTCACCATCAAGGTTGGGGATGAAAAGGAAGGCACCCAAGTGGAATGTGCGCCATTTTTCATTCTCAAACCAACCAACGCCAGGCTGAACCTGGGAGAAGATGCCGTTTTCCGCTGCAGAGTTCAGGGTCACCCGCGGCCGGCCGTCAGTTGGGAAAAAGACGGGAGGGCTTTGGGGAAGCCGACCGACTCAAACAGAATTTGCGTCGAGGTTGACGGGGAGTCAAGCTCTTTGAGGATCCACTGCATTCGGTTTTCAGATAGCGGGACGTACATTTGTCGGGCCGAGAGCCCCGTGGGCCAAACCAAGGCGTCCGCTTCGCTGCTCATCGACTCTTTCTCCAACCTCAACGCCAACAGCACCACCGCTCTTGAACCTGCTTACGGTAAAACGGCATCGCTTTTGTCTCACATGCAGAGAAGGCGAGAGGAAATACGGAAAACTGATCTTTCTATCCTCGGCTCCTATGAGTCCAACGCAACTTCCTACGGTGCTCTGGACTCACTGACCAGTCTAGGTGTAAGTCTGTCCATGGACTATGAAAGGGCGGCTACTCTTACCCCAAAAACTGGGCGCGATAGCTCCTACAGCGTCCTCACACGCACCTGCACGGTGACGGAGGGCAAGCACGCCAAAATGAGTTGCTTTGTCACCGGGGAGCCCAAGCCCGAAATCGTTTGGAAAAAGGACGGGGACGTCATCGCGGAAGGGCGCAGACACGTCATCTATGAGGATGAGCTAGAGAACTTCGTCCTGAAGATTTTATTCTGTAAACAAATCGACAACGGATTATACACGTGTACGGCTTCCAACTTGGCCGGTCAAACCTACAGCTCGGTGCTTGTCATAGTGAAAGGTTAGTTCTGCAGGGGACTATTGTTTTCATGTGGGTGGGGGTGGGGGGGGTCATATTATAACTTTGTAGTAGTTAATATTACCTGGAAATAAGATCTGTTAAAGTTTTTACTTTGATTGGTGTTTAGCATTTTCATTGTTGTATATGCCAAATTTTTGTGTATGCCAGACACTGCAACCAACCATAGGCGTGTGCATGGGTTGTGCCGGGTGTGCCTGGGCACACTGTAATCAAACTGTGTGTATTAGCATTATCGCCACTGTGGCCTCCCCATCTCATTAGGCTTTGCAAGGGTTTTGTTGAAAACCAGTTTCTCCTTGTGACGGACCCACGTACTCAGGATGAGTCTGACACCACACAATCCAAGACCCCTTAGCTTTCCCATTCACTAGTCGTAGCTCAGTGTAGGGTAAAACATCAGACAGTTTATTAGAACAAGAATACAAGTCTTATATACAGTTAAAGAGGAGGTTCCCCCCTCCTGCTCATATGACTCTAACAATACACCTGTGACCAGAAACATAAATTAACATGAGCTAATTAACTAACTCCTTAAAGCAGCCGATGTGACTCCCTACCTACAATACACATTATCATACACATGAACTCCTTCTTACAATTGCAGGGTTGAGGGACAAATGAGGGGGAAAGAGTGACAGAGGGACATTGCTCCAAATCAGGGACAGTTGGGAGCTATGCAGGGGTAACATTTTCTTCCAGCAGAGGTCCAAATCTCATGTCGGGACCTGTGGCGCATTTTCGCCCGGGACAAACCTGAAGTTGCTGCAGCATCATGGGGCTTGGTGTGGCCCGATTTTGAAAAAAAGGACTTATTTGTTTTTTTGCAGGTAGTGCAGTCCAATAAAATTAATGGGCCGACCTACACACTACGTGTGCACCAAATGCACATGCAGAGATCTAAACCCGTTCTTACATCAGTGTCCTCAGTCCCCACTGCACAGTCCCCTCCGCTCCCCTCCTTTCACATCAAGATCCCCTCTTGATGAGGGTCCTCAGCTCCTCCCCCCCAGTTCTCACCATCCCTGTGCTGAGTTCTCAGCACTGTACACCTGCTGTGCCCATTATGAGGGGTTCTCACCATCCCTGTGCTAAGTTCCCGGGTCTGTACACCTGCTGTGCCAATTATGATGGGTTCCAATCATCCCTGTGCTGAGTTCCCGGGTCTGTATACCTGCTGTGCCCATTATGAGGGGTTCCCACCATCCCTGTGCTGAGTTCCCAGGTCTGTATACCTGCTGTGCCCATTATGAGGGGTTCCCACCATCCCTGTGCTGAGTTCCCGGGTCTGTACACTTGTTGTACCCATTATGAGGGGTTCCCACCATCCCTGTGCTGAGTTCATGGGTCTATACACCTGCTGTGTCCATTATGAGGGGTTCCCACCATCCCTTCCTCCTTTTGCTATTATTTTTTCCTTCCTTTTTTTCATCCCTTCCTTCATTCATTCTTTTCTTCTTCCCTCTCAGTCCCTTCTTCCCTCCCTTTCTTCATTTTTTTCCCTTTATTCCCGCTTCTTTTCTTCTGTCCTCCTCTACTTCCTTTTCTGTTCCTTTCCTCTTTCCTTGTCTTCATTTTTCATTCCTGTCTTCCTTTATCCTCCCTTATGTACCAGATACTTACCGGTCCAGTCTACTCCTTGCTGCCATCTCGGTTCTATGAGCTGGCTGCAGTGTTGCCAACAGTCAGTATTTTTATGGGCAGCCAGTAAAAAATGGGCACTTTTCTCCTGCCCGAAAATGCCAGTAAAAAATCTGGCTTTTTGCCATAATATCTACCTTAAAGGGGTGTTCCAGCCAAATTTTTATGTTTATTAAAAGTCAGCAGCTCCCCCCCTCCCCAGCCGGCATCCTCATTGCTACTGTGGGCACCCGGCCGTGACAAAAATCCGCTACCCAGGCTTTCGCCTTTGTTATTTGTACATTAATTCATCATGGGGGAATAAATCACTCTCTGCACTAAAAGAGCTTACACTCTTATATCCCACCACAGTCATGCACTATTATTATTATACATTTATTAAGCTCTGACATATACAGTACCGCTGTGCTGTACAGAGAACACTGAATTGCAGCCACTGTGCCATCAAACACAGCTACTGAGCCCATCAATTGCCGCCAGTGTGCCCATCAATTGCTGCCAGCGTGCCCATCAGTTGCCGCCAGTGTGCCAATCAATTGCCACCCCTGTGCCCATCAATTGCTGCCAGTGTGCCCATCAATTGCCCCTACTGTGCCCATCAATTGCAGCCAATGTGCCCATCAAATGCAGCCACCATGCCCATCAAATCCTGCCACTGTGCTCATCAATTGCTGCCAGTGTGCCCATTAATTTCTGCCAGTGTGCCCATCAATTGCAGCCAATGTGCCCATCAAATGCAGCCACCATGCCCATCAAATGCTGCCACTGTGCTCATCAATTGCTGCCAGTGTGCCCATCAATTTCTGCCAGTGTGCCCATCAATTGCAGCCAATGTGCCCATTAAATGCAGCCACCATGCCCATCAAATGCTGCCACTGTGCTCATCAATTGCTGCCAGTGTGCCCATTAATTTCTGCCAGTGTGCCCATCAATTGCAGCCAATGTGCCCATCAATTGCCGCTACTGTGCCCATCAATTGCTATCAGTGTGCCCATCAATTGCAGCCACTGTGCCCATCAAATGCTGCCAGTGTGCACCCCCCGCCTGCCCGGCGATTACCCTGTCTCGGTGGGGCAGCGGGCCACGGCGGCGGTATCCTTCATGCTCCTCAATGTCTTTTGCAGTCCTCTCTTCCCGTCCTCTGCTATGATTGGACGCCTGATAGGCGTCCAATCACAGCGCCTGTCGTTTTAGCCAATCAGGTGACAAGTAACAGACCATAGATGGATTCATGCAATGCATGAATCTTTCTATGGTGATAGAGAGGTGGCAGGAGAGAGGGGGCGTCGCCCGTGCGCCCCTTATGGACTCACCGGCACATATAGCCCTATGACAGTCACCCATTCAGGGTTCAAAATTGTCAAAAGCCTTCGATTTCTTGGTATGTTTTTTTTTTTTTTTGTTGGTGGTGAAAAGAATCCAACCAGTGTCCAGACTTTGAGTAGGGGTTTAATGGAAGCAACTGAGAAGATATCCAGCATGTCAGGTTCCCAGCTATATATAGACCCAGCTGGAAGATAATCCCCAGATACAGCTCTCCCAGTATTGGCCGATCTTCCAGAATAGAATGGAGGGAGGCAAACAGTTATCTGTAGAATGTATAATGCCGCGTACACACAATCATTTTCCAGCATGTAGAAAAAACAATGGCCCAGATTCAGATAGAATTAGATTCTCGTAGAGTATCAGAAATACACTACGCCGCCGTTTTTTACCTGGCTCTACGTGGAATCCAGGTAGATTTTGTCCAGTAAACGACGGCGGCGTAGTGTATTTCTCCCGTCGCAATCCATCTGCGCGAGTAGGGGGCGTGAAGCATTTAAAATAGGCGCGTTCCCGCGGCGATCGAACTGCGCATGCTCCGTTCGCAAATTTCCCGCCGTGCATTGCGCGAAATCACGTCGTTACGTCATTTTTTCTTGAGTAGCGTCGTTCACGGAGATTCCTATTCCCGAACGAGTTACGTAAAAAAAAAATATACATTTTTTAATTCGACGCGGGAACAACGGCCATACTTAACATGGGCTACACACCGTTAGACCAGCAAAAAGCTGGTCTAACAGTACGTATAAAAAAAATAGACGAAAGCGATTGCGAAGACCGCTCGTATCTTCGTGGATCGCCGTAAAAACTCATTTGCATATCCCGACGCATGAAAACGACGCGGACTCCTCCCAGCGGCCGCAAAAATATTGCAGCGTAGATCCGAGGGCTTACGAAGACGTAAGCCTCTCGGATCGAAGCCCGAAGCCGCCGTATCATGGTTTGAGGATTCAAACTAGTGATACGGCGCGCGAAATTTGAAATTACTCCTGTCTAACACCAGTTAGACAGGCGTAATCGCTCTGTGAATCTGGGCCAAAGTTTCTCCAACTTCCTAATTAAAAACGACGTTGCCCACACACCATCATTTAAAAAAAATGATGAGCAAAGCGCGGTGACGTACAACATGTACGACGGCACTCTAAAGGGGAAGTTCTATTCGCCTTGGGGCTGCTTTAGTTGATTCTTTGTTAGTAAAAGACAATTCGCGCTTTTCTGTCTGTTACAGCGTGATGAATGTGCTTACTCCATTATGAACGCTAGTTTTACCAGAACGAGCGCTCCCGTCTCATAACTTGCTTCTGAGCATGCGCGGGTTTAAAACGTTGTTTTAGCCCACACACGATCATTTTTTACAACCCGAAAAACGACAATGTTTAAAACGACGTTAAAAAATGCAGCATGTTCGAATTTTTTTTTGTTGTTTTTCAGAACCCGAAAAATGATATGTGAAGCCCACACACGATCATTTTAACTACTTGCCGAGCTGCCGCCGTCGTTTTACGGCGTCAGGTTGGCTCCCCTGTGTGAGAGCCCGTAGCTCTACGTCGGCTCTCTCGCAGGTCACTAGGGGCGCGCGCCCCCCGCTCGCCCCCGAGTCCTGTGCGCGTGCCTGGTGGGCGCGATCGCCGCCGGGCACCCGCGATTGCTCGTTACAGAGTGGGGACCGGGAGGTATGTGTGTAAACACACAGCTCCCGGTCCTGTCAGGGGGGGAAATGCAAATACAATATATGAACAGCGATCAGTGATTTCCCCTAGTGAGGCCACCCCCCCCTACAGTTAGAACACACCCAGGCAACATACTTAACCCCTTCCCCGCCCCCTAGTGTTAACCCCTTCACTGCCAGTGGCATTTTTATAGTAATCCAATGCATTTTTATAGCACTGATCGCTATAAAAATGCCAATGGTCCCAAAAATGTGTCAAAAGTGTCCGAAGTGTCCTCCATAATGTCGCACTACTGAAAAAAATCGCTGATCGCCGCCATTACTAGTAAAAAAAAAATATTAATAAAAATGCCATAAAAATACCCCCTATTTTGTAAACGCTATAACTTTTGCACAAACCAATCAATAAACGCTAATTGAGATTTTTTTTAACGAAAAATATGTAGAAGAATACGTATCGGCCTAAACTGGGGAAAAAAAAGGAAAATATTTTTCGGGGATATTTATTACAGCAAAAAGTAAAAAAAATATAATTTTTTTTTCAAAATTGTTGCTCTATTTTTGTTTATAGCGCAAAAAATAAAAACCGCAGAGGTGATCAAATACCACCAAAAGAAAGCTCTATTTGTGGGAAAAAAAGGACGCCAATTTTGTTTGGGAGCCACGTCGCACGACCGCGCAATTGTCAGTTAAAGCGACGCAGTGCCGAATCGCAAAAAGGGCTCTGGTCTTTGGGCAGCAATGTGGTCCGGGGGTTAAGCGGTTTTAGAAAAACAAAATTTTTTTCACGCCCACCGAGGTGTGTCAGATATATGGTAGAGAATGAAATCCCTATATAAAGATCGGCAATATTTGCTGCTGGCTTATTAGTGTTGCTATAAAAAAAAAAGAGGGATTGTAAAGGTTTTCAAACGTTTATAAAAGTTTTTTCCCCATTGTCCATCTTTGACTTTGAGGCGGCGTACACACGGCCGAGGTTCTCGCTGAAAACCAGCGAGAACCTCGCTGGAATGTGCATTCCAGCGAGTACCTCGGCCGTGTGTACGGTCTCGGCGAGCTTCCCGTCGGGAAGCCCGTCGAGCAGAAATAGAGAGCACGCTCTCTATTTCCTCGACAGCCCGCCTGGATGAATGGCTGGTTGCCATTCCCGACGGGCGGGTCGCCGATTTCGACGGCAGGAACGATGTGTTCTGCCCGTCGAGGATCTCTGCCGTGTGTACGCGGCCTGACTTTTTTTTGGGGGGGGGGGGCACAAACAAACTGAAAAAAAAAATAACATCAATTGCAGCCTTACTGTGCCCATCAATTGCCACCAGTTTGACCGATCAATAGCCACGGGTTTGACCCATCAAATTCCGCCAGTTTTCCCGATAAAATTTTGCCAGTTTGCCCCGTCAAAAGCTGCCAGTTTTCCCCATCAAATGCAGCAAGTTTGCCCTGACTGGAGGTCTGGTACTTACCTTACTCGGGTCAGCGCCGTCTAGGGTTGCCACCTTTTCTTCAAGCCAAACCCGAACATTTTAGCGGCATTCAGAGTGCGTTACGTTCAGGAGTGTGTAATGTACAGAATAAGAGGTTCAGGAGTGAGTTACGTTCAGGGGTGTGTTATGTACAGAGTGTGAGGTTCAGGAGTGCGTTATGTACAGAGTACAAGGTTCAGGAGTGCATTACGTTTAGGAGTGCGTTTTGTACAGAGTGCGATATTCAGGAGTGCGTTATGTACAAAGTATGAGGTTCAGTAATGCGTTATGTTTAGGAGTGCGTTTTGTACAGAGTGTGGGATTCAGGAGTGCGTTGTGTTCAGGAGTGCGTTATGTACAGAGTGCGTTGTTCAGGAGTGCGTTACGTACAGAGTGCGTGGTTCAGGAGTGCATTTAGTACAGAGTGCGTTGTTCAGGAGTGCGTTATGTACAGAGTGCGTTGTTCAGGAGTGTGTTACGTACAGAGTGCGTGGTTCAGGAGTGCGTTACGTACAGAGTGCGTGGTTCAGGAGTGCGTTACGTACAGAGTGCGTGGTTCAGCAGTGCGTTTAGTACAGAGTGCATAGTTCAGGAGTGCGTTATGTACAGAGTGCGAGGTTCAGGAGTGCGTTATGTACAAAGTGCGAGGTTCAGGAGTGCATTATGTACAGAGTGCGAGGTTCAGGAGTGCGTTACGTACAGAGTGCGAGGTTCAGGAGTGCGTTATGTACAGAGTGCGTGGTTCAGGAGTGTGTTACGTATAGAGTGCGTGGTTCAGGAGTGCGTTATGTACAGAGTGTGAGGTTCAGGAGTGCGTTATGTACAAAGTGCGAGGTTCAGGAGTGCGTTATGTACAGAGTGCGAGGTTCAGGAGTGCGTTATGTACAGAGTGCGAGGTTCAGGAGTGCGTTACGTACAGAGTGCGTGGTTCAGGAGTGCGTAACGTACAGAGTGCGTGGTTCAGGAGTGCGTGATGTACAGAGTGAAGGGTTCAGGATTGCTTACATACAGAGTGCAGGTGTGCATAAATCACAGGCCAGTTTATAACTTACCTGTACCAAGCTTTGTACATTTCTGCCCCCTCCCCCCCACAGTGCAGAGTGCCCCCCTCTCTCTCTCTTTTCCTGACCTTCCCCCCCCCCCCATGTCTAGTGCACAGCACTTATCTACACACAGAAGAGAAGTACTGTACCTTACCCCATGTCAGGCTGCCGGCGCGGGCTTCGGGAGATGCTGCAGGTGCGAGGCTGGAGTGTGCATACCCCGCCCCTCCTTCTCCTTCTCTGTTGTAGATACAGGGAGAACAGGGAGGGTTGTGTGCGCGGCCGGGAGAGAAGCCACAGCCGCGACAAGCTAGGAAGTGTACTCGGAGCCGGAGTTTGATGTTTTCCTCCCCTATACACTTACCAGCAGACATGTCGTCCCGCACCGCCGTCGCGCCGCCGCCGAATGGATTCAGCGCATGCGCGGAAGTGTTTTACTTCCTGGTGCGGTGACGTGGCGGCGTCAGCGTCACCATCACGTCACCGCGCCGTCCGCCGGCGGGGAATTTGATCCGATGGTGTGTACACGCCATCGGACCAAACTCCAGATCGGACATATCCGACGGAAACGGTCCGCGGACCGTTTTCATCGGATATGTCCGATCGTGTGTATGGGGCCTAAGTGTATTACCAACAGTAACCTTGGAAACGGTGGTCCCAGCTCTTTTCAGGTCATTGACCAGCTCCTCCCGTGTAGTCCTGGGCTGATTTCTCACCTTTCTTAGGATCATTGAGACCCCACGAGGTGAGATTTTGCATGGAGCCCCAGTCCGAGGGAGATTGACAGTCATGTTTAGCTTCTTCCATTTTCTAATGATTGCTCCAACAGTGGACCTTTTTTCACCAAGCTGCTTGGCAATTTCCCCGTAGCCCTTTCCAGCCTTGTGGAGGTGTACAATTTTGTCTCTAGTGTCTTTGGACAGCTCTTTGGTCTTGGCCATGTTAGTAGTTGGATTCTTACTGATTGTATGGGGTGGACAGGTGTCTTCATGCAGCTAATGACCTCAAACAGGTGCATCTAATTTAGGATAATAAATGGAGTGGAGGTGGACATTTTAAAGGCAGACTAACAGGTCTTTGAGGGTCAGAATTCTAGCTGATAGACAGGTGTTCAAATACTTCTTTGCAGCTGTATCATACAAATAAATAGTTAAAAAATCATAAATTGTGATTTCTGGAATTTTTTTTTTTGATTATGTCTCTCACAGTGGACATGCACCTACGATGACAATTTCAGACCCCTCCATAATTTCCAAGTGGGAGAACTTGCAAAATAGCAGGGTGTTCAAATACTTATTTTCCGCACTGTAAATCGGAGCTCACTGTACAGAGATCTCCAGATTTGACGTTAATAAAATCCCAGGAGCATACTGCATGGGGATCTCAGAAAATCACTTCAGAAATCTTCATAGCTCAAGCCTAGTACGCACAGGCAACAATCTCGCCAGGGAAAAAACGTATTTTTTCCCGACGAGATTCTTGGCAAGAATCTCTTGCCGCCCAAGTGTACACACTGACCTTTCAAAAGAACCGCGGTTCTTTTGAAATGCAAGAACGCGGCGACGTCATCACGTATGATGAGCATGCGCTTGTCACATTAGATGCCGTCGCCGCCATCTTGCTTCACCCTACCTATGTCGTGGAAGCTACCGCACATGTGTCAAAGTAATTTCGAGCATGCACGGGTTTCCACGGTGACAGGTAAGAATACACACTCTCGGGTTTCTCGCCGGGAAACAGGCCGACACAAATCTCAACGAGAAAATAGAGAGCAGGTTCTCTATTTTTCTCGTCGAGATTCTGGCCAGATTTCCAGACAAGAAATCTGAAAGCCTCGTACACACGCTCGATTTACTCTGCCAGCAGTTTTCTTGCTGGTTCTTGCCGAGAAAACTGAGAGGGTGTACGAAGCTTCACTGTTAGTAAATCCACATGGATGAGATCACGTGATCTTATTTCTTGGAGTTCACAGGAGCTTACTGCGTAGAGATTTCAGGAGCTTATTGCATGAAGACCATAGGAGCTCAGTGCATAGGGACCTAAGGATCTCAGTGCATGGAGACATAAGGAGCTCAGTGCATAGGGACCTAAGGAGCGCAGTGCATGGAGACCTAAGGAGCTCAGTGCATGGAGACCTAAGGAGCTCAGTGCATGGAGACATAAGAAACTCAGTGCATAGGGACCTAAGGAGCGCAGTGCATGGAGACCTAAGGAGCTCAGTGCATAGGGACCTAAGGATCTCAGTGCATGGAGACCTAAGGAGCACAGTACATGGAGACCTAAAGAGCTCAGTGCATGGAGACCTAAGAAGCTCAGTGCATGGAGACCTAAGGAGCTCAGTGCATGGAGACCTAAGGAGCTCAGTGCATAGGGACCTAAGGAGCGCAGTGCATGGAGACCTAAGGAGCTCAGTGCATGGAGACCTAAGGAGCTCAGTGCATGGAGACATAAGAAACTCAGTGCATAGGGACCTAAGGAGCGCAGTGCATGGAGACCTAAGGAGCTCAGTGCATAGGGACCTAAGGATCTCAGTGCATGGAGACCTAAGGAGCACAGTACATGGAGACCTAAGGAGCTCAGTGCATGGAGACCTAAGGAGCTCAGTGCATGGAGACCTAAGAAGCTCAGTGCATGGAGACCTAAGGAGCTCAGTGCATGGAGACCTAAGGAGCTCAGTGCATGGAGACCTAAGGAGCTCAGTGCATGGAGACCTAAGGAGCTCAGTGCATGGAGACATAAGACACTCAGTGCATAGGGACCTAAGGAGCGCAGTGCATGGAGACCTAAGGAGCTCAGTGCATAGGGACCTAAGGATCTCAGTGCATGGAGACCTAAGGAGCACAGTACATGGAGACCTAAGGAGCTCAGTGCATGGGGACCTAAGAAGCTCAGTGCATGGAGACCTAAGGAGCTCAGTGCATGGAGACCTAAGGAGCTCAGTGCATGGAGACCTAAGAAGCTCAGTGCATGGAGACCTAAGGAGCTCAGTGCATGGAGACCTAAGGAGCTCAGTGCATGGAGACCTACGGATCTCAGTGCATAGGGACCTAAGGAGCTCAGTGCATAGGGCCCTAAGAAGCTCAGTGCATAGGGACCTAAGGAGCTCAGTGCATAGGGACCTAAGGAGCTCAGTGCTTTGAGACCTCATGAGCTCACTGCATGGAGACATTAAGAGCTCAGCGCATGGAGACATTAGTGTTGTAGAGTACGATTGATAGATGCAGCGGAGTCAGTTGAGATCAGACTTTGCGTAGTAACAGGAACTGGCTTTATTGGAACATCATCACACACAGGCAAAGATGTCTCCACATCATGGTAAGAAGAACAACACAGAGACAACCAGGCAGGAAAAAGAAATCAACGAGTACACTGGGGATAGAAGGATACAACATCACATATCATATGAGTATACATATCATAGCATATCATTAAGCATTAGTGACATCTTGTGTCCTTTTTGTAAACTGCATCTGATATACAGTGATAGGCTAAGCTGTAGGTTTGTTGCATCTCCAACACCCCTTCTCAACAACTAAGGCTTAGTCTGTTAAACCTATCTTCTTTGTGAGCTTTGAATGTCTTTCGGCGGTCAGAGGCTTTGTAAGGATGTCTGCTGTCATATCCTCGGTCAGGCAATAAATTAACTCAAGAATACCTTGCTCTTGAAGATCCCTAAGAAAGTGAAACTATGTTATTGTAATCAGTGGCGTGTGCGGGAGCCAGAGGGGGCAGCGCTCCAGCGCCCTCTATAGACGCACCGCCACTGGTACTACTTCAATCCGACTTCTAGTCTTTATTTACCAGTTTGTTTTTATTCCAAACCAAGATAACTCAGGATTATTTTATTGGGAAGTTTTAAATATTTAATTCTGTATTTGTAATTTTTTTTTTCTGTTTCCCTATTAAGAACCCAGAATCCCCTTTAGATCGAAGTTGAGAGACCTGGAAGTTCGAGAGAAAGAAACCGCCACCTTCCAGTGCGAAGTCCCTCAAGCTATTACTGAATCATCATGGTACAAGGAGGAAACCCAGATCCAACAGAGTGCCAAATACAGCATCGAGGAGGAGGGGACCATCCGGAGACTCACCATACAGAACATCACCGCGGACGATGACGCAGTCTACATTTGTGAGATGAAGGAGGGCAGCCGAACCATTGCAGAGCTCTCAGTTGAAGGTCAGTCCACTCAAAACTGATGTTTCAGGTGTAGTGGATAGTTGCTACTATTTACTAACATCCACCATATCACTCTGCTGCCAGACCTCCATATATCACTACCATCATCTTCACACTACACTGGGGATCAATCTGAATGGTCCCAGATGCTCACTGAACATGCTGGCTTGTTAATAGGCCAGGGTCCTGCAGTACCCCTAACCGCTTGAGTTAGTTGGTGGACTACAGATTCCAGCTAGCCCAACTTGCAAATCCTGTGCCCGCAGGCCGCATTGATTTGACACAAAACCCCACAGTCTCTCCTCTGGCCTCGCATCCAGCTACCCTGGCATACACCCTCCAGATATCCACTGTGACTCACTCACCGACCTTCTCCTGCCCTGAGTCCATGATGAAGAACTTAACCGGACATGCGTACCGACTGCTTCTCTGGCTCCTCTGTTCCAGGACACCTCCTCCATGAATGTGTCAGGATCAGGCTCCCTCCGACCTCCTCCGCTAAGGCACGTACCCCCCCAGATGGGGATGGGCCTCCTACTTGCAGCCTAACACTCCATTCTTCACGTCTCCCAGCCAATTCTTCCCATAGACCACAAGTGTAAGGAGCCAATTCTTCCCAGAGACCACAAGTGTAAGGGGCCAATTCTTCCCAGAGACCACAAGTGTAAGGAGCCAATTCTTCCCAGGGACCACAAGTGTAAGGAGCCAATTCTTCCCAGAGACCACAAGTGTAAGGGGCCAATTCTCCCCAGAGATTACAAGTGTAAGGGGCCAATTCTCCTCAGAGACCACAAGTGTACCACAAGTGTAAGGAGCCAATTCTTCCCAGAGACCACAAGTGTAAGGGGCCAATTCTCCTCAGAGACCACAAGTGTAAGGAGCCAATTCTCCTCAGAGACCACAAGTGTACCACAAGTGTAAGGAGCCAATTCTCCTCAGAGACCACAAGTGTAAGGGACCAATTCTCCTCAGAGACCACAAGTGTAAGGAGCCAATTCTTCCCAGAGACCACAAGTGTAAGGGACCAATTCTCCTCAGAGACCACAAGTGTAAGGAGCCAATTCTTCCCAGAGACCACAAGTGTAAGGGGCCAATTCTCCCTAGAGACCACAAGTGTAAGGGGCCAATTCTCCTCAGAGACCACAAGTGTAAGGGGCCAATTCTCCCCAGAGACCACAAGTTTAAGGGGCCAATTCTCCCCAGAGACCACAAGTGTAAGGGGCTAATTCTTCCCAGAGACCACAAGTGTAAGGGGCTAATTCTTCCCAGAGACCACAAGTGTTAGAAGACAACTCCCCTCCAGTGGGCTGGACCTGAGCTTAGGAAGGAGGCCCGCCCCTGCCAATTCCAATTGGGGATTGGTCAGGGCTCCTCACATGAACTCCCTGTCACTCTAATTCCCAGCACTGCCCATCTTCCAGAACATTTTCTTTGGAAGCAGGGGAGGTGCCCAAGAACTGAAGTACAGGTGGTCACACACACTGCTACACTAACCACTCCCTGCCCCCAGATCAAAACAAGCAGGCCTAGCATGATTTAGCATAGGCCTGCTTAAATTTACCTGCCTGGCAGCTGCCATAACAAAAATCCTCACTTCTAGCACCTGCCTGTGGTATAGGGTGCTACACAGGTTTGCATGGATGTATTTTCATGTTACACGGGGGGGGGGGGGGGGTTGTTGTAATAAAGATATAAAGATCATAAGGAGGGAGCTCAAACTTTGAGTTGCCAAGAGGGAGCCAAGAAACCTTTAAGATTTAGAGAAGATCTGTAAAGTGGATCAAAATCCCTCCTGAGATGTGTGCAAAACCGGGTCACCAACTACAAGAAACGTCTGACCTCTGTGCTTCCCAACAAGGGTTTCTCCACCAACTACTAAATCGTGTTTAGCTTGGGGATCAAATACTTATTTTACTCACTAGACACAGCTAGGATAAAAATTATAGACCCTTAATTTCTGGGCAAACGTACAAAATCTGCAGGAGATTAAATACTTATTTTGTCACTGTAATATCACTGCTCAGATTTGAACCCCTGTGTTTGTTTTTTAACACAAGGCTTTTTTATGTTTCCTGCCCTGAGAATGGAAAGGTAGAATAAACCCGGAGCTTCTAAAGATCTGTACAACAACATTTTTTAGTGGATATATATATTATTTTTTTGGTTCAGCGAGCAGCAAGACACAATTTATAATTCTATATTCATCACCCCCCGTCAGGATGCCATAGATTCCCGAGACATCATAAAGTCCTGCTACATAGACATGTCTTAGTTATTAATAACTGAAACACTGGAAGGGCGGCGATACCAGCCGGCTAAACTAGGAACACTACAGCATACAACACCCGTCCTTCCTTCTCTACACAGATAAACTGCTCAATAGGTCCTGCCCAGTATATTGTCAAAAGTATCGGGACGTCTGCCTTTACTCGCACATGAACTTTAATGATATCCCAGTCTTAGTCCGTAGGGTTCAATATTGAGTTGGCCCCGCCCTTTGCAGGTATAACAGCTTCAACTCTTCTGGGAAGGCCATCCACAAGGTTTAGGAGTGTGTCTATGGGAATGTTTGACCATTCTTCCACAAGAGCATTTGTGGGGTCAGGAATGAGAAGGCCTGGCTCACAGTCACCACTTTAATTCACCCCAAAGGGGTTCTATCAGGTGGAGGTGCAGGCCAGTTAAGTTCCTCCACCCCAAACACCCCAAACTCGCTCATCCATGTCATCCATGTTGTAACGGTCACCACCGCTTACAACCTTCCATCCATCCACGACAAGCTTATCTGACACACTCTGACAATCTTGCATACACGATCCATATCCATTCCCATAAACAAGACGAGACTCAAGCTCTGCACTTGCTTTAAAGATATGACAATTTATTAGTATTTTCTCAGCTTCTTATATCCAGTACAGCATAATACAGTTCATCACAGGACAATGCAATCTCCACCCCCCTTCACACCATGGGGGGCTTCAATCACACTCTAAAAGGCATTTAGGTAAGCTAACCATGTTGACCGGTCGGCACTGTATCTTCAATAGGGTTCAATTAACCTTGAATAATAACACAGACATCTAGTTGAATAAGTTTATCTAGGCAGCTTTATCACACAATGGCAGTGAGAGTGGGTGACTTTACATTGAATAGCCAACACCTTAAGGTATTTCAATAGCATATTATACAAAGGTATGACTCACTCTGGTCTTGTAGACCTGAATTAACACCTTTCAAAAGCATGTGTGCCCAGATTGCATAGCTAACAGCTTTTGATATTTGAAGACATCCTGCAAACATGAATTATTATTAATGTCCCATCTCATGTAATATATGAATTATGATTCACTATTAGCCACCCTATACCCAAAAGGGCACAGGGTGGATTTCGACCCAAGAGTTTTTGGTGCTGCTGGCACAAGAGTATCTCTCATCCTTCCAACGTCTCTGGGTGTCACGGGCCATTCTGTTACATCTCTCCCCTTTCGGTGGGAGACGGACACAGGAGGGAACCCCAAACGGGTTGACTCCGAAGTCCGTCAGTAGTTCCAGTCCTCCAATGCTGTTATCCATACTGTACCCCAAATAAATGGCTCCAAACTGAGCATTACTCACCCCGCCAACCTCTGCCTCTCTCAGAGAACACACCTGCCCCTGGGGAGAAGGCAGGGTGGCCGGGCTCAGTCCATCATGCTGTTGGGGGTCTGGGCCAACTGCCCCCCCTTCCTGGGGTATACCAGTGGAGACTGAAGTCCCATCCACTGGTGCTAGGTGAAAACCCCCCGGTGCTTGCAAAGCAAAGCAGATATCCTCCTGTCCCAGTCCTGTACCATTTTCTGGGGTTGTGCCAGTGGAGACTGAAGTCCCATCCACTACTCCAGGAACCCCCTCTTCTGTTAGTGAGGAGCAGAGGCCTATGACACTCTGCTCTGTTGCCAGCTCTTCCGCTGGGTTGCTGTGAGTGGAGACCATAGTCCCATCCACTACCACAGGATCCCCCTCTTCTGTTAGTGAGGAGCAGAGGCCTATGACACTTTGCTCTGTTGCCAGCTCTTCCGCTGGGTTGCTGTGAGTGGAGACCACAGTCCCATCCACTACCACAGTGTCCCCCTCTGATACTGGTCCTCTATGCTGTATCCGCATCTCTTGTACCCTTCTTTGGAATTCCTCTTCCATGGAGACTGGTATCTGCACCTCTCCTCTCTCTTTAGTTGGTGCTGCTGTGACTTCAGCTGCTGCAGCACTTCTCCTCTGTAGCAAGGTGGCATTCAGAGCCGCTATAACTCGGTCCCTGATCTCCGGTGGAGGGTTAGGACCATAATGTGTCAGTCTTATGTTAACAGCCCGATCAAAACTTGCTTCTTTGGGTGTCCTGTCTGCTACGGCGGGCCTTTTAGCTCTATCCATTTCGACCAGTTCTGCGATAATGTCCCTTTTCTTACGGTTGCTGGCCGGTCTGCCCTGGCTCTCCAGTAAGTCCATGAGGAAAGAGAGCTTCATCCGTTCATACACCGTCTCCATTGTCATGTGTCCTTGTAGCCGTCCTTCTAAAGATGGAATCATCCCACTGCTGCCACCAATGTAACGGTCACCACCGCTTACAACCTTCCATCCATCCACGACAAGCTTATCTGACACACTCTGACAATCTTGCATACACGATCCATATCCATTCCCATAAACAAGACGAGACTCAAGCTCTGCACTTGCTTTAAAGATATGACAATTTATTAGTATTTTCTCAGCTTCTTATATCCAGTACAGCATAATACAGTTCATCACAGGACAATGCAATCTCCACCCCCCTTCACACCATGGGGGGCTTCAATCACACTCTAAAAGGCATTTAGGTAAGCTAACCATGTAGACCGGTCGGCACCGTATCTTCAATAGGGTTCAATTAACCTTGAATAATAACACAGACATCTAGTTGAATAAGTTTATCTAGGCAGCTTTATCACACAATGGCAGTGAGAGTGGGTGTCTTTACATTGAATAGCCAACACCTTAAGGTATTTCAATAGCATATTATACAAAGGTATGACTCACTCTGGTCTTGTAGACCTGAATTAACACCTTTCAAAAGCATGTGTGCCCAGATTGCATAGCTAACAGCTTTTGATATTTGAAGACATCCTGCAAACATGAATTATTATTAATGTCCCATCTCATGTAATATATGAATTATGATTCACTATTAGCCACCCTATACCTAAAAGGGCACAGGGTGGATTTCGACCCAAGAGTTTTTGGTGCTGCTGGCACAAGAGTATCTCTCATCTTTCCAACGTCTCTGGGTGTCACGGGCCATTCTGTTACACATGTCTTTAGGGACCTTGCTGCAGTCATGTTGGAAAAGGAAGGGGCCATCAAAGTTCCCACAAAGTTGGGAGCATGAAATTGTCCAGAATGTCTTGGTATTCTGGCGCCTTAAGAGTTCCCTTCACTGGAACTAAGGGGCCAGACCCAACCCCTGAAAAACAACCCCACACCATAATCCCCCCTGCACCAAATAATTTGGACCAGTGCACAAAGTAAGGTCTATAAAGACATGGATGAGACCTCAGGAGACTGCATGGAGACCTCAGAAGCTTAGTCAATGGAGACCTCAGGAGCTTAGTCCATGGAGACCTCAGGAGCTTAGTCCATGGAGACCTCAGGAGCTTACTCTATGGCCGACCTCAGGAGCTTACTCTATGGCCGACCTCAGGAGCTTAGTGCATGGAGACCTCAGGAGCTCCCTGCATGGAGACCTCAGGTGCTTAGTCCATGGAGACCTCAGGTGCTTAGTCCATGGAGACCTCAGGTGCTTAGTCCATGGAGACCTCAGGTGCTTAGTCCATGGAGACCTCAGGTGCTTAGTCCATGGAGACCTCAGGTGCTTAGTCCATGGAGACCTCAGGTGCTTAGTCCATGGAGACCTCAGGAGCTTACTCTATGGAGACCTTAGGAGCTTAGTCCATGGAGATCTTATTCATAGAGCTCAATTCATAGAGATTTCCATAGGTCTATGATAGGATAGAGCAGGGGTCTCCAAACTGTGGCCCGAGGGCCAGATGTGGCCCTTTGCTAGCCTTTATCTGGCCCTTGGGGCACTATTTCTCCCACTGACACCAACAAGGGGGTACTATTTCTTCCACTGATACCAATGATGGGATACTATTCCTCTTACTAATAAGGAGCACTACTATTCCTCCTACTGACCACCAACCTTGAGGCCATAATTATTCTGATGGGCTCAGGACATTTTCTGCCCCTGCAGGCCACAATCCGGCCCTGCTAAAGTCTGAAGGGCAATAAACTGTCCCTTGGTTTGAAAAGTTTGGAGACCCCTGGCATAGAGCATAGGAGTTTCCATGATCCTACTTCTCATAAACTTAGGAGATTATTGCATGGAGACCTCAGAAGCTCAGGATAAGCGATTTTGGGGGAGGAACTTGACCAGTGCACAAAGCAAGACCTCAAATGATATGTCTGGCGGAAATCCAATACAGCTCACCATCCAACACCAAAGGGTGTGACCGCCCTTCACCTGCAAAACAGCATCAATTCTTCTAGGTAGACTTGCACCCAGTTTTTGAAGGAACTCGGCAGGTAGGTTGTTCCAAACATCTTGGAGAACTAAGCAAAGGTCTTTTGTGGATGTCGGAGGCCTCAAATTCTTCTGTCTCTTCATGTCATCCCAGACAGACTCCATGATAGTGAGATGCGGGCCTCTGAGAAATACAGGCAGATACTTCTACATCATGCCATACCATTAGGGAGGCATGTGATTGGCCCCAAAATGATTCTGCACCAGGACAACCACCCCAAACATACAGCCAATGCTATTTAGAACCATCTTCAGCGTAGGGGAAGGAGGAATGCAAAAGGCAAAATATATGCAGAATAAACTTCGGCTTTGCTACAATTATTAGGATAAAGTTGCTGAAATTTAAAAAACTTTTTAGATAATGAAATCTAGATTTCCTTTAGTATGTTGAATTCTCCGTATTTCTCACGCAGGGAACTTCATCAAGAAGCTCCCGCGGAGGACGGCGGTCCCGGTGAACGATACGGCCATCTTCTGCGTCGAGCTGGACAACGACTGCCAGAAATCGAGATGGATGATCCATGGTGAGGAAGTGATGCCGGGAGGACGGATCTCCATTACTTCTGTGGGCAAGCAGCACACCATGATAATCCGAGAGTGCCAGAACTCCGACGCCGGGGAGATCGCCTTCATCGCTGATGAGTGCAAAACCTCCACCAAGTTCACCGTAACCGGTGAGTGCCAATTACTTATCACTGAGCTAACATAAAGGAGCACACAAGCTCCACCTATGGAACACAGGCATGTTTTCTATGTGTCATATCTATATAAATATTATTAATATTATATATATATATATGTGTTTTATATATTAATATTTATTATTGTAATTAATTATGATATATTATTATTATTATTATTATTATTTATATTATATATAAATATATATATATATTATTGTGGGATCGGATCGTAAAAAGGAGCACCTGAGCTGCAGTTTTACTGTCCCCCAGTCACCCACCTGAATAGTAATTAAATAGTAAAATGTATATATTTATTTATTTAATTATTATTTTATATAGATATATATATTTTTTATTATTACTATATATATATATATTTATATATTATATATATTTTTTTTTTGTGGGATCGGAGTATAGTAAGAAGGAGCGCCTGAGCTTAAGTTTTACTGCCCCCCGGCCATCCACCTAAATAGTAAATAAATGTTAAAACTGCGTCTCAGGCGCTCCTTTTTATGATCCGATCCCACAAAAATATAACAATAAAAAAAATATATATATATATTAAATAATAATAATAAATACATACACACACACATATATCCTATCTATCTATCTATCTATCTATCTATCTATCTATCTATCTATCTATCTATCTATCTATCTATCTATCTATATAAAAAAATATAATAAAATATATAAATAATAATAGTAAATATATATATATTTATTTTTATTACTATATATATATATATATATATATATATATATATATATATATATATATATATATATATATTTGTGGGATCGGATAGTAGAAAGGAGTGCCTGAGCCACAGTTTTACTGTCCCCCGGTCACCCACCTGAATGGCAAATAAAAAATAAATACATTGTAAATAAGTAATACATACATAATAAATACATAAATAAATACAAATAAATATTAAACAAATAAATAATGCAAAAAAATAAATACAAAGTAATTAAATAATAAACAAAGACATTATAAATAAATATATGCAAATAAATAAAAATAAATAAGTAATACATACATAATAAATACTTGTAAATAAATACTAAATAATTAAATAATAGAAAAAATGTAATAGAAAATAAATAAATAATAATAAATAAATATTTTGTAAATAAATAAAAATAGATAAATAATTAATAAATAATTATAATACAAAAAAAAATAAAAATGTATTCATTCATTATTATTATACAGGATTTATATAGCGCCAACAGTTTGCGCAGCACTTTACAACATCAGGGATGATAGTAGTTACAATACAATTCAATACAGGAGGGATCAGAGGGCCCTGCTCGTTAGAGCTTACAATCTAGAAATAAATAATAAATAAATACATACTAAATATCTTATATAAAAATAAATAAGTAAATAAATAATATTAATTAAATGCATTATAAATACAAAATAAGTAAATAATAATAAAAAGTAATAATAAACAAATACATTATAAATAAAAAATAAATAATAAATGCATAGATAATAAACAAACCATCAGAGCTCCCAGCATGATTACATCAAATTTTCCATCTCAATAAATAAAATGAATAAAATAAATTGCATAGAGAAGCACAGAGGCCCAGTGATGACATCACTGCTCGTGTAAATAAATACAAATAGAAAAGCTTTATTTAAAAATGTCATTAGCATGTTAATGAGGAGGGGGGGAGGGGGGAATGGAACCAGAGAAGGCAAAATATAAGCAGATTAAGCTTTAACCTTAATATTGGTCAGGCGACAGTCGCAGGTGACAAGTTTCTCAGTCTTATAACCGGTGTAGACAAATCAGCGTGAATGTCACCGGCTCCTCTACTCCTCGGATTGCAGAGGGCGATGACGGCTCGGTGTCGTGTGTCCGCCAACTGTATGATCCACCGGTGACTCAGGGACATGAAACCGGAGCGTTGCGCAGCTATTAATACCGACTGTACCCGGCCAGGCCCCACCGCATTGCCTCAGGCAGCAAACATCATACATGAAGAGCGGGGTCCAGGCCGGCAGATAACGCCAAATACACGCCAACCGCTTAACATACTGAAGCATTTGCAAATCTGTTGGGACGGTTTTGTGATGCACAATTGTTCTTCCCATTGCATTGCTCCCTGGGAGAAGCTTGGAGAAGGGGGCGGGGGGCGCTGCAGCAACAGCCAGCTGGTCAACTTGTGTCACCATAGAAAATATGCTGCCGGCGTCCTGTCCTGAAACGGCCAGAACGGTGCATGCGCAGCGCACTTGAGACTCGTGATTTGGCAAACATTTCTGCTGAAAACACATGGTACTGCAGAACCATGCGTTTATTTAATTTTTTCGGCACGCTTTAAAAAAATCTTGCCTGCCCCTTCATTGCGTGTTTTTCTCGAGCCTAGGACAGACCATTGAATAGAATGGCTGCGAGCAGCTTTCTATGGGGGGCACCCGAGACAACTTGCTCCCGAGCCGTTGCCCTGTGTGTCTTTTCATCTCATTGGCTCCTTGGCTGTGATTGACAGCAGTGGGAGCCACTGAGGAGGGAGAGTCCTCGGAGAGCCGAGGCCCTTGTGCACATCGCTGGATCGCAATGCGGCTCAGGTAAGTATTAGTGGGGGGCCTTTAGTACCACTTTAACCCCTTGCCGACCAGCCGCTGTCCTTATACTGCGGCAGGTCGGTTCGTTCCCGCAAATCACGTAAGGTGGTTCTTTTAAAAGCCATTGCGCATCCGCAGTGCAGCGGGGGACCCGATACGCGTGGCCGGCGACCCGCAATGTCTGCCGGCCACCCGCAGGAAAGAGAGCCAGACCAGGGACCTCTCAATGTAACCGGATAGATCCCCATTCTGACAGGGGAAGAGAGACAAATCTGCTGTTCCTAGTGATCAGGAATAGCGATCTCTCTCCTCCTCTGGCCAGTCCCCTCCCCCCACAGTTAGAAACACCTCCCTAGGGAACACATTTTTTTTTTAATGTTTATTCCAAAAATATAACAGTTGTACAAAAAAAAGGATAATTATCATATGAGGAGATGTGCAATATTTCCAGGGAACACTTTTAACTCCTTGAACGCCCCCTAGTGTTAGCCCCATTCTCTGCCAGTGACATTTATACAGTAATCAGTGCCTTTTTATAGCTCTGATCGCTGTATAAATGTCACTGGTGCCAAAAAAGTGTCCGCCGCAGTCCCGATAAAAATCGCAGATCGCCGCCATTACTAGTAAAAAACAAATAAATAACAAACATGCCATAAATCTACCCTCTATTTTGTAGATGCTATAACTTTTGCACAAACCAATTAATAAACCCTTATTGCGATTTTTCGTTTTTATCAAAAATATGTAGAAAAATACGTATCGACCTAAACTGAAGAAGATTTATTTTTTTGGGGGGATATTTATTATCGCAACAAAGTAAAACATATTGCTTTTTTTTTTCAAAATTGACGCTCTATAGCGCAAAAAATAAAAACCGCAGAGGTGATCGATTACCACCAAAAGAAAGCTCAATTTGCGGTGAAAAAAAAAAAGATACAAAATTGTCCCGGTAAAGCGACGCAGTGCCGTCTCGGGAAAAAATTGCCTGGACATTAACCACTTCAGCCCCGGAAGAATTGGCTGCCCAATGACCGGGCCATTTTTTGCGACTCGGCACTGCGTCGCTTTAACTGACAATTGCGCGGTCGTGCGACGTGGCTCCCAAACAAAATTGATGTCCTTTTTTCCCACAAATAGAGCTTTCTTTTGGTGGTATTTGATCACCTCTGCGTTTTTTTTTTTTTGCGCTATAAACAAAAAAAGAGCGACAATTTTGAAAAAAAAAAATCAATATTTTTGACTTTTTTGCTATAATAAATATCCCCCAAAAAATCTATAAAAATAAAAAAATTCCCTCAGTTCAGGCCGATACGTATTCTTCTACCTATTTTTTGGTAAAAAAAAAAATCGCAATAAGCGTTTATTGATTGGTTTGCGCAAAAGTTACAGCGTCTACAAAATAGGGGATAGTTTATGGCATTTTTATTATTATTTTTTTTTTTACTAGTAATGGCGGTGATCTGTGATTTTTACAGTGACTACGATATTGCGGCGGACACATCGGACACTTTTGACGCCATTTTGGGACCATTGTCATTTTTACAGCGATCAGTGCTATAAAAATGCACTGATTACTGTGTAAATCACACTGACAGGGAAGGGGTTAACCACTAGGGGGAGAGGAGGGGGTTAATTGTGTCCTAGGGAGTGATTCTAACTGTGGGGGGCTGGGCTACAAGTGACACGACACTGACCACTGCTCCCGATGACAGGGAGCAGTAGATGACTGTCCTGTCACTAGGCAGAACAGGGAAATGCCTTGTTTACATCTCCCCGTTCTGCCTCTCCATGACATGATTGCTGGACACCGACGGTCATCAAGTCCGCGGGTCCCACGGGCACGGTCACGGAGCAGGCAGGTACGTTGCTTTGCCTGCCCTGTGCCATTTTGCCGACGTATACAGTATATACGTGAGTCAGTCAGCAAGTGGTTAAGGGGAAAAATCTTCCAGTCTGTAAGTGGTTAAAGTAGTTATTTATCATTAATACGAATGACAACACAACGCGTTTCACTGTGTTTGGCATCATGCCTCACTGTGTATCTTTTCTTAAGCAATACTTTGTGAATCTGTTCCAAAGTTTCTTGCCTGGAGATCCTGCCAGTAACAGCACTTCCTCTTGCAGGCTGAAAACACTTCCCAATTAGCGGCAGTGTTGTAAGCCCCCCCCCCCACCCCCAACCTCCTCATTTGGCTGCTTATCAGGTCTATGCATAACCTACGTCACTTTTCTTTTTTCTCCACAGTTTTAAGGAAACCACCTTCCAACGCCCCAATTAACCCCTCGGTGACGGAGAAAACCGACACGTCCCTTAAATTAGTCTGGTCCCCTCCCCCGATGGATCGCCCGGTGCCCATCGATGGCTACATCGTAGAACGTAAGAAGCTCGGAGCCATGACCTGGGTCAGGTGCCATCAAACGGCCAACGTGCCCGTCCCGGAGTTCACAGTCAGCCACGTGCCGGACGAAGGGAGCTATCAGTTTCGGGTCAGCGCCGTCAACAGCTATGGACAGAGCCCGTACCTGGAGTTCCCGGGAACGCTGTATCTAGGTGGGTGTTTATGAATGGTGGGTGTGGCTGTTACTCTGCTCTGCTGGCACAGAACACTGGAAGAGGGAGGGAGGAAACTGTATTTTCAGAAAAAGTAATTAGAATGTATTTTTAAGCAAAAATATGCTACAAATTAAAATGTGTAATCAGGAATGTAAAGAGATAAAATGGTGGGGAACATCTATAGGGATTTTGGTGTGGATGTTCTCAGTCCCCGGGATAAAAAGCTTCTGAAAACGTTTCTATATTAAAGAATATGTCATCCAAGTGCCACACTGTCAATGACAGATTACTGTACCAGCCCTGGATTCCGGTCAATGACAGATTACTGTACCAGCCCTGGATTCCGGTACCATGTGATCGATGTGATCAATCACAGCAGATCACATGACAATTGTATACAATGGATGGCTTCCATTCATGCCATTCACTATGTACAATTGTGTTGCTAGCTATGATTGGTCACAGTGATCATATGGTACAGACAGGGCCCATCCGTACCATGTGATTAGCTGTGGCCAGTTACAGCTAATCACAATAGACAGGTGCACTGATGTAAACATTTTATTTTATTTTTTTCATTTTTTCGAGTCATTCGTTTTGATTCGCAATTCATAAATTTCTAAATTCAAACATTCGTAAATTCTTTAATTCAATATGATCGCAATTCATAAATTCAAACATTTGTCAATTCAATAATTAGAAAATTAGAAAATTAGAAAATTGGAAAATTGGAAAATAAGAAAGAAAATTCAAAAGAATAACTAACTAATAATAACTAACTATTCAATTATCCTTTTTTGGAGTTTGCTTTAAAATTTGGCTGTTATTGAACATAACGAATACAAATTTATCTGAAGTTACGAATGATGCAAATAATCTAAACAAATGGAACTTAACAAATTAATAATAAATAATAATAATAATAAATAATTTTTATTATTGTTATTTATTATTAAAAATTTGTTCCATTCTATTCGTTTAGATGCAGCATTTGTTATTTCGTATAATTCATAACTTGGGATACATTTGTATTCGTTACGTTCTCTAACAGACAAATTTTAATGGAAATTCCAATACCTATAATTTAATAGTTAGTAATAGTTAAGTCATTGTTAGTTAGTTATTATTTCAGATTTTTGTGTTTTTTGAATTTCAAATTTAAGAATTTTCGAATATTCTAATTTACAAATATTCGGGAAAATTAGTTCAACGGATTTTGGTTAATTCGGATATTTCCGAATTAACTAATTTGTCGAAATTCATTAAAAAAAAACAATTCTGAATGAATGAATTGCACATGTCTAAATCACAACAATACACACTGAATGAATCAATTTCATTCAGTGATCTCATGGTACAGACAGGGCCCATCCGTACCATATGATTAGCTGTGGCCAATTACAGCTAATCGCAATACAAATGTGCACAGATGAAAAAATTGTTAGTTTCCGTTTAATTTTTATTTAATTTTTTTCAATTTTTCCAGTCATTCGTTATGATTGCAATTTATAAATTTGTAAATTCAAACATTCGTAAATTCAAACATTCGAAAATTTGAAAATAAGAAAAGAAAGAAAATCCAAAAATTCGAAAGAATAACTAACTAACTAACTAACTAATAATAACTATTAAATTATAGGTATTGGAGTTTCCTTTCAAATTTGGCTGTTATTAAACGTAATGAATACGAATTTATCTGAAGTTATGAATTATCCAAATAATCCAAACAACTGGAAGGTAACAAATTAATAATAAATAATAATAATAAAAAGTTTTTATTATTATTTACTATTATGAATTTGTTCCGTTCCATTCCTTTAGAAGCGGCATTCGTTATTTCAAGTAATTTGTATCTTCGGATAAATTTGTATTCATTACCATTACGTTCACTAACAGACAAATTTGAAAGGAAATTCCAATACCTATAATTTAATAGTTAGTAATAGTTAAGTCATTGTTAGTTAGTTATTATTTATGATTTTTGAATTTTCCGTTTTTTTGAATTTCACATTTCCAAATATTTGAATTTAAGAATATTCAAATTTACGAATATTCGTAAAAATTAGTTCAACGGATTCTCGTTAATTCGGATACTTCCGAATTAACTAATTTGTCGAAATTCGTTAAAAAACTAGTTCAGAACGAAACAAATTGCACATGTCTAAATCACAACAATACACACTGAATGAATCAATTTCATTCAGTGACCACATGGTACAGACAATGCCCATCCGTACCATGTGATTAGCTGTGGCCAATTACAGCTAATCACAATAGACATGTGCACTGCCAAAAAATAAATAGTTTTCATTTTAGTGTCATTCGTTTTTTCTTCCTGGTTTTCGGGTCATTCTTTATGGTGGCAATTGATCGTTAGGATTTTCGTTATTTCGGATATTTACGATTTTTTTTTTAATCGCATTTTTTCCTTTATTGTAACAAATTTCATCATACAACATATAAATATATGTTGTAGGATATTTCCGAAATAACAAATTTGTTGAAATGTTTTAAAGAACAAATTCAGAATTAAATAAATTGCACAAAAATACACACTGAATAAATAAATTTCTTTCAGTAAAAATAGTTGCGTATAATAGTGTAACTGGTATAAGCAATAAAAGCAATAAAAAAATGTTTATTAAAAAATCCTGATGGCTTCACCAGAGTAGTACAATGGTATGGTAACACTGCATTGCTTGGGTCACAGTATTTATTTTTGAAAAAAAAAATTATTACTTATTTATTTTAATTTTTTACATACTGTCACCAGTCAGTGTCCCTGGTGACCAGCGTGACAATTATATGATTACATTGTACTGTACTGATGACAGTATTGTAAAATAAATTATAACGTTTTTTTAATTGAAAATAGAAAACGTTTTAAAAAAAGTTTTTTTATTTCGTAATTATTCAATTTTTTTGACAAAAATGTGCAACATTGAAAAACTCACCATCCCTCTTACTCAATACCTTGGACTGTCTACTTTCCTAAACAAGTCATTTGGGGGGTATTTGTACTGTACCTTCTTTGTTAGAAGGCTTGTATTTCACAACTGGACAGCTCTCCCCTGAAGAAGCCCGACTTATGGGCGAAACGTGTTGGGAAATCCATCATACAGTGCTGTCTTGATACCACTGTGATTTACTGTATCTGCCAACTGTTTTATTTTTAAAACATTTTTTATTTTGTTTGTCAAAATAAAAAAAATTAATTACTTTTAAATAATATATTTGATAGAATTTTTGCACCTAAAAAATCCCACTACAGTTGAACCTTGGCATATGAGCATAATTTGTTCCAGGAGAATGCTTGTAATCCAAAGCACTTGCATATGAAAGCAAGTTTTCCCATTGAAGTCAATGAAAACGAAAATAATTTGTTGGGCATTGACTTCAATGGGATGCAATACCGAATGCGGCCAGAGGTGGGGGGCGCCAGAGAGCGCCGGAAATGGCCAAAAAGGCCCGAGGACACTTTGGCTCGTTTCCTGCGCCCCCGTACCTCAGGCCAAATGAGGTACTGCAGGCCAATGTTCGGCTTTTCTCGGCTCCTCCGCCCCCATACCTCAGGCCAAATGAGGTACTGCAGGCCTATTTTTGGCTCTGCTCAGCTTCTGCGCCCCCGTACCTCAGGCGAAATGAGGTACTGCAGGCCTATTTTCAGCTCTGCTCGGCTTCTGCGCCCCCATACATCAGTCCAAATGAGGTACTGCAGGCCTATTTAGCTTGAATTCTGCTCGTCTTGAGAGTCAACACTCCCAAACCGAGTCAGAATTTAAAAAAAAAAATGTTGCTCCCAAATCAAAACGCTCTCAAACCAAGTTACTCTTAAACCAAGGTTCCACTGTGTCCTCCTTGACTATCTTGTATATGGTGGTCCCAGGCTCCCAGAATTTATAATACTTGTATGACTGTTTCTTCTAGAACCCATCCCAGCCATAAGGCTTCCTCTGAGACCCGTTGAGGTCACCGTGGGTGCAGAAGCAACGTTCTCCATTGACCTCACCACCGTATCTTCTGGCATATGGACGGTCAACGGCCGGGTCATTGAAAACGGTGAGCAGTATCTGGTGAAGCGGATAAAGAACACCCACATGCTGGTCATCAAGAATGTCGACCAACTGTTTGACCAAGCCGAAGTGAAATTCACCTGTAAAGGCATCGAGAACAGCACCAAACTCCAGATTAAAGGTAGATGATACTGAAGACTGTCTTCAGCGGAACATAAATGTTACATACCGATTGCACAATCTCCTTTAGATCTACCAACAGACATAGGCGCAGCCTTTTGCATTAGGGTGTTGCACCCCAAAGTTTACACACACAAATGCATATTATAAATGCAGCGGAACCCCGGATTATGAGCATAATCCGTTCCATGAGAATTCTCATAATCCAAAGCACTCGCATATCAAAGTGAGTTTCCCCATAGAAGTCAATGGAAACAAAAATAATTTGTTCCGCATTGACTTCTATTGCATGCAATACCGCATGTAGGCCAGAGGTGTGGGGGTGCCGGAGAGCCTCGGAAACACTCGGAAAGGCCCAGGGACAGCTCGGCTGATCTCGGAAACACCCGGGAACAGAACATTTTTGAGTATTTCCGCACGTCTCCGAATGGCTCTGCTCGGCTCTGGCACCCCCGCACCTTAGGCCAAATTCAGTACTGCATGCCCCATTAGCTTGAATTCTGCTTGGGAGACAACACTCGCAAACCGAGTCAGAATTTTATTTAAAAAATTGTTCATCTTTTAAAAATGCTCGTTAACCGCGTTACTCGTAAACCGAGGTTCCACTGTAAATGTAAACAAACATTTTAAAATGTATTGAAACGTGGCCAATATCAGTTGAGCAGTAGACGGTATCAGTAGGGCAGTGGGTGGAGTCAGACGTTTTTTTTTTAAATTTTATTATTATTTCTTAAAAATTTCAAAATTATTTTGTTAAACTATTTTTAGGAGCCCTGATGTCCCTTTTCTGCAGCCTCAGCTGTACAGTTTACTATGCTTCAGTTATGAATGGACACAGGAGTGATCAGTACCGATCACTCACTCACTGTATTCATTCAGAATATGAAGGGGCTTGTAAATTTCATATTTACATGTCACATGCAGCCCAGCAGGTCAGGAAAGAGAGGGGACAAGCAAGCACCCCCCTTCTGGACAACATCAGACCACGTGTCCTAAATAGGGTGACCACATTTTTAAACTACCATTCAGGGACACCCCCCTTCCCAAAAATCAGCTTGTGCTGTAACAAATCAAAGCACAGTGATTGGACACAAGAGGCAGGATTTATGTTTTCTTTAATCACAAGCAGGGGGCGGGGATTGTGCTCCTCCAGGCATTGACGGCCAGGACAAGCACTGTCAGTGAGTAAAGCGGTGATGTGGCGCCCTTTTTTGGCAGCATTAGTTTAGCCCGGGGGGTGGCTTCATGTGTCAGTTTCTATCCGGGACACTGTATTGTCCTGGGATGAATGTGCCCGGGACAGACCTACAAAATGCGGGACTGTCCCAGGCAATCCGGGACACGTGGTCACCCAAGTCCTAAACATGGGGAGGGGTGCTGTGGCTCTGCCCCTCCCTCAAAGCACCTTGTCTCCATATTGATAAAGCCTCTTCCCCAAAACGATGGCCCCTGGCAGGGGGCTTATTCAGAATCTGGAAGCCCTCTTTAACAAGGGGGCCCCCAGATCCCGACCTCCCCTCTATGTAAATGAGTATACCTACCCTGGGGGTTGCCACCTTTTCTTCAAGCCAAACCCGAACACTTCAGCGGCACAGGCAAATTGAATTTTTTTTTAGTAGTAAACATTATAGGATTATAAAATATCTGGAACACCTTTGGGTGCCCCAAGGAGAGTGATTCAGCGCTAATTTTGCACGACGGTGAACAGTGGGTGTGGCTAACGTGCTCTTGCTGACATCATCGCCCCACCCTTCAGTGATGTGGAACCGGCCCAAGACAGCCACAGCTCCCGGACAGCCACAGATTTGTGTGTGACTATCTTAGTTACTTGGGAAAACAACAGCCCGGCCTGAATAATGTGTCCGGGTTTCAGGCGGACTGAAACCCGGACACATGATTTAAGACCCGGACTGTGCGGGTGAATCCTTGACAGGTGGCACCCCTAGCCTACCCATGCGGCAAAAAAGTGAGTGAAGACACATCACGCCATTTTTTTCCACAATTCTTGTTTTTGCATTTAGCTGTCAGCGGGGAACCCCACTGACAGCTGATGACTCATCGCTTGTTAAGGTAGCGGCAGCCGGCTTCCCCGCTCGCTCCTAACCCCTTTCCGCCCGGCCTATAGCAGATTGACGGCCAGGAAGTGGTTCTGTTATCCTGACTAAACGTCATATGACGTCCAGCAGGATAACATGCAGGGGCGCGCAGTGCGGTGATCGTGAGTGCGGCGTGTCAGTCTGACACGCCGCATCTCCGATCGTGATAAGGAGCCTCTGTCAGAGGCTTCTTACCACGTGATCAGCTGTGACCAATCACAGCTGATCATCGTGTCAACCATGAATTGCCGGTAAACGGCATTCCTCGATTCGCGCTGGCAGGGAATGCCGATCGGCGGCTCTCCCTGTCAGAGGAGGGTTTTGATTTTTAGCGCAGCCCCATTAGATATGCCAATCAACTGCTAATCAGTGCCCCAATAATAAAGTCTGCCAGTGCCCACCACAGTGCCAATCTGAGCCCACCACAGTGCCAATTAGTGCCCATTACAGTGCCAATCAGTGCCTATCAGTAACACCTGTCAGTACCTCATCATCTGTGCTTCCCATCAGTACCACCTGTCGGTGCCAATCAGTAATGCCTATCAGTGCCAATCAGTGCCACCTGTCAGTGCCCATCACAGCCACCTGCCAGTGACCATCACAGCCACCTGTCAGTGCCCATTAGTGCCACCTATCAGTGCGCATCAGTGCCAACTATCGGTGCCCATCAGTGCCACCTATCAGTGCCCATCATTGCTGCCAACAGTGCTTGTCAGTGCTGCATATCAGTGCCCAACAGTGCTGCCTATCAGTGCCCATCAATTTTACACATTAGTGCCTCCTCATCAGTGCCCATAAGGGCCACCTTATCAGTGCCAACTCATTAGTGCCCATCAGTGCCTCCTATCAGTGCCCACCAGTGTTGCATATCAGTGCCCATCAGTGCTGCATATCAGTGCCCATCAATTCTACATATCAATACCTCCTCATCAGTGCCCATTAGTGCCACCTTATCAGTGCCAACTCATCAGTGACCATCAACGTCGCCTCATCAGTGCCCGTTAGTGATGGGAAAAACAACATTTTATGACAGAAACTAAGAAAATTGTCATTCAAAGTGTGACAGCGTTATAAGCTAATAATTGTCCTGGGCAGGAAGGGGTGAAAGTGCCCGGTATTGAAGTGGTTAACAACCAGCTATACACACACATGTTCAAAGATGCAAAACACACCGCAAAACGCGCTTAAAGACCGCATCAGCTTCACCCGCATAGATATGAACCTGTTGGGTAAATGAGACCTGATGGGGTAAATGTGGGTGAATCTCATGACCATCGTTCCAAGGCAAAAAATAAACAAAAAATGGCGAAAGTCAATCGAATCGAAAAGTTCTAAGCTGCATTTTTGCTTGGCTTAACCTCCACCAAGGGCTTTTACCCTGAGACTGAATTTAGAAAGTATGTCATTTGGTCCTAAAGAAGGCAAGCATGTGTCTTCTATCAGGAATGGCAGCGGATTATAATCACATTCCATTCATGTGAGTCAGATGCTTGTCCCCGGGACCGGCCAATGATCAGCTGGGCGAAGGGCTGCGGTTGTCCTTTATTTAAATGCTCAAATATATATCAAAGGCAGAGCGTTGAGTGGGGAGGGGACACAGGACAGGACAGGAAAGGTTGTGCATGACGGGTATGTGACATCAGACCCCCCCCCCCCATACCCCCACCCGAGGAATGTCCTCTAACTGCCAATCTGGCCAACAACTCTGCAGCTGTTTAGAAGACACATTGACATATTGTCAACTGTCAGGCCCACTGTTAAAGGGGGAATTTAGCTTACGCCATCATTTTTATTAATACAAGTACGCTAGAATGACCATTATTGTGCTGTTGTGGCGGTAAACGTTTGATACCCCTAAAATCCTTCCCCAGTCTGTCTGGATTCTAGCTGGAGTTCTACTTTAAGCCACTCAAGTTTTTTTGGGGGGGAAATCCAATAATGAGATCTTTCAATGTCAGTAACACAAGGAGAGAAAAACTTTTCAGCAGAGTATTTCAGGAGAGGAAAGATACCTGGAGGAAGGTGCAGAGTCCTCCAGAGTATTTCAGGAGAGGAGAGTTGGATAGAGGAAGGAGCAGAGTCCTCCAGAGTATTTCAGGAGAGGAGAGTTGGATAGAGGAAGGTGCAGAGTCCTCCAGAGTATTTCAGGAGAGCAGAGTTGGATAGAGGAAGGAGCAGAGTCCTCCAGCAGTGAAGTGTCAGGAATCGGCAGCAGGGATGGCCAGATCTGTGTAGCTACACAATGAAACTGAGACCAGACTATATACTGTATGCATTTAACTACTTGCTGCCCACCCACTGGTTGAAATCAGCTGATTGACCGTGTCCAATCACAGAGTGTTGTGTTTACAAAAAACACTGAATTCTGTGAACAGGGACCAGAGATCTACTAAATACGCTCCCAGCAGCCAGCATCAGGTGGAGCTGATTTCTGGGTTCTGTTGGCTGCTGGAAGACACTTCTGGTCTGGAAAGCACAGTGCCACCAGCAGGGAATCCAGGTCTTGACATGGAAAGTATTTCAGGAAAGGAGAGTTATAGAGAAAGAAGCAGAGTCCTACAGCCGTGCAGAGTATTTCAGGAAAGGAGAGTTGGATAGAGGAAGGAGCAGAGTCCTCCAGCAGTGAAGTGTCAGGAATCGGCAGCAGGGATGGTCAAATCTGTATAGCTACACAAAGAAACTGAGATCAGACTATATACTGTATACATTTAACCACTTGCTGCCCACCCACAGTAGATTTACCGCGGGCAAGTGGCACAGGCAGGCCCAACAACGTACCTGTAAATCACTGCCTTGCTCCCGGGTTTGGGGGCTCCCTGCTGGCCCGTGCTGTCACTGGTGGAAATCAGCTGATCGACTGTGTCCAATCACAGACAGAGTTCTGTGTTCATGAAAAACACTGAATTCTGTGAATGGGGACCAAAGATCTAACATGGACTAAATACCCTCCCAGCAGCCAGCATCAGGTGGAGCTGATTACTGGAATCTGCTGGCTGCTGGGAGACACTTCTGCTCTGGAAAGCACAGTCCCACCAGCAGGGGATCCAGATCTTGACATGTAGAGTATTTTAGGAGAGGAGAGTTGGATAGAAGAAGGAGTAGAGTCCTCCAGCAGTGAAGTGTCAGGAATCGGCAGCAGGGATGGCCAGATCTGTGAAGCTACACAATGAAACTGAGACCAGACTATATACTGTATACATTTAACTACTTACTGCCCACCCACAGTAGATTCACTGCGGGCAAGTGGCACAGACAGGCCCAGCAACGTACCTGTAAATCGCCGGCTTACTCCCGGGTTTGGGGCCTCCTGCTGGCCCGTGCTGTCACTGGTTGAAATGAGCTGATCGACTGCATACAATCACAGACAGAGTTCTCTGTTTATAAAAAAAACACTGAATTCTGTGAACAGGGACCAGAGATCTAACATGGACTAAATACCCTCCCAGCAGCCAGCATCAGATGGAGCTGATTACTGGAATCTGCTGGCTGCTGGGAGACACGTCTGCTCTGGAAAGCACAGTGCCACCAGCAGGGGATCCAGGTCTTGACATGTAGAGTATTTTAGGAGAGGAGAGTTAGATAGAGGAAGGAGCAGAGTCCTCCAGCAGTGCAGAGTATTTCAGGAGAGAAGAATTAGATAGAGGAAGGAGCAGAGGATTCCAGCAGTGCAGAGTATTTCAGGAGAGGAGAGTTGAACAGAGGAAGAAGCAGATTCCTTCAGCAGAGCAGAGTATTTTAGGAGAGAAGTGTTGGATAGAGGAAGGAGCAGAGCCCTCCAGCAGTGGAGTGTCAGGAATCAGCACCAGGGATGGTCAAATCTGTATAGCTACACAATAAAACTGAGACCAGACTATTTACTGTATGGGCCGGATTCACGAAAGACTTACGCCGACGTATCTCCAGATACGCCAACGTAAGTCCAAATGTGCGCCGTCGTATCTTTACGCCGATTCCCGACACTAGATTCGTCAAAAAAATAGGCTTTCTCCGCCAACGTAACTTGCCTACGCCGGCGTATCGTGGGCGCATAGTTACGCTGGACGCATTCGGCATAACCATGTTAAATATGCAAATGAGTAAGATACGCCGATTCACGAACGTAGATGCACCTGGCCGCTTCATATACGCGGTTTGCGTAAGGCTTACGTCCGGTGTAAAGTTATTTCAGGAAAGGAGAGTTGGATAGAGGAAGGAGCAGAGTCATCCAGCAGTGAAGTGTCAGGAATCGGCATCAGGGATGGCCAGATCTGTGTAGCTACACAATGAAACTAAGACCAGACTAGATACTGTATATATTTAACTACTTGCTGCCCACCCACAGTAGATTTACTGCGGGCAAGTGGCACAGGCAGGCCCAACAACGTACCTGTAAATCGCTGGCTTGCTCCCAAGTTTGGGTGCCTCCTGCTGGCCAGTGCTGTCACTGGTTGAAATCAGCTGATTGATTGTGTCCAATCACAGACAGAGTTCTGTGTTTACAAAAAACACTGAATTCTGTGAACAGGGACCAGAGATCTAACACTGACTAAATACCCTCCCAGCAGCCAGCATCAGTTACTGGGATCTGCTGGCTGCTGGGAGACACTTCTTCTCTGGAAAGCACAGTCCCACCAGCAGGGTATCCGGGTCTTGACATGTAGAGTATTTCAAGAGAGGAGAGTTAGATAGAAGAAGGAGCAGAGTACTCCAGCAGTGCAGAGTATTTCAGAAGAGGAGAGTTAGATAGAGGAAGGAGCAGAGGATTCCAGCAGAGCAGAGCATTTCAGGAGAAGAGAGTTGGATAGAGGAAGAAGCAGAGTCCTCCAGCAGAGCAGAGTATTTCAGGAGAAGAGCGTTGGATAGAAGAAAGGAATTCTGTGGACGGGGACCAGAGATCTAGCACCGAATAAATACTTTCCCAGCAGCCAGCATCAGGTGGAGCTGATTACTGGGATCTGTTGGCTGCTGGGAGACACTTATCCTCTGGAAAGCACAGTGCCACCAGCAGGTGATCCAGGTCTTGACATGTAGAGTACTCCAGCAGAGCAAAGTATTTCAGGAGAGGAGAGTTAGATAGATGAAGGATCAGAGTCCTCCAGCAGAGCAGAGTATTTCAGGAGAGGAGAGTCAGGCCGCGTACACATGAGGAGACATGTCCGCTGAAACTGGTCCGCAGACCAGTTTCAGCGGACATGTTCGATCGTCTGTACGGCCTAGCGGACAGGTTTCCCACGGACAAAAGTTTCTAAGCATGCTTAGAAACTTGTCCTCTGGAAACCTGTCCGTCGGACATGTCTGATGGTTAGTATGTGTCTTCTACGTCACCGCGTTCTCTGTCCACTGGGATTTTGGTCCGCTGGTCTGCTGGTCTGCTGGTGTGTACACACCAGCAGTGGTGTGTACACACATCAGACCAAAATATCCCTGGAGACATGTCCGATGAAAACGGTCCACGGACCAGTTTCATCGGACATGTCTCCTCGTGTGTACAGGGCCTCAGAGGAAGGAGCAGAGTTTTCCAGATATGCACATATGCTCTGAATATGACATAGGAGTTTGTGAGGATGTACAGTATCTTGCAGCTTGTCCTGATCATGTACACACAACAATTTCCTCTCATACAATCTAACATTTCTATTTGTCCATCAGCTCTTCCCCATTTCACAAATGCAAAGAAAACCAGTGAGCTGAAAGTGAATTCTGGGGGACAAGTGGAGCTGCTCTCTGAGACTTCAGAGGAGAACATCAGGGTAGCATGGTACAAAGATGGGAAGGAGATACGGCACTCCAAGAAGTTCCTCCAAGATGTCCATGGAAAGCAAAACAAGCTCACCATCACCTCCGTCAGGAAGGAAGATGAAGGGATGTACTCATGCAGTGTTGGGAACGACTCAGTCACGTTCACATTAAAAGTTACAGGTAAAGGAACCTTGACTTGTTATACAAAGTCCAACTAAGAGGGCCATAAACTGGCCTAATAATGGTCCAGATGTTAAGGGTTTTTACAGTTATTTCTGATCACTAAGGAAATGGAGGTACTTGTTATTTCATAGAGAAATTTTCCAACCTGATGTAACTTTTTCCTATTTTAGAACCAGAACCATCCTTCACCAATTTGGACAAGGTGCAGAAGGAGGTCCATGTCAAACTGTCGGAGAAGGCCACCCTGAGCTGTGAGGTATCACAGGAGAAGACGGAGGTCAAATGGTACAAGGAAGGGAAGCTGATCACCTCCAGCAAGAAAGTGAGGGTGGAGACTGAGGGTAGATCTCGGCGTCTGGTGGTGGAACAGGTGGAGAAGAAAGATGCCGGAGAATATACGTGTGAGGCCGCCGGACAGAAGATCAACTTCAAGATCAACGTCAAAGGTATTAGAAATGACATGGAGCTGCGTGTTATACTCACCTCTCTAGTGGCCACTGTCACCAATTTGGTTCCAGTCTCCACTACAAGTCACTTGAAGCTCCAAAAAGTTTTGGGGCTTTCTAATGCCACGTACACACGACCGTTTTTAATGTCATGGAAAAAAACAATGTTTTTCTTGACGTGATTCTTGTCAAGCCTGCCTTGCACACACATGATCGTCAAAAAAAAATGCTTAAGCAAAGCACGGTGACATACAACACGTACAACGGCACTATAAAGGTAAGGTTCCATTTGAAGAGCGCCACCCTTTGGGCTAATTATGCAAATTTTCCCTTCTCATAACTTGCTTCTGAGCATGCAGGTTTTTTTCCCCGTCGTTAAAGCCTACACACAACGGTTTTTCACAACGAGTAAAACAACGACGTGAAAAACAACCTCTAGATTCTTTGCAACCAATCGAGAAAAAATAGAGCAGGTTCTAAATTTTTAATGGCCATTTTTCTCATCGAGAAAAATGCTCTGGAGCCCACACACGATTGTTTTGAATGACCAATTTAAAAAATTGCATTTTTCTCGACATGAAAAATGGTCATGTGTACGCGGCATTATAACTCGAAACGGGTAGATTGGTTTATTTCTAAAATGTTTTTTGTTCCATAGACATATATGAAAACCCTTTAGTTGAGTTTTTTTTTAAATGTTTTAATGTGTTTTGTCATGCGTTTTTGAACAATTTTCTGCTCAAATGCAATAATTAAAATAAATAAAAAATAAATAACAAAATATATAAATATATAAATAATAATCATAAATAAATAAAAACCTCTAAAAATAAACAATAATAAAAAAAATATATAATAACCCTAATATAATCCTAAACCCTAACCCTAATATTGACCCCTAATCCCTATCCCCAATCCTAGCCCTTAACCTAACAAAATAATTAAGTAATAGTGTTGAGCAGAATATGCCATATTCGATTTTGCGATATATCTCGAATATATAGTCGAATATTCGAGATATATTCGCTAAATACGAATATTCGTGATATTTTTTGGAAATGAAATGATTGCGAAATTTCGCTATTGCGAATGCGAATGCGAAATTTCGAGAAATGCGGAATGGAGCACTCTGATTGGCTCAGAATATTCGTGATATTTTACAATACAAAATAATTGCGAATATTCGAGAAATGCGGAAGGAGCAATCTGATTGGCTCAGAATATTCGTGATATATTACAATACACAATAATTGCGAATATTCGAGAAATGCGGAAGGAGCACTCTGATTGGCTCAGAATATTCGTGATATATTACAATACAAAATAATTGCGAAATTTCGAGAAATGCGGAATGGAGCACTCTGATTGGCTCAGAATATTCGTGATATTTTACAATACAAAATAATTGCGAATATTCGAGAAATGCGGAAGGAGCACTCTGATTGGCTCAGAATATTCGTGATATATTACAATACAAAATAATTGCGAATATTCGAGAAATGCGGAAGGAGCACTCTGATTGGCTCAGAATATTCGTGATATATTACAATACAAAATAATTGCGAAATTTCGAGAAATGCGGAATGGAGCACTCTGATTGGCTCAGAATATTCGTGATATTTTACAATACAAAATAATTGCGAAATTTCGAGAAATGCGGAATGGAGCACTCTGATTGGCTCAGAATATTCGTGATATATTACAATACACAATAATTGCGAATATTCGGCAAATGCGGAAGGAGCACTCTGATTGGCTCAGAATATTCGTGATATATTACAATACAAAATAATTGCGAAATTTCGAGAAATGCGGAATGGAGCACTCTGATTGGCTCAGAATATTCGTGATATATTACAATACACAATAATTGCGAATATTCGGCAAATGCGGAAGGAGCACTCTGATTGGCTCAGAATATTCGTGATATATTACAATACACAATAATTGCGAATATTCGAGAAATGCGGAATGGAGCACTCTGATTGGCTCAGAATATTCGTGATATTTCACAATACAAAATAATTGTGAAATTTCGAGAAATGCGGAATGGAGCACTCTGATTGGCTCAGAATATTCGTGATATATTACAATACAAAATAATCGCGCGATATCGCTATTGCCGAATAATCGCATTGCGATTTTTCGGCAATATAAAATGAGCGCTGCAGCTACTCGGCCCAAGGTCTCTAATCATACCAGCAATGCTTTTAGACGTCGATGGGGATCTCTAGGATGTGATCTGTTCTAAAAAAAAAAATTGAAAAAATACGAATATTCGAAATAGCGAATATTCGCCGCGATATTCGAGTTATTCGCGAATACTCGAATATGCAATATTTGTAGCGAATATTCGCAATGCGAATATTCGTGAGCAACACTATTAAGTAATAAGTAAATAAATAAATAAATAAATAATAAATGAATACATTAACCTTTAACCCCTTAAAAAAAAAGGAAATACATGACAGAAACCAATAATAATAATAAATAAATAATAAAAAAAAGCTGAAAAACATAGTAACAAATGATGAAAAAGATTATATTTTTCTCGATTGGCTAATTAAAAACGTCAAAGCTTAAAAACGCTTTAAAACAATTTTTTTTGAGTACGCTCAGAAACACGCATACAAACGCTTGAAAAAATGCCCAAAAAAAACTTTTAAAATGCGACACTATTTCCGGGTGCAACACCACATAGCATGACTGCAAGGATGACAATCTGACCACCAGTGTTCAATAGAGCTTAATGCCTCATAGGAGAAAAGAGATACAGTATATGGTTAGAGCTTACCCTCTAATAGGAAAAAGAGGTATGCCCATTAGGGTCGTTTTCCACACTGACCCCCACCAATGTAAGAGGCATTTTCTCAAAGACCCCTGATGGACTAATCTTAAAAAGGGGTTCCATAGGACCTGAAAATTATTTCAAGGGTCCCCCTGGGATAAAAGGTTGAGAAAAGCCGACCTAAAATCTTCTATAAAAGCACTGTTTGCCCAAAAAACTTGAAATTCCTAACGCTGTCATCAATGGTATTTTACAGAACTCGAGCCTGCTTTCATCAACCAAGAAAAAGTACAAAAGGAAGTGATAGCCATCCTAGACGAGTGCGCCACTCTCTGTTGCGAGGTGTCCGATGGAAAAGCAGAGGCAAAATGGTACAAGGAGGGGAAACTGATTACCTCCAGCAAAAAGCAGAGGCTGGAAGTTGAGGGCAAATATCGTCGCCTGGTGGTGGAGCAGGTGGAGAAGAAAGATGCCGGGGATTACAGCTGTGAAGTGGCCGGGCAGAAGATTAACTTCAAGATCAGGGTGAAAGGTGAGAGGCAATGGATTGGCCATCGGATAGGATAACCGGGTTGTACTGAGTTTCCTGTATGTTGGCCTTGTAAATAGCACCCTCCTAAAGTAGTGTATATTGTTAGGTACATTTTGTTAGCTCCACTGTGTAATCAGTGCACCTGGGGTTCAGTGTCTCCCCTACTGTTGCTCTGATTGCTCCCCCCTGTATTCTAGAGGATTTTAGAATTCTAGTGGGTGGAAAAACCAAGTAAGCAGCCTGAATATTTATGGAATGCCAGCCAATCCCTGGGGAGGCGTGGCCAGAAGGCACTAGAAGAGCCAATAAATAGTTTGGGGCCTGGGGCAAGAGGTGCAGAGTTTCTGGGTCCAATCCTGCTGGAGGAGACCCCTGTGCAGGGGCTCTGTCCCTGAGGCAGGATTTCTGGAGGTACCATCTAGAAGGCATAGAGGTCCCAGCTGAGGCTGAGGCAAAAGTTGAATTCCTGGAGTTTGGTGGCTGCATTGTAATTCCCGCCTTCTGTAGCACCTATGATGGATGTCACAAGTCCCGCTGTCCCAGCATTGGACCAGTGGAACGTTCATCATAGGGCACTGCAGGCTCCAAAATGCGGGACCTGCTATGCCACTCGCCCACTCTCGGGATCAAATCGGTCCCCGCTCAGCAGCAGGGCTCGGGGCTAATCTGTTAATTGTGCATGCCCTCAACCCGGGGATTTTTGGGGACCCACTCAGGGCTCCAGACCCCCTCAACCCCCCCTCCCGACGCCACTGGACCTGGTGCTGGAAGTTAGTGATTGTGTTTTTTTTTTGGTCCTTTGGGAAAAGTCCTAGTCACCTGTCAGCATTAGAGACTCGGTGGGACATTTTTACATAGCTCAGAAAGCTAGAGAAGAGTCCTCAATGTGTACAGAGAATAGTGCTCAAAGTGTTCAATTCACTAGTTTTGGGATATACCATGCTCCCCTCATCCCCATCTGAGTTCCAGTATCAACAGGGTACTCTCTAATGGGTTTCCCAAAACAACTAGACCTTCTTTTAGTGTTCTGTCAGCACTTAGCCTTTTTACTCAGTAACAGACTCCGATAGCAGAGGGAGACAAAGAGAGGAGACAGAAAGAGAGAGCACTGAGCATTAGTCAGATTGCTTATATAAAGGCCTGTGGGCAACTAAAACTAATAATAAGGTCTGGCTACCAGATAAGATGTGGACCTAGGAATGGAGACTTTATCAGACCCATCGTTTTTAAAACCTCTAGCCTCCAAAACCCATGTCTAGGTGAGAAACCTAGATACATAACTTTTTCCCAAGGGTCCTATGGTTAGGTCCTTCTACTTTTTACGTGGGGGCAGTGGGTGGTTCCATGTTACAGCATTCATAGAGACGCAAAAGAGCCACAAAGTGCAGTAGTACTCTGAGCCCAGATCGATGTAATGATGATGTCAACCTGGGGGAGGTCCATAACAGCCAGGGCTCAAAAGAAGTAGGTTGAACAATTCTGGCTGTTTTTGAACCTAGAAAACTGGTGATGTCCAGTTGCTGGAATGCAAAAGCTGCTTTTCTTATTGTTAACTTTGCTTTAAGACACTTCTTAGGCACCAATCAGCTTCACTGAACCTGAAAGTTCGGATTTGGTGGTTGCGGGGACATACTGTAACTCCATATCCTAATAAGAATATGTTGATACAACCTCAAAATGTAGTTAACTACTTAAACCTCAGTCAATGTTTGTTGGCTTTAGAATTGAAATATAGGAATGAAAACTGGAAGCTGCTTTTTATGCTCTTTAAAGTTTTGCCAAGTCCTACATTTCTCTGTAAAAGTTGGCATATCTATGGCACAAAATAGTTTGAAGCTTCATCAGAAGATAAAAGCCTCAACATTTCCTCTAGATTCTTTGCAACTGAAGTAGAAAACATATATATATATATTTTGTAATATGTTACTTGAATTGCCTTTTTTAGAGCCAGAACCACCATTTTCGAACCTGGACAAGATCCAAAAAGAGGTCCAAGCTGTGCTGTCAGAGAAGGCCACCTTGAGCTGTGAGGTGGCCCAGGAGAAGACAGAGGTGAAGTGGTACAAGGAAGGGAAATTGGTCACCTCCAGTAAGACAGTGAAGGTGGATTCTGAGGGTAGATCTCGGCGTCTGATGGTGGAACAGGTGGAGAAGAAAGATGCCGGAGAATATACGTGTGAGGCCACCGGACAGAAGATCAACTTCAAGATCAACGTCAAAGGTAAAAACATTCTAAATTCATGATTTGAGTGGGTTGTAGAAATATATCAGTGCAGTGTTACATAGTTAGGTTAAAAAAAGACACAGGTCCAACCATAAATAAATAAATAAAATAAAAAATAGTGGACAATCCCATATACCCAATTCTATACAGTTGATCCAGAGGAAGGCAGTAAAAAACCCCAGCAGAGCGATGATCCAATTTGCTACAGCAGGGGAAAAAATTCCTTCCTGATCCCCCGAGAGGCAATCGGATTGTCCCCGGATCAACTTTACCTATAAATGTCAGTACCCAGTAGTGTTGCTCATGAATATTCGCATTGCGAATATTCGCTACGAATATTGCATATTCGAGTATTCGCGAATAACTCGAATATTGCGGCGAATATTCGCTATGGCGAATATTCGTATTTTTTCAAATTTATTTGTAAAACAGATCACATCCTAGTGATCTCCATCGACGTCTAAAAGCATTGCTGGTATGATTAGAGAGAGACCCTGGGCCAAGTAGCTGATGCGACTCTTTTATGTTGCCGAAAATTCGCATTGCGAATTTTCAGCAACATAAAAGAATCGCATCAGCTACTCGGCCCTTCTTTTGCATCAGAGCCAATCAGAATAACTCGAATATTCGGCAAAAGGAATATTGCACGATTATCTTCTCCGCCCTTCTTTTGCATCAGAGCCAATCAGAATAACTCGAATATTCGGCAAAAGGAATATTGCGCGATATTCCTTTTGCCGAATATTCGAGTAATTCTGATTGGCTCTGATGCAAAAGAAGAGCGGAGAAGATAATCGCGCAATAGGAATATTGCGCGATTATCTTCTCCGCCCTTCTTTTGCCCCCTTATTCTCCTTTCTTTTAAGTAGAGTTAGTGTAGAGTTAGTGTTTAGTGCATATTAGTTTAGTAATACAGGAAATGATCTCCGTTTATGAGAATTTCGCAATCATTTTCGCATTAGGGAATTTTTTTTTGGATAAAATATCACGAATATTCGATATTAGCGAATATTCGCGAATATTCTTCTATATATTCGCGCAATATCGCAAAATCGAATATGGCGTATTCCGCTCAACACTAGTACCCAGTTATATTATGTACATTTAGAAAATAATCCAGGCCTTTCATAAAGCAATCTACTGAGCTGGCCAGAACCACCTCTGGAGGGAGTCTGTTCCACATTTTCACAGCTCTTACTGTATAGAAACCTTTCCGTATTTGGAGTTGAAATCTCTTTTCCTCTAGACCAGTGGTCTCCAAACTGTGGCCCCGGGGCCGGATGTGGCCCTTTGCTTGCCTCTGTCCGGCCCTTGGGGCACTATTCCATTCACAACTAACAATAATGTTGGGGCACTATTCCACACACTGACACCAAGGATGTACCGGTAGTGTTATTCCTTCAACTGATATCAACCATAGGGCACTAGTCCTTCCACTAAAACCAATGATGGGGCGTGGTTTCCTTCATTTGACGCTTAGGCATTTTCTACTCCCAATGGCCACAATCTGGACAATAAACTGGTCCTTTGTGTAGAAAGTTTGGAGACTCCTGTTATAGACAACAGCAGCAGTCCTGGTGTTCACAGTAGAAATAGTAAGCCACTGTTGTAAACTAAATAACCAATAAATGACTATACTGTTATATAGGATCACAAGCTCAATAATAACATGCAATGCCAAGCTGTGGTTTCCAAAGCGAGCAAAGTCCTTTCTTGTATAAGAGAGGTATGGAGTCCAGAGAGAGATATCATTTTGCCCCCCTGTACAAATCATTAGTAAGACTTCATCTGAAATATGCAGTTCAGTTTTGGGCACCAGTTCTCAAAAAGGATATTGGGGAACTGGAGAAAGTACAGAGAAGGGCGACTAAACTGATAAGAGGCATGGAGGAGCTCAGCTATGAGGAAAGATTAGAGTAACTGAACTTGGTGTTGAGTTATTCACTTTACGGTCAACACAGAGGGCACGGGGCACTCTTTACGTCTAGAGCAGGGGTCTCCAAACAATCAAAGCAAAGGGCCGGTTTATTGTCCTTCAGACACTTGGAGGGCCGGACTTTGTCCAGCGGGGTTGGAAATTTTCCTGGCATCAGTGGGACTAAACATCTGGTATTAGGGGGAGGAATAGTGCCCCATCGTTGGTATCATAGGGAGGAATAGTGCCCCATTAATGGTGTTAGAGGGAGAAATGGTGCTCCACTGTCGTGTCAGATGGCAGAATAGAATAGTATCCGGCCCTCGGGCCGCAGTTTGGAGACCACTGTTCTAGAGTGTAGTTGGCTGGAAGAGGCAAACCCTGAGCCTGAATATTTATGCAGCCTCGGCCAATGTAAAGGAAATAGTTGCTCTAATAGCCTGATCTCCCAGATTTTAGGGACTCTGGACCGACCGGCCATAGGTCCCCCGGACCCCAAACTTGGCACACATATAGCTCCACCTTTCCTCTACAAGTGTGAAAAGTTTGCACCGATTTTTCAAATTGGGGCACCCCTTCCATAGACTCCCATGTTAAACATAAGTCTAGTCATGGACACAGTGAGGCATGGGCACAGTGAGGCTTGGACACAGTGTGGCACAGTGAGGCATGGACATAGTGAGGCATGGACACAGTTTGGCATGGGCACAGTGATGCATAGGCACAGTAAGGCATGGACACAGTGTGGCACAGTGAGGCATGGGCACAGTGAGGCATGGGCACAGTGAGGCATGGGCACAGTTAGGCATGGGCACAGTGTGGCATGCATATGGACACAGTGAGGCAAAGTGAGGCACAGTGAGGCATGCAGTTGGACACCCTAGGCTTATTCTCGAGTCAATACGTTTTTGTGTTCATCCGATCCGATCCGATCCGCCAGACGGATGGAAAAGTAGGTTTTTCCTCCGTCATACTTTGGCGGATCGGAGCGGGTCGGATGTCAGCAGGCATGTCACCGCTGACATCCGCAGCTCCATAGAGGATCACAGAGTGCCCGTTCAGGTCCGCAAAAAAAACTGGCAGGCGGATCTGAACGGGTTCTCCGTGTGAAAGAGCTCCAAGGCTCAAAGCCCCACCACACAGACAGGAAGTCTGTCCTGGGAGCCAGGTGAGCTCCCATCACTCTGAGAGGAGTCAGAGACGCTGCATGGGTGCAGCTAGAGTATGCATGTCTGCAGGAGGCAGATTTCGTTGGTTATTGAGCTGCAAGGCGCTGAACCAGGAGTAAGCGAGGAGTGAAACTCTGTTCTGAGGAACAGAACTGAGACCTAGTCTAAAGACCTGAAGCAGCCAGATGGCAAGAATGAAAGCCAGGAAGCTAAAGTGTTGAGTATGCAAGATACAGTAATGGTGGAACCCCCTGTGAGGGCTACTGATGTATTTGTGAACTTTTTGTGCTTTTAAATAAAAAAATTGTCCACAGTTTGATTTAATTCAAATGCTGTGAATTGTTGTTAACAATTTCATATGAGGAAGATCCTGTAGTATAGTTGCAAGCTGTGACCCTCAAAAACGTTTTTTTGCTATATCATGAAGAATAATAGAAGGCGATACAACTGTTATAAATGTGTTCAGAAACCAAAAGCAATGTTTAGAAAACAAGAGTATCATTTTTATTCCCAGAACCGGAGGCAGCATTCTCCAATCTGGACAAGGTGCAAAAAGTGGTCCAGGCTGTGTTGTCAGAGAAGACCACCCTGAGCTGTGAGGTGTCCCAGGAGAAGACGGAGGTGAAGTGGTACAAAGAAGGGAAACTGATCACCTCCAGCAAGAAACTAAAGATAGAGACTGAAGGTAAAACTCGCCGTCTGGTGGTGGAACAGGTGGAGAAGAAAGACACTGGAGAATATACCTGTGAGGCCGCCGGACAGAAGATCAACTTCAAGATCAACGTCAAAGGTAAGATTAATTTTAAATTTTGCTTTAAAGGGTAAGTAAAGGAAAAAATGATTTTTCCTTTAAAATAACAAACATGTTCTACTTACCTCCACTGTGCAGTTCGTTTTGCACAGAGTGGCCCCGATCCACTTCTTTTGGGATCCCTCGGCGGCTGTCTCTGGTCCTCCCTGCAAGTACTGACCACAGTTATGCGAGAGATCTCGCATGGTGGTGAGTAATTGCGGGCGCATTCCTGTGATACAGCGAGTGGCCATAGCCGTTCACTGTATCACTCGGCCCCCGCCCCTCGGCATGCCGCATCACTGGATATGATTGACAGCAGCGCCAGTCAATGGCTGCGCTGCTGTCAATCCATCCGCTCTAGCCAATCAGCGGCCAGGCTGAGAGGCGAAGAGGATCTCGGGACCGCGCTCGGGACATTCGAGGGGTCAGGTAAGTTTAACGGGGCCTTGGGGCAGCATCAGATGTTTTTTCACCTTAATGCATAGATTGCCTTACAGTCCAGAAACCTTTACCTAAAATAGAAGAAGCCTTTAACTTTTTCTTTAAAGGACACCGGGAATATGTTTTAAGGATATAAAAGGTCCTCCTTCTCCTTAAGCCTCGTACACACGCTCGGTTTACTCGGCAAGAACCAGCAAGAAAACTGCTGGCAGAGCTTTCTTGCCGAGTAAAACGATTGTGTGTACGAGGCTTTCAGGTTTCTTGTCAAGAAAACCACCTAAAATCTCAAAGAGAAAAATAGAGAACCTGCTCTCTATTTTCTCATTGTGATTCTCGGCAGTGTTTTCCTGCCGAGAAACCCGAGAGTGTGTATACTTACCTGTCGCCGGGGGAAACCCGCGCATGCTTGAAATGACTTTGAAGTATGCGTGGTAGCTTCCTAGGCATAGGTAGGGTGCAGCAAGATGGCGGCGACGGCATCAAATGTGACAAGGGCATGCTCGTCATACGTAATGATGTCATACGTGATGACGTCACCGCGTTCTTGCCTTCCAAAAGAACGACAGTTCTTTTGAAAGGAGCGTCTGTACACTTAGGCGGCAAGAGATTCTTGCCAAGAATCTCGTCAGGAAAAATTACGTTTTTTTCCTGACGAGATTCTGGCCCGTGTGTACGGGGCTTCACTCTTAAAGAATGCAAGAGCAAGACTAAAATTGAGGGTCCTATGTTTCAGGTTTCTCTGCATACAATGGGATGTGAAAAATCTAAATAAAATAAATAAATATGAATATCGTTTTCTAGAACCAGAACCGGCCTTCACCAATCTGGACAAGGTGCAGAAGGAGGTCCACGTCAAACTGTCTGAGAAGACCACCCTGAGCTGTGAGGTCTCCCAGGAGAAGACGGAGGTGAAGTGGTACAAGGACGGGAAGCTGATCACCTCCAGCAAGAAACTGAAGGTGGAGACTGAGGGTAAATCTCGGCGTCTGGTGGTGGAACAGGTAGAGAAGAAAGATGCCGGAGAATATACCTGTGAGGCCGCCGGACAGAAAATCAACTTCAAGCTCAACGTCAAAGGTGAGATTAATGAGGTTTTTTTCTCCTATTTTTAAAGGAAGTTGCAAGAAGGTGGATAAAACTAATTGTCCCTGGACAAATGCATCATATAAGTTCCTTCCAGGGTTGGTGCTACCACTAGGCCAGTTAGGCAACCACCTAGAGCACACTGCTGTCTAGGGCGCAACCATGGGCAGTTGTTGCTGGGTCAAAACCTCCCCCCAGGGTGTCCTGCCCTAATACCCAGTCAGCGTCCCTGCTGCCACAGCCGTGCCACACAGGCGACGGCATCAAATGTGACGAGGGCATGCTCGTCATACGCAATGATGTCATACGCGATGACGTCACCGCGTTCTTGCCTTCCAAAAGAACCGCAGTTCTTTTGAAAGGAGCGTCTGTACACTTAGGCGGCAAGAGATTCTTGCCAAGAATCTCGTCAGGAAAAACTAATTTTTTTTCCTGACGAGATTCTGGCACTTGTGTACGGGGCTTCACTCTTAAAAAATGCAAGAGCAAGACTAAAATTGAGGGTCCTATGTTTCAAGTTTCTCTGCATACAATGGGATGTGAAAAATCTAAATAAAAAAAAATAAAAATATGAATATCGTTTTCTAGAACCAGAACCGGCCTTCACCAATCTGGACAAGGTGCAGAAGGAGGTCCACGTCAAACTGTCTGAGAAGACCACCCTGAGCTGTGAGGTCTCCCAGGAGAAGACGGAGGTGAAGTGGTACAAGGACGGGAAGCTGATCACCTCCAGCAAGAAACTGAAGGTAGAGACTGAGGGTAAATCTCGGCGTCTGGTGGTGGAACAGGTAGAGAAGAAAGATGCCAGAGAATATACCTGTGAGGCCGCCGGACAGAAGATCAACTTCAAGATCAACGTCAAAGGTGAGATTAATGAGGTTTTTTTTCTCCTATTTTTAAAGGAAGTTGCAAGAAGGTGGATAAAACTAATTGTCCCTGGACAAATGCATCATATAAGTTCCTTCCAGGGTTGGTGCTACCACTAGGCCAGTTAGGCAACCACCTAGGGCACACTGCTGCCTAGGGCGCAGCCATGGGCAGTTGTTGCTGGGTCAAAACCTCCCCCCAGGGTGTCCTGCCTTAATACCCAGTCAGCGTCCCTGCTGCCACAGCCGTGCCACACAGGCTATGTAGCAGTCTGAGCAGTCTCTGAATGTTCAGTGGCTGACAGCATTCACCGCCACCCGCTGTTCTTAACCCTAGGGTTTGGTTGCCCATGTCCAAGCAATCAATTAAGTGCTTGCTCCTCCTAGGGGCCCTGGCATTCAGAAGAGGAGGAGGAGGAAGTTCCTCCTCCAAATCTATCTGATCCCAGTGCCCAGCCTGCCAGCTTTCACCTGTCCTTTAAGTCGACTACTGCAGTGCAATGAGAAGGAAGGGATCCTGATGTAAGCTGGGGTCTTCACAATACTCCCTCCTCCCCTTCCACTACCCCAACTAGTCTCTTAAAACCTCTCCACTTTCCTTACCCCGCTCTACTTTTCCCTTCTAACTTTGGGGACCCTACTGAATGGGAATAGGCTATAGCAGGGGTGTCAAACTCAAATTTATTGTGGGCCGCATCAGTATTATGATTGCCCTCAAAAGGGCCGGTTGTAGCTGTAAGATTAAATGTCCAGTGCAACCCCTCCCCTTACATTAGATGTCAAGAGTCACCCCACCATCAGAAGTTGAGTCCCCCACTCTCCCTTACATCACAGTGCACCCCCCTTTCCTTATGCTGCTGCTGGGAAGAAGCTGGATGCATTGCTTGAAAGCAGAAAGTAGAGGTCTGGAGGAGGACCAGAAGAGGGTTGGAACTTGCGCCCAAAGTTACGGCGGCGTAGCGTAAATGGGCCGGCGTAAGCCCGGGTAATTCAAAGTAGGCTTGGAGTGTGCGTGTTGTATGGTAATCAACCATGACCCCACGTAAATGACGTTTCTAACTAACGGTGCATGCACCGTCCGTGGACGTATCCCAGTGTGCATGCTCAAAATTACGCCGCAAATACTCATTGGTTTCGACGTGAACGTAACTTACGTGAAGCCCTATACGCGAAGCCCTATTCGCGAACGTTTTACGCAAATGACGGAAACAACGGAAAATTTTACGCTGTCCCGACGTCCATACTTAACGTTATGTATGCCTCATATAGCAGGGGTAACTTTACGCCGGACTTACGCTTGCGCAGATGACGTAAAAAAATACGACCGGGCGCAAGTACGTTCGTGAATCGGCGTATCTAGCTCATTTGCATATTCAACGCGTAAATCGACGAAAGCGCCACCTAGCGGCCAGCATAAATATCCAACTAAGATACGACGACGTAAGAGACTTACGCCGGTCGGATCTAAGCAAAATTCCGGCGTATCTTGTTTTCTGAATACAGAAAATAGATACGCCGGCGCATCCTAGAACTTATGCGGCGTATCTCTAGATAAGCCGACGTAACTTCTTTGAGAATATGGCCCATTAAAGCGGAGTTCCACCCAAAAATGGAACTTCCACTAATCCCACTCCTCACCCCCTTACATGCCACATTTGGCATGTAATTTTTTTGGGGGGGGGGGTGGGGGCTTCAGGAGGAGTGGGACTTCCTGTCCCACTTCCTCCTTCCGCCGAGGGGCTGGTTAGGCGATTAAGCTTAATCGCCTACAGCAGCCCCTCCCTGTAGGCGATCGCATGGGACACATGACAGGTCCCATGCGATCGCCTGTCCAATCAGCGGTGAGCCGCTCGGAAGCCGCCTGGAAAAGAAGTTCTTCAGAGGTAAACCTCTCCATCTACAAGGCAACTACAAGAAAATATCACAAAGAAATTTTCCAAGTCAAGAAAAATTACTTTTCTGAGGCTATCAATAGCGCCCTAAACCGACCACGCAAACTCTTCAAGATGGTCACTCAGACCATGAAACCAGGATGTCTTGAAGCCCCCAATTCGGACACACAAGAATTTTGCAATGAATTATCGGATTACTTTATTAATAAAATCGAGGCTATCCGTGAAAGCATTCAGCAAAACAATTCCCCCCTCAGCCCCCCCCCCCCGCAGTGTCTTACACAACACCCGCAGTAATTCACCTCTATCAGGTAAGTTCACCCTGGAACCCATTTCCATCGATGACACTAAAAATATCATTGGTACTTTGCGTAATGGCACAGCGCCAAATGATATTATTCCCACAAAACTGCTGAAGGAATGCGCCGACATCCTGGCTTCTCCCATCACGCAGCTTATTAACCAGTCTTTCAAGGAGGGCATAGTGCCCTCACAGTTGAAAGAAGGTATAATCCAACCCATCCTGAAGAAACCCTCCCTCGACCCCAAGGACCCACTCCACCGCCGGCCCATAACAGGCCTCAATGTCCTCTCAAAGGTAATGGAAAAAGTAGTGGTAAAACAGCTGCAACAGCATCTGGATACCTACAAGCTACTTGACCCATATCAATCGGGTTTTCTGTCCTAGACATGGGACTGAAACCGCGCTGCTCAAAATATGGGACGACGCTCTCGAGGCCGCAGACGAAGGAGAATCTTGTCTTCTAGTTCTGTTGGACCTAAGTGCAGCTTTCGACACTGTAGACCACAAACTGTTATTGACACGGCTAGCTGAAGTAGCCAGAGTAGCAGAAGGCGACTTATCTTGGTTTCCCTCTTTCCTGGAAAACCGATCGCAAACAGTGAAGTTAGGACCTTTTACATCTGAGAAACGCACAGTATCGTGCAAAGTCCCTCAAGGATCGCCGTTGTCACCGGTGCTGTTTAACATCTATCTTCGTCCTCTTTTTGAGATTATCAGCAGCCAAAAACTGCTTTATCACTCATATGCAGACGACACGCAACTGTATTTCCGTATTGGCAACACAAAGGATCACCACCTCAATCTGGAGACATGCCTTTCTCTGATAGAGGACTGGATGACAAAGAGTTATCTTAAACTCAACGGAGCGAAAACAGAACTTCTCCTGTTTCACGCCAAGCACAGGAATCAACCTGCAACAACATGGACACCCCCGCCCATTTTGGGAAAAATCATCTCCCCTAGCGCCAAAGTCAAAAGTCTATGGGCCAGATTCAGGAACAGTTAGGCTGGCCGATCCAGTGATCCGCCAGCCTAACTGTGACTTTGAGCCGGCGTTTTTGTTTTCTGTAACCAGAAAACAAGAAACGCCGGGTTGAAGCTCCGATGCGAGCAGCGTAACTGAGTTTCGCCATCGCATCGTTACTTCAACTTAAAAATGGCGCCGATTTACGCTCAAAAAATATGTTAATGAGCGGAAATCGGCAATTCACGATCGAATTCCGGCGCGACGCAATGACGGTACGACGTTTCCGGACGGGATACGCGGCGCGAAGATATACCTACATGGGGTTGGAGTATCCTATGTTAGGTATAGGCGTCGTCATCGCGTCGGGAAAAAAAAAAAATCACGTCGCTTGCGTAAAAAGTTCATGAATGGGAATGTGACGTCATTGACGTTCATTCACAGAATTTGGAGCATGCGCACGGGGATGTTTTAACACTCGACGCATGCGCAGTACGTTCGCGGCGGGATCGCGCTTCGTTTAAAAACTACACGCCCCGTACCTGCCCAATTTGAATTCCGCCGGCTCATTTGCGATGCACTGCCGCAACTTTAGGAGCAAGTGCTTCTTGAATAACAGCACTTGCTCCTAAAATTTCTGCAGCGTAACGCAAATGAGAAGCGTTACTCTTGAGCAAAGATGCTCCCATCTACCTGAATCTGGCCCTATGGGTCATTTTTGACTCCTATATGACAAATAGGGTCAGTAGTCAGCGGATCTCACCATCTGCTGCACCTACTACGCAGACTTATTCCATTTATTCCCAAAGAAGACATAGCGGTCGTGGTGGGAGCAATTGTTAACTCCAGACTGGATTATGCAAACGCCCTTTACATCGGACTCCCCAAGTACCAAGCCGCTCGTCTGCAAGTCGTTCAGAATACGGCCGCCGGACTTGTGACTGGGAAAAAACCCTGGGAATCAATCTCACCTTCACTGAGAACCCTTCACTGGCTGCCAGTTAAAGACAGAATTGCGACGCCGTACCCCAAAAAAATTGATGTCCATTTTTTTCCCACAAATGGAGCTTTCTTTTAGTGTTATTTGATCACCTATGCAATTTTTTTGCTATATAAACAAAAACAGACTGACAATTTTGAATATGTTTTACTTTCTGCTATAAAACCCAATAAAAAAAAAAAAGAAAATCAAATTTCTTCAGCAGTTTAGGCCACTATGTATTCTGCTACATATTTTTGGTAAAAAATCCCAATAAGTGTATATTGATTGGTTTACGCAGAAGTTATAGCGTCTACAAACTATGGGAAATTTTTATGGATTTTTTTACTAGTAATGGCGGTGATCATCGATTTTTAGCAGGACTGCGACATTGCGGCAGACACATTGGACACCTTATGCCCCTTACACACGATCGGAAATTCCAAAAAAGAAAAGTCCGATGTGAGCTTTTGGTCGGAAATTCCGACGTTGTGTGTGCTCCATCGGAATTTTTCTGTCGGAGCTGGTTCTCAAATTTTCCGACAAAAAAAGTTTTTGGAGGATATTCCAATCCGACGCACCAAAAACCAAGCATTGCTCGGAATCAAGTCGACGCATGATCGGATGCATTGAATTACATTTTTCTCGGCTTATTGTAGTGTTGTACTTCACCGCGTTCTCGATGATCGGACCGTGTGTATGCAACACAAGTTTGAGCCAAAATTCCACTGGAAAAAATCCACGGTTTTCCAATCGTTTGTACACGGCATAACTGACCCTTTTTTGGAGACCAGTGACACCAATACAGCGATGAGTGCTAAAAAAATATACACTGTCACTGTACTAATGACACTGGCAGAGGGGTGAGCAAAGGGTTAAATGTGTTCCTAGGGAGTGATTTCTAACTGTGTGGGAGGTGCTTGTACTATGGGAAGACAGAGATCCGTGCTGCTGCTAAGCAGAAATACAGGATCTCTACCTTCCCTTGTCACAGATCACAGTAATGCTTCTGTTGGGAATGACCAACAGAAAAAAATTGAGAGCTGGTTCTCATTTTTTTTCTAGACCCGCGCTGATTGGCTTTCACTGTGTCCAGTCACAGCAGGAGCTGGACACCGGCGGTGCACATATGCGCCGCAGGCCCTGAATTGCAGAATCATGTATCTGTGGTTCTGCCTGTAGGAGCCACTGCCCTGCAATACCTATAGGTGGGGCGGTCAGCAAGCTGTTAAAGCAGTTCTTGTATGAATGAAGTATGCAAAGTCTGGTTGCAAGCTTTATTCATTATTAAATTGTAACATGATTGTTATAATGCATTATACTTTAGTGCTTATGTGCAAATCAGTAAGTTTAGAAGGTTGGGGCTGAAAGTTATTCCCAAGTGAGGTTCTCACTGAAGGTAATTTCGGACTTTCATCGTCGCATTCTCACTTTGGTTGTGACAGGTTCACTTTTAGTACACTGGCGTTACTTTTTACTATAAGTCACCTTTCTAGCTGTACTGTTGCTGTTAATGGCTGTGTCTGGATCAGCAGTATTCTGTATCACACATCCGCAGTGGTAGGGAGATTCCTTATTAGTAATCCACCTGTAATGTGAGCCACCCGTAAAAGTCAGCCAGGATTAGCAGCCACTTTCATTTGACACTTCAATTACTAGTTTACATCTTCATAGACAGCGAGGCGTCACAGCGTCCATTTACCCGGGTACAACTCCGAATATCAGCGATTTTCTCCGTACCCCCCAAGGAGTAAAATTATGGAAATTATTTAAAAAAAATTGGATGCCCAAAAACGTTATTTCAATTGTTTTAAGGTTGCATGCCAAGGAACATCTCACTAGTACCGGGTGGTCACCTTTACTAGGTCCCCCTTTCTAGTACCAGGTTGGACATACTTTATTAGGTCCCCCTTGCTTGTACTGGGTTGGACCCCCTTTATTAGGTCCCCCTTGCTTGTACCGGGTTGGATCCCCTTTATTAGGCCCCCCTTGCTAGTACTGGGTTGGACCCCCCTTATTAGGTCCACCTTGCTAGTACCGGGTTGGACCCCCTTTATTAGGAAAACATTACTAGTACCGGTTTGTACCCCCTTTATTAGGAACACCTTGCTAGTACCAGGTTGAACCCCCTTTATTAGGAACACCTTGCTAGTTCTGGGTTGGACCCCCTTTATTAGGTAAACCTTGCTAGTACCTGGTTGGACCCCCTTTTGCATTCAATTCTGGAACTGCTGCACTTCTCTCTTCTGTCGCTAGAAGGTTGGGTATCTGGTAACATTAGACAAAACAAGGGCATTGCAAGGACCGATTAGGAATGAATGAATGGGGTGTCTCAGCCAATGGGCAGGGATTTCCTTGGGTCCCTTGGCCTGCTGGGAGAACCTAAATATTTGGTTGGGGTCAGGTGATCGGGGTTCTGTGCCACCTGCATGGCTGTCTGGGTGGACGTGTGTTGTATTGCCAGGGCTGCTAGGCCTGAAACCTAAGGCCTATTCCCAGGGTCAGGAGAGCAGCGTAAGGTTGGGACTGCGGGCTTGTAGTCGAACCAGAAGTAAAGGTGGTCGGAGGTAGAAGGAAAGCTGTCGTCACTAAGGGACCATCCACCTTTCTACCAGAGATTACTCTGAGTAAGCTGAGGCCAGTACCAGGGCAGACTTCTTGCCGACCGGGGACGGTGAATAAGTGGGAAAACAGCCAAGTCAGGGACCCAGTGGGACAGTAGAAGTGACACTTGTGGAGTGCTTAGCCAGGGACCTAACGTTTTAGCAGGGGTGAAGCTTGAAGAGTATCTGTGAGTGCCAAACCAGGGATCCAGCAGGAAAGTGGGGGGGGGGGGGGGTGACGCTTGAGGAAGAGTGCTACAGTGGAAGAGCTCAGGGGATCCAGTAGCTAGTGGAACTGAAGTCTAGTGAGAGAGACTGAGAGCTCGTTAAGTGAAGACCCACAGTGAGTGATGGTGGGGTAAAGAGAACTGTTTGTGTTGCAGATAGTTGAATACCTTTACCGTTAGTAACAGCTACAAGATTGTTGCCATAGGGGACAGCGGTCCTACTTATACAGAAGTGGTGTCCAGCTGGAGGCCTTCACCTATATAGCTGTCTATCTATAGAAGTCTCGGAGTCTGCTAATTATCTTCGCATCTGCCTAAGGGTGTCCTAACCCTAACCCTGTTAAAAAGCCAATAAATCTATTTGCTTTCAGAAAAGTGCCTGGGGCACACCTGCTGGAGTCAGGGCTGGAAAGAACAGGGTGAGCTGAGCTGCTGAGCAACTGCTGGGAGATGGGAGCCGAGTGAGTCATTGCTGGGATGGGGGATCAGGATTAGCTAAGCTGCCAAGCCACTGCAAGCGAGGGGAAGCGGGAGGATGAGCGGAGATATCAAGTCATTGGTGGTTGGGGGGGGGGGGGGGGGTAGGGTGAGCTGAGCTGATGCTTCACTGCTGAAAGGGGGAGCAGGGGGAGTTGAGCTGCTGAGTCGATGTGGTGGAAGGGGGTAGGCGGGGCAGGGCAGGGTGCTTTAAGCTGATGCTTTACTGCTGGAAAAGTGAGCAGAGTGAGCTGAGCTGCTGAGTCACTGTGGGAAAAGGGAGTGGGTGAGATGGGAGAAGAGTGCACTGAGGTGATGCTACTGCTGGTAGGGGGAGCAGGGGGTGTGGAGCTGCTAAGTTACTGTGGGAAGGGGAGGGTCAGGTGAAGCTGATATACTGAGTAATTTTAGGGGGGAACAGTGGAGTTGAGTGGCTGAGTCACTTTAGGAAGGGGGGGGGGGGTAGGGTGAGCTAAGTTGCTAAATCACTATACGGAGGGGCAGCAAAGGGAGCTGAGTTGCTACCGGGGCTGTGCTGCTGAAAATGAAAGTAAAAGTACTTGTGTTATGAACATTGAGGATGAATTGCTCTACAGTGCCGAAAGCTAAAGAGTTTAGTGAGGACTTGCCTTAAAGCTTTTTTCCTAATGGTGGGGAATATATAAATATATGAAAGCAGAAACACAATTTACTGCAAGAAAAGCCTACAATTAGATGTTCCAAGACAAATCAGTGTCATCAGTCAACGTTTTCAGGTATAATTGACACGTAAGGAATTCTCTGGATTTGGCTTTTACAAGGCATTGACTGAGCCATATGTACAATAAATACAAAATAAGAAAATAAGAGATATATTACTTCCCTTTCTCTATTAGAACCAGAGCCGGCCTTCACCAACTTGGACAAGGTGCAGAAAGAGGTCCAGGCTATCTTGTCGGAGAAGACCACGGTAAGCTGTGAGGTGGCCCAGGAGAAGACGGAGGTGAAGTGGTACAAGGACGGAAAACTGATCACCTCCAGCAAGAAAGTGAAGGTGGAGTCTGAGGGTAAATCTCGGCGTCTGGTGGTGGAACAAGTGGAAAAGAAAGATGCCGGAGAATATACCTGTGAGGCCGCCGGACAGAAGATCAACTTCAAGATCAACGTTAAAGGTTGGTGGTGTGGTGGTGGTTGGTGATTTTTTTTCGTAGCAACAGCTTAAAGTGGATGTAAACCCAATTTTTTTTTGATGTCACAATGTAGAGAATAAGATTTCCTATCATCTGTGCCCAGTCTTGCCACACAGAGTTAATCCAGCACTGAGCAATCCTCTTTTTATTGTTCAGTGAAATAAAACAGACTTCCAGATGAAGACCAAAGTCCTTACTTGAGTGACAGGTTATTTACATATCTCGTGCACTAGCTTGCAGACATGCACAGCTTCTGTAACGTGCACAATTCACATCCCCCTCCCCTCTCCTCCTCTCCTCTCCCATCCAGCTCTCCCAGGATTGGCTGTCTTTCCTGTGTTTGATTAAATGTTTTCAAAATATAGGGTGATCCACAGTGCACGTCTTCTAGCTAGTGCACGAGATATGTAAATAACCTATCACTCAAGCAAGGACTTTGGTCTTTATCTGAAAGTCTGTTTTATTTCACTGAGCAATAAAAAGAGGAATGCTCAGGTCTGGATTAACTCTGTGTGGCAAGACTGGGCACAGATGATAGGAAATCTTAGGCCCCGTACACACGAGCAAATAGATTTGTTCAAATCGGTCGAACAGACCGATTTGAACAAATCTGTCTGCTGGGATGTATTGGTTTGATCGTGTACACACGATCAAACCAAAATCCCCGCCGGCAGACAGCACGCTGACGTGTCGGTGACGTGGCGTTGACGTTGACACCGCCACGTCACTGCACCAGGAAGTAAAACACTTCCGCGCATGCGTCGAAACCATTCGACACGTGTGCGAGCCGATATGTCTGCTGGTTAGCATACTAACCAGCAGACATGTCGGGCGGACGGGTTCCCAGTCGACAGATTTGAAAGCATGCTTTCAAATCTGTCGGCTGGCCAAATCCGTCTGTTTGCCCGTACACACGATCGAATCTGTCTGCTAAAACGGTCTGGCAGACCGTTTCCAGCAGACAGATTTGATCGTGTGTACGCGGCCTTATTCTCTACATTGTGACATCAAAAAAAAATTGAGTTTACATCCACTTTAAGTGGTTAGCAAGATTCTGAGAACAAATCGCTCAGATCCTTATTCCTTTGTTCATGGTGTTAAAAGGTGAAATTTTGAGGACAAATTACACATTGACATAATTTAAAAAAATCAAAGGGCCTGTGTCGAAAAAGCTTTTGTTTGTGTCAGGGGGTTTCTCATTCCAATACAATGTGAATGCAAAACGTGCTTGCATGAGGTCAAATGCAGGTTCGAGGAAGTCTCGTCTGCAGGTCAAATGCATCTACCAATGAATTCTGAATGATCTCCAGCATCTCAAATGGTTGTTAACGCCATATTCGCCATATTCGTTGGTGTCTAAAGCCTCGTACTTACGATCCAACTTTATGGCCATAATTGTCTGACGGACGTGTTGTGTCAGATAATCCGACCGTGTGTACGCTCCATCAGACAATTATTGGCTGAATTTACGACAACAAATGTTGGATAGCCATGCTCTCAAATTGTTCTGCAACAAATGTGTTCCGTTGGATCATCTGATCGTGTGTACTCAAGTCCGTCGGACTAAAATACAAATTACAAACACGCATGCTTCGAACCAATGATAACCATAAGACAACATTAGCAGAAGTTGCCCAAAGGGTGGGACACGGAGTTGCGTGAATGTTGGCTGAAAATGTTGTGCCATGTGTATGCAGAACAATTTCACAGCCAACGCCCTTCGGACAAAAATCCAGGAATAAAAGTGACACGATTTTTTTAAAAATCAGAAAAAGGTAAAATAAATATGTTTTTTTTAAATGTGCCCCGTCCCGACGAGCTTGCGTAAAGAAGCTAACGCATACGTGAGTAGCGCCCACATATGAAAACGGTGTTCAAACCACACATGTGAGGTATCACCGTGATCGGTAGAATGAGAGCACTAATTCTAGCCCTACAGTGCCTGCCGCCGAGAATGTGTTTATAGCACGACAGCATCGCGCTGATTCTTGGCGACAGGCTGCCGACATCTCGCACTCGCTGGAATAGTAAAAGCACATTCCAGCGAGTGGGTCATAGAAGCGACGGGGATCCGACGCGGATTCCCGCCAATTCTACACGTGGGCGGAGTTTGTTATGAATCCTGAAAAGGAAGTCCCCGCCGGATTTTAAATAAAAATCCGGCATGGGTTCCCCCCTCAGGAGCATAACGGGCCCTTAGGTCTGGTATGGGTTGTAAGGAGACCCCCCTACGCCGAAAAAACGGCGTGGGGGTCCCCCACAATCCATACCAGACCCGTATCCAAAGCACGCCGGCCGGCCGGTCAGGAGGGGAGTGGGGGCGAGCGAGCGCCCCCCCCCCCCCCCTCCTGAGCCGTACCGGGCAGCATGCCCTCAACATGGGGGGGTCAGGTGCTCTGGGGTAGAGCACCCTGTCCCATGTTGATGAGGACAGGGCCCCTTCCCGACAACCCTGGCCGTTGGTTGTCGGGGTATGCGGGCGGGAGGCTTATCGGAATCTGGAAGCCCCCTTTAATAAGGGGGCCCCCAGATACCGGCCCCCCACCCTAAGTGAATGAGTATGGGGTACATTGTACCCCTACCCATTCACCTGCAAGAAAAGTGTAAACACAAATAAACCACACAGTGTATTGAAATATTTTATTAGTTGGCCGCCGGGGGGGGGGGGTGTGTATGATCGCTTTTATAAAAGCGCCCCCCTCCGGCGGGCTTCTGCGGGGGGGGGTGGGTGCCGCTGTTCTTCACCGCCGTCTGGTTCTCTTCCGCCGCCGGGGGGGCGCTTTGATAAAAGCGCCCACCACCCGGCGGGCTTCCTTCGACATCTTCGGCGGCGGGGGAGGTCTTCTCCGGCTCTCCGGGGGTCTTCTCCGGCTCTCCGGGGGTCTTCTCCGCTCTCCGGGGCTCTTCTTCTTCTTCAGGACTCGCCGCCGCTATCTTCGTGTGTTAGCTCAATTACTAGCGGTGGCGAGTCCCCTCTTCTGTGACGTCTTCTTCTTCTCTTCTCCAGATGTTGACGCGACGCTTCCTTCCGCTGTTATGGCTGGCGCGCGGCTCGCAGCGAGTTATATAGGCCTGTCTTGTGACGTCGCAGTTCCATCATGCTCCGGTAGGTAGCACGTGGTACCTACCGGAGCATGATGGGCGCAATTTTGAAGCATGACATGTTGGGTATCAATTTACTCGGTGTAACATTATCTTTCACAAAATAAAAAAATTGGGCTAACTTTACCGTCGTCTTATTTTTAAATTCAAACAAGTGTATTTTTTTCCAAGAAAAGTGCGCTTGTAAGACCAATGCGCAATTACGGTGTGACATAAAGTATTGCAACGACCGGCAGTTTATTCTCTAGGGTGTTAGAAAAAATTATATATAATGTTTGGGGGGTTCTACATAATTTTCTAGCAAAGAAAAAAAAGAGTCTGAAAAACAGGCTCGGTCCCTAAGTGGCTAGATTTGAGATCACAGCACTAAAAAAAATGCTTTTGTAAGTCTCTCCACCTTCTTCTTAGGACTCTGGTGGGGTTGCATTGTTAGCAAACCCCCCCTCCCCCCCTTTGCTTTTGTGCATTTTCTAGAAGGTTATAAAATCCAGGGAAGTTTCAAACATCTTGTTGCTCAGTTTCCACATATTTGCAGACAAAAGACCAAAGTTATTGTGTTTTATCTTCAGAACCAGAGCCGGCTTTCATCCACCAGGACAAAGTCCAGAAAGAGGTCCAAGTTATTATCTCGGAGAAGACCACCCTAAGCTGTGAGGTCTCCCAGGAGAAGACGGAGGTGAAGTGGTACAAGGACGGAAAGTTGATCACCTCCAGCAAGAAACTGAAGCTGGAGTCTGAGGATAAATCTCGGCGTCTGGTGGTGGAACAGGTAGAGAAGAAGGATGCCGGAGAATATACCTGTGAGGCCGCCGGACAGAAGATCAACTTTAAGATCAACGTCAAAGGTTAGCAGGATCATGGGATATTGAACAAACAGGAAGAGATAGAAGCGCGTAGTAAATGCAGCATAAGGACTGTTTATTAAAAACACAAAATTGGCAACTCACATTGTTAAAAGGCCAACAGGCTCATCAAAAAAGAAGACCGCTGTTCTGTGTGTAATGTCTCCGTCCCTCCATGGGATGGCTGGCTCTGTGGATAGATGGTAGACATGTGCAATTTGTTTAGTTCCGAATTACTTTTTTTGACAAATTTGTTAATTCTAAACTGCAAATTTTCGAATTTCCGAAATGTCGTAAATTCCAAATGTCGTAAATTAGAAACATTTCGTAAATTCCAAATGTCGTAAATTAGAAAAATTTCGTAAATTCAAAATTTCGGAAATTTCTTACATTTCTAAAATTTCGGTAATTCGTAAAATTTCGGAAATTTAAAAAAAATTCGGAAATTTCTGTAATTAGAAAATTTCAAATATTAGAAAATGTTGAAGATTAGAAAAATTCGGAAATTAGAACATTTGAAAACTCGAAAATCGGAAATTAGAAAATTTTTAAATCGGAAATGAAATAACTCGAAAATCAGAAATGAGAAAATTCAGAATTAGAAAATTTTAAAATTGGAAATGAGAAAATTCCGAAATGAGAAAATGAGAAATGAGAAAATCGAAAATTTGGAAATTCAGAATTTCTATAATTTCTGACTTTCCAAATTCTAAAATTTTCTAATTTACGAATTCCCAAACTCCGAATTTTTGAATTTCCAGATTTCCGAAAAAAGCTAAAAATGAATGAAACGAAAATCAACAAATTTTTCGTCAGTGCACATGTCTAATGGATGGTGGAAAGATGGCGCCTCGTACTTCCGTGTTTCGATAACCACGCTGGAACGCACGCTGATGGAAGTAATGTCACGACAGCGGGATGTATTTGGCTACGTGTTTCGAAGCAAGTGCACTTCTTTATCAAGTCATTATGTAAGTCGGAGACACAGCGGAAGTTCGAAGAGCCATCTTTTAACCACCTATCCAGATACACAGAGCCAGCCGATGCACGGTGGGGTGGAGACATTGCAAACAGGACAGCAGTCTTATTTATTGATGACCTTTTAACAATGTGAGTTGCCAATTATGTGTTTTTTTTTAAAACAGTCCTTATGATACACTTAGTAGGCACTTCCCTCTCACCGCTTTAATTACAGAAACTGATTCTACTCTGGGTACAGCTGCCACAACTGTTATGTGCAATTGGAGACTTTTTTGGATTTGGTTATAATATAATATACACTGTATTACCAAAAGTATTGGGACACCTGCCTTCACACGCACATGAACTTTAATGGCACCCCAGTCATAGTCCGTAGGGTTCAATATTGAGTTAGCCCACACTTTGCAGCTACAACAGCTTCAACTCTTCTGATAAGGCTGTCCCTGTAGATTGATTGTTGGTTACTACAGTTCTAAAGCCTCGTACAGGACGGGAAAAGTGTGATGGCAGGATGTTGTCGGATAATCCAACCTTTTTACGCTCCATCCGACAATTGTTGTCGGAATTTCCGACAACAAATGTGGGATAGCATGCTTTAAAATTTTCCGACAGCAAATGTGTCTTGTCTGATTTTCCGATCGCGTGACATCTGTATGCAATCCAAGTTTGTGGCCAACGCCCTTCGGACAAAAGTTCTATTCTTTGTCCGATGGAAATCCGATCGTGTGTACCAGGCTTATGAATTACTTAATAAGTTGAGTAACCACAATTTGGTCTGCTCCTATAAAAGTTCCAATGCCCTGACTGGCTACAGGTTTGTCTACTTTGGAAATGTTTCAATGCAGTAAAGCGTAGACATTTTTTTTAGGGTTGTCCCGATACCACTTTTTTAGGACCGAGTACAAGTACCGATACTTTTTTTCATGTACTCGCCGATACCGAATACCGATACTTTTTTTAAATGTCATGTGACAGTTTTCAAACCACAATACAGACTAAGGATATTTTCTTTAGAATTATGAAGAACTCTAACTCAAGACATTATAAAAGAATAAAAATGAGTAAAAATGAATAAAAAAAATTTATTTTCTTGTCACGCAGTAGTAAAAAACTCAAAGGCCCAGATTCAGAGAGAATTGGATTCTCGTAGCGTATCAGAAATACACTACGCCGCCGTTTTTTACCTGGCTCTACGTGGAATCCAGGTAGATTTTGTCCAGTAAACGATGGCGGCGTAGTGTATTTCTCCCGTCGCAATCCATCTACACAAGTAGGGGGCGTGAAGGATTTAAAATAGGCGCGTTCCCGCGGCGATCGAACTGCGCATGCTCCGTTCGCAAATTTCCCGTTGTGCATTGCGCGAAATCACGTCGTTACGTCATTCGTTGTTTGAGTAGTGTCGTTTACAGACATTTCTATTCCTGAACGACTTACGTAAAAAAAAAAAAAAGAAAATTAAATTCGACGCGGGAACGAGGCCATACTTAACATGGGCTACGCACCGTTAGACCAGCAAAAAGCTGGTCTAAGGTGCCGTACACACGGCCGAGGTTCTCGCTGAAAATCAGCGAGAACCTCGCTGGAATGCACATTCCAGCGAGGACCTCGGCCGTGTGTACGGTCTCGGCGAGCTTCCCGTCGGGAAGCCCGTCGAGCCGAAATAGAGAGCACGCTCTCTATTTCCTCGACGGGCCGCCTGGAAGAATGGCTGGTTGCCATTCCCGACGGGCGGGTTGCCGAATTCGACGGCCGGGAGAGAACCTCGATGGGCGGAACGATGTGTTCTGCCCATCGAGGTTCTGGGTCGTGTGTACGCCGCCTAACAGTACGTAAAAAAAACCCAGACGTAAGCGATTGCGAAGACCGCTCGTATCTTCGTGGATCGCCGTAAAAACACATTTGCATATCCCGACGCATCAAAACGACGCAAACTCCTCCCAGCGGCCGCAAAAATATCGCAGCGTAGATCCGAAGGCTTACGAAGACGTAAGCCTCTCGGATCGAAGCCCGAAGCCGCCGTATCATGGTTTGAGGATTCAAACTAGTGATACGGCGCGCGAAATTTGAAATTACTCCTGTCTAACACCAGTTAGACAGGCGTAATTGCTTTATGAATCTGGGCCAAAGAATTTTCACAGAACATGTTGATAAATACAAAAAAAGTATTCTATTTAGGTATCGAAGCATTTGCTCGAGTACAAGTACTCCTGCAAATACTCGGTATCGGTCCCGATACCGATACTAGTATCGGTATCTGGACAACCCTAATTTTTTTGCCTCTTATAAAGTAAATTCAATAGCCAAACACAAAGCTGTTACGTCTGAAGGATATATTTCAACTGCCATTGCTGAACACTACGTGAAAAGCCCTTATTTTCTGTCATACTGATCCAAGGGCATCAGTACTTTGACCAATAGTCCCAAACAAGTATTTACATCAGAAGCTAGGATAATGGCTGCAAATTTAATGCAAGTCATTGACAGCCAGGCAAGTAACATTTTCACGCTTTATATATTCATGAATACAATATTTTTTTTATATAGTGTGCTTTTAAATGTTTATGTATTTTAGAACCAGAGCCGGCATTTATCAGTCTGGACATAGTAAAAAAAGAGGTCCAGGCTGTGGTGTCAGAGAAGGCCACCCTGACCTGCGAGGTGGCCCAGGAGAAGACGGAGGTAAAGTGGTACAAAGATGGGAAACTGATCACCTCCAGCAAGAAACTGAAGGTAGAAACTGATGGTAAATCTCGGCGTCTGGTGGTAGAACAGGTGGAGAAGAAAGATGCCGGAGAATATACCTGTGAGGCCGCCGGACAGAAGATAAACTTCAAGATTAACGTCAAAGGTAGCTACAACTTTCCAGTTCCTTTACTGCTTTACTTTATTAAGATATCTAATTTTAAAATAATACACCTATACTCAAAGTGGACCTAAAGTCCTATGACTGGTCCCCACAAAATAACCAAAAACTTGACCAAGGAGTGTTGAGGAACCAATGCAATTCTGACTATATTGTGACTCATTACGACTATACATGTTTTATTTTAGATTTACGTCTACTTTTAGTTATGATTTTTTTTGGGCATTGCCCTCAAAAAGAAAACAAAATCTCACTAGGGTTATGGAGAGAGAAGGACCACTCTTCAGTCTTCACCACCTTTTTAAAGACTGTAAGCTTGAATTGACAGCTAACCACTCTCTGCCTTTGCAAGTAAAAAGCTTGAAGGAACCAGGAAACCTTTACAGACGTTTTGTTAGTCATCCTCAAAATTAATGGGAACAGCAGTTTTTTTATGGTTTATGTTTTTATTACAGAACCAGAGCCAGCATTCATCCATCAAGAAAAGGTCCAAAAAGAAGTCCATGCTACCTTGTCAGAGAAGGCCACCCTGAGCTGTGAGGTGGCCCAAGAGAAGACGGAGGTGAAGTGGTACAAAGAAGGGAAACTGATCACCTCCAGCAAGAAACTGAAGGTAGAAACTGATGGTAAATCACGGCGTCTGGTGGTGGAACAGGTGGAGAAGAAAGATGCTGGAGAATATACCTGTGAGGCTTCCGGACAGAAGATCAACTTCAAGATCAATGTCAAAGGTAGCTAAAACTTTCCAGTTCCTTTACTGCTTTACTTTATTAAGATATCTAATTAAAAAATATTACACCTATACTCAAAGCGGACCTAAAGTCCTGTGACTGGTCCCCACAAAATAACCAAAAACTTGACCAAGGAGTGTTGAGGAACCAATGCAATTCTGACTACATTGTGACTCATTAGACTATATGGCCCAGATTCATAGAGAATTAGATTCTCGTAGCGTATCAGAAATACACTACGCCGTCGTTTTTTACCTGGCTCTACGTGGAATCCAGGTAGATTTTGTCCAGTAAACGACGGCGGCGTAGTGTATTTCTCCCGTCGCAATCCATCTGCGCGAGTAGGGGGCGTGAAGCATTTAAAATAGGCGCGTTCCCGCGGCGATTGAACTGCGCATGCTCCATTCGCAAATTTCCCGCCGTGCATTGCGCGAAATCACGTTCTTACGTCGTAGTAGCGTCGTTTACGTACATTCCTATTCCCGAACGAGTTACGTTAAAAAAAAAAAAATTATTTCAAATCGACGCGGGAACGACGGCCATACTTTACATGGGTTACGCACTGTTAGACCAGCAAAAAGCTCCTCTAACATCACGTAGCCAAAAAATGACGTAGGCGATTGCGAGGGACACTCGTACCTTCGTGGATCGCCGTAAAAACACATTTGCATATCCCGACGCATGAAAACGACGCAAACTCCTCCCAGCGGCCGCAAAAATATCGCAGCGTAGATCCGAAGGCTTGCGAAGACGTAAGCCTCTCGGATCGAAGCCCGAAGCCGCCGTATCATGGTTTGAGGATTCAAAAATTTGAAATTACTCCTGTCTAACACCAGTTAGACAGGCGTAATTGCTCTGTGAATCTGGGCCTATATGTATTATTTTAGATTTACATCTGCTTTCAATTATGATTTTTTGTGGGCATTGCCCTAGAAAAAAAAATCTCACTTGAGTTATGAAGAGAGAAGGACCACTCTTCAGCCTTCACCATCTTTTTAAAGACTGTAAGCTTGAATTCACAGCTAACCACTCTCTGCCTTTGCAAGTAAAAAGTTTGAAGGAGCCAGGAAACCTTTACAGACATTTTGTTAGTCGTCCTCAAATTTATGGGAACAGCAGATTTATTATGGTTTATGCTTTTGTTACAGAACCAGAGCCAGCATTCATCCATCAAGAAAAGGCCAAAAAAGAAGTCCAGGCTACCTTGTCAGAAAAGGCCACCCTGAGCTGTGAGGTGGCCCAGGAGAACACGGAGGTGAAGTGGTACAAGGAAGGAAAATTGATCATCTCCAGCAAGAAACTGAAGGTAGAAACTGATGGTAAATCTCGGCATCTGGTGGTGGAACAGGTGGAGAAGAAAGATGCCGGAGAATATACCTGTGAGGCCGCCGGACAGAAGATCAACTTCAAGATCAACGTTAAAGGTAGCTAAAACTTTCCTGTTCTTTACTACCTTAGTTTATTCAGATATATAATTGAAAAATATTACATATATGAAGTAAACATGTGCAATATTATACATTCTATTGTAACCTATATATTAAGCTATTGCTATATATAAGCTATTGCATATATGTATTCATTGTATATCCCTATAATTAGCTAGTCTATCAGAGTATGCTAGGCCTATTGATATAATATTAGCTATGAAGACAACCACATCTGCTTAGTAAACAATATTACATTTATTTCCCAAGAAAATAGGAATATCACATACTAAACAGCAGATATCTATAGCGCCTATAACAACAATAAAAGATACTTATAGCCTCCTCTAGGTAGAATCCTTGTTGGCTGAGCTCAAAATGGCAAAAGAAGGCTCTCTGTTTCAAACAGTCCTATTTAAAGAACCTCAGTCGTATCTCATTCAAACTCCCCCCCCCCCCCCCTTGCCAGCCCCACTCGGTTTTGGACAAATCCGAATTTTCACAGGGCAGTCCTCCTTATTACTGACCGTCTTGCCGTAATTGGCCTCTGGGGGCAGCACTGCCCATATCATCTTCCGGAGCTTGCTGGTCCTTGTTTTTTGTCATCAGTCATCCCAGTAGTCATGCTCTCTTAGAAGCTTGCTTGTGGAGTAGACAGATCGGAGTCTGTTTTGTCATGTTAAGTTAGAGGCTTAATTGGCTACATTCCAACCTGGGGGGGCATCCTGTCCTCAGGGGAACTGCAAGCATCAGCCTGGCTGACCGTTGGGAATGAAAACAGATATGTAGAAAATCCAGAAACTATATTAATTTATGTTGCCTTCCAACAATATACTTAAAGCGGACCTAAAGTTCCATATGTGGTCCACACAAAATAACCAAAAGCTGGACCAAGAAGTGTTGAGGAACCAATGCTCTTCTGGCTATATTGTTGAGTGACTCATTAGACTATACATGTTTTATTTTAGATTTTTCATCTGCTTTCAGTTATGATTTTTTGGCCATTGCCCCTGAATCTCACTTGGGTAATGAAGAGAGAAGGACCACTCTTCAACACCTTTGTGAGGACTCTATAAGCTTGAATTGTCACCTAACCATTTTTAGCTATGCACAATAAAAAGCTTGAAGGAACCAAGAAATCTTTACAGACATGTTGTTAGACAGCCTCAAATTATTGGTAACAAGAGGCCAATTTTAATTTTGTTACAGAACCAGAGCCAGCATTCATCCATCAAGAAAGGGTCCAAAAAGAAGTCCAGGCTATCTTGTCAGAGAAGGCCACCCTGAGCTGTGAGCTGGCCCAGGAGAAGATGGAGGTGAAGTGGTACAAAGAAGGGAAACTGATCACCTCCAGCAAGAAACTGAAGGTAGAAACTGATGGTAAATCTCGGCGTCTGGTGGTGGAACAGGTGGAGAAGAAAGATGCCGGAGAATATACCTGTGAGGCCGCCGGACAGAAGATCAACTTCAAGATCAACGTTAAAGGTAGCTAAAACTTTCCTGTTCTTTACTTCCTTAGTTTATTCAGATATATAATTAAAAATGTTACATATATGAAGTAAAAATGTGCAATATTATACATTCTATTGTAACCTATATAGCTATTGCATATATGTATTCATTGTATATCCCTATAATTAGCTAGTCTATCAGAGTATGCTAGGCCTATTGATATAATATTAGCTATGAAGACAACCACATCTGCTTATTAAACAATATTACATTTATTTCCCAAGAACATAGGAATATCACATACTAAACAGCAGATATCTATAGAGCCTATAACAACAATAAAAGATACTTATAGCCTCCTCTAGGTAGAATCCTTGTTGGCTGAGCTCAAAATGGCAAAAGAAGGCTCTCTGTTTCAAACAGTCCTATTTAAAGAACCTCAGTCGTATCTCATTCAAACTCCCCCCCCCCCCTTGCCAGCCCCACTCGGTTTTGGACAAATCAGAATTTTCACAGGGCAGTCTTCCTTATTACTGACCGTCTTGCCGTAATTGGCCTCTGGGGGCAGCACTGCCCATATCATCTTCCGGAGCTTGCTGGTCCTTGTTTTTTGTCATCAGTCATCCCGGTAGTCATGCTCTCTTAGAAGCTTGCTTGGCGGAGAAGACAGATCGGAGTCTGTTTTGTCATGTAAAGTTAGAGGCTTAATTGGCTACATTTCAACCTGGGGGGGCATCCTGTCCTCCGGGGAACTGCACGCATCAGCCTGGCTGACCGTTGGGAATGAAAACAGATATGTAGAAAATCCAGAAACTAAATACATTTATGTTGCCTTCCAACAATATACTTAAAGCAGACCTAAAGTTCCATATGTGGTCCACACAAAATAACCAAAAACTGGACCAAGAAGTGTTGAGGAACCAATGGTCTTCTGGCTATATTGTTGAGTGACTCATTAGACTATACATGTTTTATTTTAGATTTTTCATCTGCTTTCAGTTATGATTTTTTGGCCATTGCCCCTGAATCTCACTTGGGTAATGAAGAGAGAAGGACCACTCTTCAACACCTTTGTGAGGACTCTATAAGCTTGAATTGTCACCTAACCATTTTTTGCTATGCACAAAAAAAAGCTTAAAGGAACCAAGAAATCTTTACAGACATGTTGTTAGACAGCCTCAAATTATTGGTAACAAGAGGCCAATTTTGATTGTGTTACAGAACCAGAGCCAGCATTCATCCATCAAGAAAAGGTCCAAAAAGAAGTCCAGGCTATCTTGTCAGAGAAGGCCACCCTGAGCTGTGAGCTAGCCCAGGAGAAGATGGAGGTGAAGTGGTACAAAGAAGGGAAACTGATCACCTCCAGCAAGAAACTGAAGGTAGAAACTGATGGTAAATCTCGGCGTCTGGTGGTGGAACAGGTGGAGAAGAAAGATGCCGGAGAATATACCTGTGAGGCCGCCGGACAGAAGATCAACTTCAAGATAAACGTCAAAGGTAAATTAAACGTTCCCGTTCCTTTACTCCTTTAGTTTATTCGGATATATAATTGAAAAATATTACATATATGAAGTAAAAATTTGCAATACTATACATTCTATTGTAACCTGTATAGCTATGGCATATATGTATTAATTGTATATCCCTATAATTAGCTAGTCTATCAGAGTATGCTAGGCCTAATGATATAATATTTGCTATGAAGACAACCACATCTGCTTGGTAAACAATATTACATTTATTTTCCAAGAAAAAAGGAATATTACATACTAAACAGCAGATATCTAAAGTGCCTATAACAACAACAAAAGATACCTATCACCTCCTCTAGGTAGAATCCTTGTTGGCTGAGCTCAAAATGACAAAAGAAGGCTCTCTGTTTCAAACAGTCCTATTTAAAGAACCTCAGTCGTATCTCATTCAAACTCCCCCCCCTTGCCAGCCCCACTCAGTTTTGGACAAATCAGAATGTTCACAGAGCAGTCTTCCTTATTACTGACCGTCTTGCCGTAATTGGCCTCTGGGGGCAGCACTGCCCATATCATCTTCCGGAGTTTGCTGGTCCTTGTTTTTTGTCATCAGTCATGCTCTCTTAGAAGCTTGCTTGCGGAGTAGACAGATCGGAGTTTGATTTGTCATGTAAAGTTAGAGGCTTAGGGCCAGATTCTGGTAGAATCCGCGGCGGCGTAGTGTAAGCCATTTACACTACGCCGCCGCAACTTACTGGAGCAAGTGCCTCATTCTCCAAGCACTTGCTCCGTAGTTTGCGGCGGCGTAGTGTAAATGGCCCGGCGTATCCCCGCGTAATTCAAAGGGGGCGGCTTGTATTTAAATTAAGCGTGCCCCCGCATCGATCGAACTGCGCATGCGCCGGCCGGGAAAAAAGCCCAGTGCGCATGCTCCAGCTCACGTCGGAAACCGCCGTTGAAACCAACGTGAAAACGACGTGATTGTCACTTACGCAATGCCCTATTCTCGAACGACTTAGTAAAACAACGTAACCGACGGAAAGAGACGACGCTGACCCGACGCCATACTTAACATGGCATACGACGGAACTTTGTAAGCCTACTCCTCATATAGCAGGGGTAGGTTTACGCTTACGGAAATGATGAAAACGACGACGAGGCAGCGTAAAAACGTTTGGGAATCGGCGTATTAGGCTCATTTGCATAGGCAAACGAGAAATCAAAGTAAAGGCCTCCTAGCGGCCAGCGAAGTAATTACATCTAAGATCCGACGGTGTAAGTGTTTTACACCTGTTGGATCTTCGCCGTATCTATGCGTAAATGATTCTATGAATCAGACGCATAGATACCCGGGGAAAAAAACAGAGATATGACGGTGTTTCCTGTGATACACTGTCGTATCTCTTTTGAGAATCTGGCCCTGAATTGGCTACATTCCAACCTGGGGGGGGGGGCATCCTGTCCTCCAGGGAACTGCAAGCATCAGCCTGGCTGACCATTGGGAATGAAAACAGATATGTAGAAAATCCAGAAATGATATTAATTCATGTTGCCTTCCAACAATATACTTAAAACAGACCTAAAGTTCCATATATGGTCCACACAAAATAACCAAACACTGGACCAAGAAGTGTTGAGGAACCAATGCCCTTCTGGCTATATTGTTGAGTGACTCATTAGACTATATATGTTTTATTTTAGATTTACATCTGCTTTCAGTTATGATTTTTTGGCCATTGCCCCTGAATCTCACTAGGGTTATGGAGAGAGAAGGATCACTCTTCACCACCTTTGTGAGGACTCTATAAGCTTGAATTGTCACCTAACCGTTTTTTGCCTATGGACAGTAAATAGCTTAAAGGAACCAGAAAATCTTTACAGACATTTTCTTAGACAGCCTTGAATGATTGGGAACAAGAGGCCAATTTTGGTTTATGCTTTTGTTACAGAACCAGAGCCAGCATTCATCCATCAGGAAAAGCTTCAAAAAGAGGTCCAGGCTATCTTGTCAGAGAAGACCACCCTGAGCTGTGAGGTGGTTCAGGAGAAGACAGAGGTGAAGTGGTACAAAGAAGGGAAATTGATCACCTCAAGTAAGACAGTGAGGGTCGAGTCTGAGGGTAAATCTCGGCGCCTTGTGGTAGAGCAAGTGGAGAAGAAAGATGCCGGTGAATATACCTGCGAGGCTGCCGGACAAAAGATCAGCTTTAAGATCACCGCCAAAGGTTAGTAGAAGTCAGTTTAGCCTTTTTGAATAAATAAAGGTCCCAGTTGAGCTCAGCTGGGTGGCCTACTAAAAAGAGAGGAAGCCTGGGTCAGAGTCAGATGGAGTCAGGAGATCTGGGGTCAGGAAGCTTCACATGTGATACTGAGTCGTTAATTCAGTCATACTTTCAAGAGAGGTGACTGTGGAGTGCAATACCTTACAAGTCGAGGTGTAGCCAAGAGCAGTACAAGACAGCCAGTGTCACACCAATTCTCAGTGACGGAACTTAGGCGTTTTACTACTAATTCTACCACCACTGCAATCATCACCAACCTCATCTGCAGATATCGCCCAAATCGTCCCCTCCACCCCACTCAGGACCTCCTGCTCTCTAGCTCCCTTGTTACCTCCTCACATGCTTGCATTCAGAACTTCTCCAGAGCCGCTCCCATCCTCTGGAACTCCCTGCCCCAGTATGTCCGATCATCCCCTACCCTGTCCACCTTTAGGAGATCCCTGAAAAATCATTTATTCAGAGAGGCCTATCCCACACCCACCTAACAACTGTCCCCGAGCCACCCTCATCAAATCTTTCTCTACATTGTAAAGTGTTGTGTAAACTGTTTGCGCTATATAAATTGTGTATAATGATAATAATACCTCTTACAAGTGCCATACAGTTTACAACCTGTTTCGGGGGAGCCAGAGACTCAGTAATCTCCATTCCAGATCTGGTTCTGTGAATGATTTTCAACTCTAGTTGGTCCCCAGTGGCTCTAGTTGTGAGAATAACCTGATGGTCTGATTGGCTTTGAGTTGGGCTTATGCCATGATGTGATTGGATTTAGGTTCTACTTTGGGAATCTTTTGTGTGACTTATACTATAATGGAATTTAACACAACAGTCCTATAAAAGCTGAAATGGTTTCTTTAAAGTGGGAGTTTCTCCCAAAAATGGAACTTCCACTTTTTGAGTTCCTCCCCCCCTCCGGTGTCACATTTGGCACCTTTCAGGGGGGGGGGGGGTTGAAGATACCTGTGTAATACAGGTATTTTCTCCCACTTCCTGGCGCCTACACAGTCTTCTGGGAAACACACATGTCCCAGAAGATAGCAGGGACCAGTAAGGACACACAGCACGACTCGCGCATGCGCAGTAGGGAAGTAGGGAACCAGGAAGTGAAGCTGCAAGGCTTCACTTCCTGATTCCCTCATCAAGGATGGCGGCGGGGGGAGCTGAGAGCCGAGCGATTGATCGGCTTTGCCTGCCAACATCACGGGTGCACTGGACAAGTGTCCATTTATTAAAAGTCAGCAGCTGCAGTATTTGTAGCTGCTGGCTTTTATTTTTATTTTTTAAGTTTTTAAATATATTTTTATTGACAAAATGTGTAATTTTTTAGTTGTAAATTTAACCTTTAATATTCCATATTTACAAACATTCAATTACCCTATGAGAAAGCCAGCTGCCTACACAATTTCAAACCATTGTGCATATAACCATTCAACTTTGATAAAGGCTTATGCAGCATGCACACGATCAGGGGCGATCCTAGGGTCACAGGCACCTGAGTGCAGAAATATTTCTGGTGCCCCCACATGGGCATTGTCATTTTACTAACTCCTTTCCTTTACATCTCATTATACATCACATCTGTAGATGGACTAGGCGCAGGAATGGGCAGGGGCTGTGTATCCTATGCAATCTATCATGCCATAAAACATCTAGAGCAGGGGCAGCCCAGAGCACGTGTAAAGGGATGCTGGGGATGCCATCCCCCAGCACACAGCACACTGAACACAGTGACTCAGCTCGATTCTCTCTCTGTGCAGCCTGAGATAGAGATGGGAGTGGGAGGCATTCCAACTGGAGTTGGTGGAGACAGTGCGGGATCCAAGACTCCCAGTGTTAGGAATTCATTCCTGCACATCAGCACTCAGCAGCCACTGAAAAGTAGAACTCTCATGTCAGGAAGAGGAGCGGCCCCTCCCCCGAGCACTGCCAGGCCGTACGGGCTGCCTTATGCTCACACATCAGTTCTGGACGGACACACACCTATGCTCAGAACACTAGTTCTGGATGGACACAAACAAGGAGACAAGGAGGAAGGGGAGAACTCTGGCACTTTGGCGCCCCCACCTCTGCAGGCGCCTGGGTGCAATGCACCTAGTGCAGTCTGCCTTGGATCGGCCCTGCACACGATCGGACATTCCCACAACAAAACCGTGGATAATTTTCTGATGGATGTTGGCTCAAACTTGTCTTGCATACACACGTTTGCACAAATGTTGTTGGAAATTGGAAACGTCAAGAACGCGGTCATGTACAACACTTACAACGTCACAATAAACGCTCAGACAAGTATTGTAAATTCTGGACTTTGAACAGATGTAGAGAGAAGACTGCTTATAAACAGGCAAAACTTATGTAGGAGGATTTGTTTCATCTCTTTGTATCAACTGAGGCCTGTTACTTCACTGGGTATATTGAAGGGTTTAAAAAAAAGAGAGAGAAGGGTTCCCCAAATGGGCTTTTAGGCAGCAGTATAAAAAAATATAGAAGTATTGTATAGGTTATATAAAACAGTATTTATTGCCAAAATCCCCGATACCCACATGAGTTAGAACAAGTTGGAACATTTGTATAAATAAAATAAAGGTCAACATTCCTGAATACAGTATGCATAGATAATACATATACAGTTTTGTATCGTTGAACCCCGACGCGTTTCGACCAATCCGGTCTCTTCAAGGGGCAAAAATGTTTCTAGAAAATAATAATATTATGGTATAAGTTCAAAGTAAGTACATGACAGCATATAAAACAATAGAATGCCATAATGATATAGTTACCACTGAATCAGGAAATGGATAACATAAAAAGCCGCTGTGAGGTCCGGAGGGGCCTGGACTGCCCTCGCCCACCCAAAGTAGCGGAGGGGCCCACCCCAGGGAACCTGCAAGGAGCCACACAGAGAGCACCCCCCAGGAGCAACGGAAATAATTCTTTCTACTAACCATGGGCTTTATGGGTGTTCCTCTGCAGGTGGCTGCCCCTCCGTTGCTCCTGGGGGGTGCTTTTTGTGTGGCTCCTTGCAGGTTCCTTGGGGTGGGCCCCTCCGCTACTTTGGGTGGGCGGGGGCAGTCCAGGCCCCTCCGGACCTCACAGCGGCTTTTTATGTTATCCATTTTATGATTCAGTGGTAACTATATCATTATGGCATTCTATTGTTTTATATGCTGTCATGTACTTACTTTGAACTTATACCATAATATTATTATTTTCTAGAAACATTTTTGCCCCCTGAAGAGACCGGATTGGTCGAAACGCGTCGGGGCTCAACGATACAAAACTGTATATGTATTATCTATGCATACTGTATTCAGGAATGTTGACCTTTATTTTATTTATACAAATGTTCCAACTTGTTCTAACTCATGTGGGTATCGGGGATTTTGGCAATAAATACTGTTTTATTTAACCACTTAAGGACCCCCGCACGCACATATACGGCCACAGAATGGCACGTACAGGCACAAGGGCGTAAATTTACGTCCCCGCCTTCGTGCGGTTCGGGGGTCCCATCGGGACCCCCTCCGCGGTGTGCGGGGGTCCCCCTGGCTCCGGGAGCGATCCGGGACGAGCGGGCGGATGTCCGTGTTTACCTGCCCCCCCCGCGATCGCTCCCAGCCAATGCGCGCGCTCCCCCTTTGTGTCACTTCCTCCTCCTGTGTAAACACAGGAAGGGGGAAGTGATGTAATCTCCCATCGCAGCGGTATTTCCAACCGCTACGATGGGAGAAACACCTCACAGTAAGTCCTGCACCAACATTACACTGACATACACACACATAGGCATACTTAACCCCTTGCGATCTGCCCCCCCACCCCCCCTGTCACAGTGTAACTGAATGCAGTGATCTAATCACTGCATTTAGTGTCAGTGTGACAGGCAGTGTAAAATCAGTTAGTGTTAGGTTCAGGATAGCCCCCCCACCCCCCCTAATAAAGTTTTAACCCCCTGATCACCGCCCTAGTTAACCCTTTCACTTCCTATTGCCAGCGCCACTAAGCGATCATTTTTCTGATCGCTGTATTAGTGTCGCTGTTCCCGCTAGGTAGCTATTTTTTTTTATCGCGATTTTTTTTTTTTACTAAAGACATGTGGCTAAATAAATTTTGGCCTAAATGTTTGACTAAAATGTAGATTATTTGATTTTTTTTTAACAAAAAGTAAAAAATAGTGTTTTTTTTCCAAAAATGACGCTCTATTTTTGTATATAGCGCAAAAAATAAAAATCGCAGAGGTGATCAAATACCACCAAAAAAAAGCTCTATTTGTGGGAAGAAAAGGACACAAATTTTGTTTGGGAGCCACGTCGCACGACCGCGCAATTGTCTGTTAAAGCGACGCAGTGCCGAATCGCAAAAACACCTTGGGTCATTTACCAGCGTATTGGTCCGGGTCTTAAGTGGATAACCTATACAATACTTCTATATTTTTTTATACTGCTGCCTAAAAGCCCATTTGGGGAACCCTTCTCTCTCTTTTTTGCAATTTCGGGGCGAGCAGCTTAATTACGTTCTCAATATGTGTCCTTTCTCTTTCCTATTGAAGGGTTTACAACCACTTTAAGCTTTGACAAAAAACTAAAAGCTGATTGGTTTCTATGCAGAGCTGCACCAGATTGTGCACTCTCCATTTTTAGTAAATCCCGCCCATTATGTTTTCTGTTGAAGAAAGTTAGTGCTTTGTTGTATACTTCTGTTAAATCATCTGTAAATGCGTTCTAAATGTTGTTGCATTTCAGAACCAGAGCCGGCATTCACCAGCCTGGACAAGGTCCAGAAAGAGGTCCAGGCTGTGGTGTCAGAGAAGGCCACCCTAAGCTGTGAGGTGGCCCAGGAGAAGACGGAGGTGAAGTGGTACAAAGAAGGGAAACTGATCACCTCCAGCAAGAAACTTAAGGTGGAGACCGAGGGTAAATCACGCCGTCTGGTGGTGGAGCAGGTTGAGAAGAAAGACGCCGGAGAATATACTTGTGAGGTTGCCCGCCAGAAGATCAACTTCAAGATCAACGTCAAAGGTAGCTAAAACTTTCCAGTTCCTTTACTTTATTAACTACTTGCCGACCGCCGTCTGTAGATATACGTCGACAGAATAGCAACGTACCTGTATGATGTTTTGGATTTGCCGCCTTGCGGGAGGGCGCGCCCCTGCCGCACACTCTGTGACTGTGGGACCTGCGGACTCGATGTCCGCCGGGTGCACTCGATCGTGTCATTGAGCTGCAGAACGGGGAGATGCCTGTGTAAACATTTTCCTGTTCTGCCTAGTGACAGGACACTGATCATCTGCTCCCTGTCATCGGGAGCAGTGATCGATGGGGTTATAGGGTTAGGGGTTAGGGTTTTTCCTTGAAGACTAAGGCTTGGACTCAGGAATTGGAACAGCGACCTCCCCCAGAGGTCAAAGGTCAGAAGGCGGGTTCCCATAGGTCAAAGGTCAGAGGGCGTGGTTGCCCACCCCCCAAAGTGTACCGCCTACCCCAACTAAGTCGGGGAATGAACAAGTCAGGAAAAGCGTATTAAGTCCCCACCCAGTTAGAATCACTCCCTAGGACACACTTAACCCCTTCCCCGCCCCCTAGTGTTTAACCCCTTCCCTGCCAGTGTAATGTACACAGTAATCAGTGCATTTTAGAGCACTGATCGCTGTATCAATGACAATGGTCCCAAAATAGAGGTAAAAGTGTCCGATATGTCTGTCATACTGTCGCAGTCACAATAAAAATCACAGATCGGCATTACTAGTAAAAAAAAAAAATGTATTATTACAAATGCCATAAATCTATCACCCTAGTTTGTAGACGCTATAACTTTTGCGCAAACCAATCAATATACGCTTATTGCAATTTTTTTACCAAAAATACGTAGGATACGTATCGGTGTCTTTTTTGGGGATGTTTATTGTAGCAAAAAGTAAAAAATATAGATTTTTTTTCAAAATTGTCGCAAAAAATAAAAACTGCAGAGGTGATCAAATACCACCAAAAGAAAGCTCTATTTGTGGGAAAAAAGAAGACATCAATTTGGTTCGGGAGCCACGTCGCACAACCGCGCAATTGTCAGTTAAAGCCACGTAGTGCAGAATCACAAAAAATGGCCTCTGGTCTTTGGCCAGCCAAATGGTCCGGGGCTTAAGTGGTTAACATGGCAGCAATAACTTATGGTGTACAATTTTTAGGCTTTTTTTTTTTTTGCTCTGTGACATGGAGGGAAAATTGTTGAGTATAAATTATTATAACGACAGCTTGCGGTACATTACCATCATCAGTAAGTTGTAAATGTAGGTATAAATAACAGAATAAATAACAAGAGGTTGGTGTATTCGATACCTAAAGTGGATTATTTTTTTTTACATTGTTTTACACTCTATATGACAAAATTAATCATAAAAAAATAATAAATAAAAAACAATAATAGGTAGAAGGGAAACATTGGTATTATAAAGTGTTTTTATACTTCTACAATTTTGCATTCGGTGTTGGTGGTAAAATACTTCTTTAGATTGGAGGTCAGTTGAAAAGTCCCTCTTTAGCTTGGTAATCAGAGTGATAAGGTCAGTGACGTTGCTAGGTGGGGGTAGGGGGTGTGGGCCACACCTGGGTGACACCTGCCAGAGGGGTAACACCCATCTGTAGCGGCACACACCACTAAGACTGCCCTGATCTGTGCCTCAGGTCTTGCTCTGTGTCCCTCAGCGGAGCGGACTGAAGCTGCCTCCCCCTCCTCTCTGTTTACATCAACACAAGAGGAGGAGCCCGAGACACACACACCGCATTGTGTGTATCTGTCCGCGCTGTTCTGAGGTCTGTAAACTTTACTAATGTATATGTGGATGGACATGTGCAGGGGGTGTCTGCATTGAGGGGGGAGTCTATACTAATGGGGCGGTCTGATCTGAGGGAGGGTTCTATACTTATGGGGGGTCTGCACTCTGAGGGGGGATTCTATACTAATGGGGGTCTGCACTGAGGGGGGAATTCTATCCTGATGGGGGTCAGCACTGAGGGGGGAATTCTATCCTGATGGGGGTCAGCACTGGGGGGGGGGGTGTATGTACTGATGGGGGATTTGTACTGAAGAGGGGGATTCTATACTAATGGGGGGGGGGGGGTCTGCACTGAGGGGGGTTCTATACTAATGGGGGGTTTTCACTGAGGAAGTATTCTATATTAATGGTGGGTCTGCACTGAGGGGGGAGTAAATACTAATGGGGAGGTCTGAACTGAGGGGGGAGTCTATACTAATGGGGGGGGGTCTGCACTTAGGGGGGAATTCTATACTGATGGGGGTCTGCACTGAGGGGGGGGGGGATTCTATACTAATGGCGGGGTCTGCACTAGGGGGTTCTATACTAATGGGTGGTCTCCACTGAGTCGGGGAATTCTATACTGATGGGGATCGGCACTGAGGGGGGGTGTATGTACTGATGGGGAGGTCTGCACTGAGTTGGGAGGTTGATACTGATGGAGGGGGGTCTGCACTGAGGGAGGGTCTACACTGAGGGAGGGAGGGGAATCTGTACTGAGGGAGGGGGTAAGTACTTAGTGGGGGGTCTATACTGAGGAAAGGGGGTCTGTACTGAGGGGGTCTATATTAATGGAAGGTGGTCTGTACTGAGTGAGGGGGGCTATATTGAGGGAGGAGAATCTGTAGTTAGCGGAGGGGGGTCTGTACTGAGGGGGGGGGGGTGACACCAGTTTTTTCGGCACCAGGTGACACCAACCCTAGTGATGCCACTGGATGAGGCCATGTAGGTTTATGGTCTGTGAGAGAAAGACCCCTTTACTGACAGAGGCAAAAGCTCCACCGGTCCAGTGGTATCTGTTGTTGCTGTAATTATGAACGCACCATGATCAAGGAAGCCCTAGCAATCTCTGGAGGAATTTTAAGGTTCCACGGAACCCAGGTTGAGAAGGACTATCCGAAAAAGAATTCTGGGTGACAAGGGCAGCAATTGTAATTTACAAAAAACTACAACCTTTGATTATATTGAGAAAACCCTTACATTTAATACTCACTTTTGTAAAATGCCATGAAATATCCATTTGAGAGTCATTCGTTTGGAGTGTCCAACAAGGCATTGATTGACCACGCAACGCTATGCTCACTATGATGACCATTCATTTATTTGGTCAATTTTTCTATTAGAACCCGAAGCCAAGTTTCAGAAAATCCTTACACAGAAGGAAACAATGGTTGTCCAGGAACACGAAGACATAACATTGGTGACCTCAGTTCAGCCTGAAAATACTCCAGTGAAATGGTTCAAAGATGGAACAGAGTTGTCCGCTACCAAGAAGTACCAAATATCTGCAGACGGTGCATCCAGGACATTGGTGGTGAAATCAGCGGAGTCTAAGGACAGCGCCGTGTACTCCTGCCGCATCAGCAGCGACAAGCAGGAATTTAAGATCCAAGTGAAAGGTGAGGGAAATTTGCAGTGTTTGCTTTACTTTTAAATATCTCTAGCACCAAGAAGCTGCATAAAACATGGATAGATAGATAGATAGATAGATAGATAGATAGAGAGAGAGAGAGAGAGAGAGAGAGAGAGAGACAGAGAGAGAGAGAGAGAGAGAGAAATAGACAGATAGAGATAGATTGATATAGAGATAGATAGATAGATAGATAGATAGATAGATAGATAGATAGATAGATAGATAGATAGATAGATAGATAGATAGATAGATAGATAGATAGATAGAGATAGACAGACAGATAGAGATAGATAGATAGATAGACAGACAGACAGACAGACAGACAGACAGATAGATAGATAGATAGATAGATAGATAGATAGATAGATAGATAGATAGATAGATAGATAGATAGAGATAGACAGATAGATAGATAGAGATAGACAGATAGATAGATAGATAGATAGATAAATAGATAGAGAGAGAGAGAGAGAGAGAGAGAGAGACAGACAGATAGAGATAGATTGATATAGAGATATAGATATAGATAGATAGATAGATAGATAGATAGATAGATAGATAGAGATAGATAGATAGATAGACAGACAGACAGACAGACAGACAGATAGATAGATAGATAGATAGATAGATAGATAGAGATAGACAGATAGATAGATAGATAGAGATAGACAGATAGATAGATAGATAGATAGATAGATAGATAGATAGATAGATAGATAGACAGATAGATAGATAGATAGATAGATAGATAGATAGATAGATAGATACTCCTTCCACTTGGGTAGCATCTCCAAAATATTCCCCATACCAATTAAGAAGTGTTTGTACAAGGCTTGGAGGTTAGGCCATTGTGTTGCCTTCCCATGGTGCAGGCTTGCTTAGGAACGGGAGAACCAAGGGAGTGAACCCACATCTTCTGTGCCTCAGTAGACTACACAGAGATTGAAATGGAAAAGGACCTGGGGGTCCTTGTAGATGATAGTTTTAGCAATAGTATACAATGCCAAGCTGCTGCTAACAAATCAAACAGAATATTGGCATTAAAAAGGGGATTATATAAAACAATAATTCTCCTGCTCTACAAGACTCTGGTCCGGCCACACCTGGAGTATGCTGTCCAGTTCTGAGCACCAGTCCTCAGGATTCACAAGGATGCACTGGAAATGGAGAGAGTACAAAAAAGGGCAATAAAGCTAATACAGGGTCTGGAGGATGTTAGTTATAAGGAAAGGTTGCGAGCCGGCGTAGGCTACATTCACGTCGAAGGCAGTGTTTTGACGTATCTTAGCTAGTTATCTCGACGTAACTGTGAGCATGCGCACTAGGATGCGTCCAAGATACGACGCATGCGCAGTTAGTTTTTTGAAGTTCAGCCCATCATTTGCATGGGGTCACGCTTCATTTAAATATTACACGCCCACTTCCACCTACTTTGACTTACGTCGGCTTACGCCAACAGCTATAAGCTACGCCAGCGCAATGTTAAGAGCATTTGCTTTGTGAATACCATGCTTGCCTCTCAACGTTGCGCTGACCTAGCATAAAGAAGATACGCTACGCCGGAAGAAAGATGCGCCTAGGTACGTGAATCTAGTTGATTCTCTCTGGAGAAGAGACGCTTAAGAGGGGATATGATTCCAATTTACAAATACCTCACTGGTGACCCCACAATAAGGAGTTTAACAAGACACTTGGCCACTCATTAAAATTAGAAGAAAAGAGGTTTAACCTTAAACTACGTTGAGGATTATTTACTGTAAGAGATGCAAAGAAGGTGAATTCCCTTCCACAGACGGTGGTTTTAGCGGGGGGCATCGATAGTTGCAAGAAACTATTAGATAATCACCCGAATGGCCACAACATACAGGGATATACAAAGTAATACTGACATATAATCACACACATAGGTTGGACTTGATGGACTTGATGTCTTTTTTCAACCTCATCTACTATGTAACTATGTAAGTTGTAGGCATCCTATTGGATAGTTTTAACTCAAAGCCTCTTGCCTTTCTTTTTACAACATGAAGGCTGATCAGATGATTACAACACTGAGGTTGATCAGATGATTAAAGTAAATGCATTGCCTCCCCCACCCCCACTATCACCACTACCACCACCAACACCACCATCACCACCAACACCATGATCACCACCATCACTACCACCATCACCACCACCACCACCATCACCACCATCACCACCACCATCACCACCACCACCACCACCACCATCACCACCACCGCCACCATCACCACCATCACCACCACCACAATTACCACCACCATCACCAACACATACATGACAGGAAGTTTTATAAAGTACTGGGCAGCATATATTATTATCCACAATACAGAAACTGGGAAGGATCTGCAGTATGGTTTGCCAAACCCTTGAAATAATTATAGCTAGGCGGGAGGGGATTCAGTGTTATTCTCAGCTGAACTGAACGTTCTGTATTTCATCTGTACATCAGAAGTCCCGGTGAAGTTCACCAAGAAGCTGGAAGCTGTGATGGGAGAGATCGGTTCTGCCATCACCCTGACCTGTGAGCTGGGACAGGCGAAGGGCAATGTTGTCTGGAAGAGGAACGGAGAGGAGATCAAGGCCGGCAAACGCTTTCAGATTCAGTCCGATGGAGCCAAGCGCAGCCTGATCGTCTCCCAGCTGAAGGCGGAGGATGGAGGAGAGTATTCCTGTGAATCCCGAGACGATAAAACCATCACACAACTCACCACCAAAGGTACTTTATACATATAAATATAAACACTGCTGTAGTCAGCAAAGTCTGTACTACGACCTTAAAAAAATACTTATGGAAAAATTCACAAATGACATATGGTGCAGTCGGTCAGTAGCCATTTTTGTTTCAGGGTAGCCTATGTAACATGGTGTCGGTCAAGGGTGTACATACACTATATTACCAAAAGTATTGGGAACCCTGCCTTTACACGCACATGAACTTTAATGGCATCCCAGTCTCAAGCCCTGTACACACGGGCAAGAATCTCGTCAGGAAAAAAACATAGTTTCTCCTGACGAGATGCTTTCCAAGAATCTCGTGTACAGACTCTCGTTTAAAAAGAACTGCGGTTCTCTTGAAAGGAAAGAACGCAGTGACGTCATTATCACATTCAATGCTGTCCCCGCCATCTTGCTGCACCCTACCTATGTCTAGGAAGCTACCGTGCATGCGTCAAAGTCATTTCGAGCATGCGTGGGTTTCCACGCGACCAGGTAAATATACACACTCTCAGGCGGCGTACACACGACCGAGGTTCTCGCTGGAAACCAGCGAGAACCTCGCTGGAAGCTGCATTCCAGCGAGGACTTCGGCCGTGTGTACGCTCTCGGCGAGCTTCCCGTCGGGAAGCCCGTCGAGCAGAAATAGAGAGCACGCTCTCTATTTGCTCGACGGCCCGCCTGGATGAATGGCTGGTTGCCATTCCCGACGGGCGGGTCACCGATTTCGACGGCCGGCAGAGAACCTCGACGGGCGGAACGATGTGTTCTGCCCGTCGAGGATCTCTGCCGTGTGTACACGGCCTCAGGTTTTTTGGCAAGAAAACTGCCGAGAACCTTACAACGAGAAAATGGAGAACATGTTCTTTATTTTTCTCGTTGAGATTCTGGGCAGTTTTCTTGTCGAGAAACCTGAAAGCCTCGTACACACGCTCGGTTTACTCGGCAAGAAAGCTCTGTAAACCGAGTAAACCAGTAAACCGAGCGTGTGTACGAGGCTTTAGTCCGTAGGGTTCAATATTGAGTTGGCCCACCCTTTGCAGCTATAACAGCTTCAACTCTTCTGGGAAGGCTGTCCACAAGGTTTAGGAGGGTGTCTATAGGAACGTTTGACCATTCTTCCAGAAGAACATTTGTGAAGTAAGACACTGATGTGAATGAGAAGGCCTGGCTCACAGTCTCTGCTCTAATTCATCCCAAAGGTGTTCTATCGGGTTGAGGTCAGGAGTCTGTGCATGCCAGTCAAGTTCCTCCACCCCAAACTCACTCATCCGTGTCTTTATGGACCTTGTTTTATATTTTCTTGAATAACAAGGGAAATTCAAGCATCTTCAGCGTCAATAATTTCTTCAATACACTGTCAGTCAATATGTTGCCACTCCTCAGTTGGCTGATGTGTTCTATTGTCTTACTATAAGGGTACCACTTCTGCTGTCTCCATGGCTGAGCCCAAAGGGAACGTGGAGCTCCAGGGTGATCCTCAGCCAGGGAAAGCCCTATTTCTTGACAGCCTACATCTCAGATAGGCTTCAAGCTTACCACAAGTGCCAACTTCTCCCCTCCTTGCTCTGCTACCTGTAATCCACCCACACACACCTCACAGCTCTGTTTATTGTATATCTTCTCTCTAGGGATAAGGCAGTCTTCTACTGTCATGTACACATACCATTCGTGTTGGTTAGAAGTTTGGTGAGAGATGATTTGTGCTTTTCAGTCTGTTACATCGCGATGAATGTGCTATCTCCGTTACGAACGCTAGTTTTACCAGACCAAGCTCTTCCGTCTCGTATTTGATTCAGAGCATGCATGGAATTTTCTGCGTCGGAATTGTCTACACACGATCGGAATTTACCAGAATGGATTTTGTTGTCGGAAAATTTTAGAACCAGCTCTCAAATTTTTGTTGCCTGGAATTCCGACAGCAAATGTCTGATGGAGCCAACACACGGTCGGAATTTATGACAACAAGCTCCCATCGAACATTTGTTGTCGGAAATTCCGAGCACGTGTAAGCGGCATAAGAATTACATTGGGAGCCACTTAAAAAAGCCTTACTTCCTATAATAGATCCATGACCTATACAGTAAAACCTTGGTTTGAGAGCATTTTGCAAGACAAGCAACATTTTTAAACAAACTTTGACTTGATATACAAGCGATGTCTTGATCTACAAGTAGCGTCACATCAGAACTGAGTATAAAAGAGAAGAAAGACGCCTCTAAGTGTATCAATATGGTTACATTTAATGAAGGTGCAACACTTAGCAACATATTGCTACACTTAGAGGCGCCTCTCTTCTCTTTTATACTCTGTAGCTCCTGATGGATTTTGCGCCTAATCCCCTTGTGGAGGCTTCCATCTGTGTATACCACGCACTTTTTTCCCCTTAGAATCAGGCGGAAATCGTGGGTGCGCGATATACGCCGATCCCCACTTCCTGTGCTGTGTTTGAGCGTCGCCGCCAGCATATACAGAGCGCAGTACACTCGGGTACACTCGGCCAGGCTTGGCTCCCCTCGCGGTCACGCCCTGTGCCGCCTCCTAACCTTTATGCGAGAGGAGCCGAGCGTGGCCGAGCGTGCCTGTGTGTACTGCGCTCGGTATATGTCAGCGGTGGCATTCAAACACAGCGCGGGAAGCGGGGATCGGCTCAGAGACAGCGCGGGAGAAGCGGGGAGGACACCACGAAGGCCGCAGACAGACGCCGGACCGGACAAGGCCGCCGATGGACGCCGGGCAACTGTAAGAAACTGTAACTGTAAACTGTCAGTATTTCTTTTTTTTTCTTAGGATTCCCTTCTAGGTTTGGGGTGCGTGCTATACGCCGGTGCGCCCTATAGGGCGATAAATACGGTATTATGGTTACACAACCAATCACATTGCTATAATTTTTTTATACAGACTATAAACTGAAGGACCTATGAACAAATGGTTGTGGAATGAATCATCTGAGTTTCCATTATTTCTTATGGGGAAACTCGCTTTGATAAACAAGTGCTTCGGATTACAAGCATGTTTCCGGAACGAATTATGCTCGCAATCCAAGGTTTTACTGTATTTTAAATGGGGCATAAAATAGAGGGCTTACTGGTGACACCTTGCCCCAAGCACCATCCTTACATTTTGTTTTCATGTACTAGATATTATTGCCAATGGTTTATTAATCTATTTTTGTCCTGCCAGCTCCTCGCGTGGTGAAGTTTACAGCAGAACTAAATAACGTGGTAGTAGAGGAAGGTGCAGAAGCCACATTTAAGTGCACATTGACCCCAGAAGATGCTGAGTTGACGTGGTACAGAAATGGGGCCAAGATAGAAAAGAGCAACAAGTATTCTTTCATCAAGAAAGGGACCGTGCACACCCTGACCATCAGCAAGCTGACCATGCAAGATGCCGGCGAGATCGCAGCTGAAGCTGAAGGGGTGAAGTCAACAGCTAATCTGAAGGTCCGAGGTGAGGAGCACTAACATGAAAAGCTCATATGAATGGAAGTTGGTATGGCCAGCCTTTGCTTTGATCAGACAAACTGGGAAATGTATGTTGATTTCCCATTGTTCCTGATACAGCAGGTTGAAGGCCAGTGTAGCCCAAGCATGGACATTTGAAAGGGTCAGTCTCTCTAAATCTACTAAAGTAGATATGTGAAGATTCTCATTCATCCAGGTCAAGGTATATCTAGTAGTAGTTGGTCACATCTTCTGTAAAGTTGATGTTACCTAATAGTAGACATGTACAGTTCGTTTAGTTCCGAATTCGTTTTTTAACAAATTTTGACAAATTAGTTAATTCTGAAATTTCTGAATTTTCCAATTTCAGAATTTTCTGATTTCCGCATTTTTTTGCGATTCGGCACTGCGTCGCTTTAACTGACAAATTTGCAGTTGTGCGACGTGGCTCCCAAACAAAATTGATGTCCTTTTTTTCTTTTGATGGTATTTGATCACCTCTGCGGTCTTTATTTTTTGTGCTATAAACTTTGATTTTTTTTTTTAAAAACACAATATCATTTACTTTTTGCTATAATAAATATCCCACATTTTTTTCCAAAATCTTTTTATTTTTATTCCTCAGTTTAGACAGATATGTATTCTTCTACATATTTTTGGTAAAAACAAATTGCAATAAGCATTTGATTGGTTTGCACAAAAGATAAAACTTTACAAAATAGGGGAAAAATGTATAGCATTTTTTTTATTAGTAATGGCAGTGATCTGCGATTTTTATCATGACTGTGACTTTATGGCGGACACATCGGACACTTTTGACGCTATTTTGGGACCATTGTAATTTATACAGGGATCAGTGCTATAAAAATTGACTGATTACTGTGTAAATTACACTGGCAGGGAAGGGGTTAAACACTAGGAGGTGTTTAAGGTGTTAAGTGTGTCCTAGGGAGTGATTCTAACTGTGGGGGGGGGGGTGGTCTAACTAGAACATGACAGTGGTCACTGCTCCCAATGACAGGGAGCAGCAGATAGAAGAGAAAAAGGGGATGGACAGCCGCACTCCAAAAAAAACATAAGGTTGTCGTTAATAAAAAAAATGGATAAAAATGCACAAACAGGACAAACAGTCTACGCGTTTCACACTCCAATCAGTGCTTAGTCATGGCAGTAGATCCCTGTCATGTCACTAGGCAGAACAGGGAAATGCCTTGTTTACATAGGCATCTCTCCATTCTGCCTCTCCTCCCCGCAATCGCAGGCCGCCGGTAAACATCGAGTTTGCAGGACCCGCGGGCACACTCCTGAGGTGCGCGACGGTTGCACGCTAGGCAGCAAATTAAAAGGAACGTACAGGTACACTCATTTGCCTGCCCGTGCCATTTTGCCGACGTATAACGGCGTGTGGCGGTCGGGAAGCGGTTAAAAAATATATAATGTTTGGGGGTTCTAAGTACATTTCTATAAAACGAATGCTGATTTTTACATACAGTATATGTTGAAAGTGTCAGAACAGGCTCAGAGCTAAATTGTTTCTCTTTAGAACTCGATGCCCTCTAGGAAATTCAGGCCCGGACTGGCCATAGGGCATACCGGGCATATGCCCACTGGCCGCTTGTCACGTCTCCCCCAGTGTAACATGCAGGGGGTCCAGAACTGTTAGGGGGGTGTCTGTGTAACAAACTGTGGGGGCTGTGTAATGTAAAGGGGTCCAGTGATGCAGGGTGATGTGTAATGTAAAAGGGTCCAGAGGTGCAAGGTGCTGTGTAATTTAAGGGGTCCAGAGGTGCAGAGTGCTGTGTAATGTAAAGGGGCCCAGAGGTACAGGGTGCTGTGTAATTTAAGGGGTCCAGAGGTGCAGGGTGCTGTGTAATGTAAAGGTGTCCAGAGGTGCAGGGTGCTGTGTAATGTAAAGGGGCCCAGAGGTGCAGGGTGCTGTGTAATGTAAAGGGGCCCAGAGGTGCAGGGTGCTGTGTAATGTAAAGGGGCCCAGAGGTGCAGGGTGCTGTGTAATGTAAAGGGGTCCAGAGGTGCGGGGTGCTGTGTAATGTAAAGGTGTCCAGAGGTGCAGGGTGCTGTGTAATGTAAAGGGGCCCAGAGGTGCAGGGTGCTGTGTAATGTAAAGGTGTCCAGAGGTGCAGGGTGCTGTGTAATGTAAAGGGGCCCAGAGGTGCAGAGTGCTGTGTAATGTAAAAGGGTCCAGAGGTACAGGGTGCTGTGTAATTTAAGGGGTCCAGAGGTGCAGGGTACTGTGTAATGTAAAGGTGTCCAGAGGTGCAGGGTGCTGTGTAATGTAAAGGGGCCCAGAGGTGCAGGGTGCTGTGTAATGTAAAGGGACCCAGAGGTGCAGGGTGCTGTGTAATGTAAAGGGGTCCAGAGGTGCAGCGTGCTGTGTAATGTAAAAGGGTCCAGAGGTGCGGTGCTATGTAATGTAAATGGGTCCAGAGGTGCAGGGTGCTGTGTAATGTAAAGGGGTCCAGAGGTACAAGGTGCTGGAACCCCACATCCCATTATTAACCGCCCCCGCCGGGCTGCTCAGTCTAAATTGCCCTGGCCTATTTTTTGTCCCAGTCCGGGCCTGCTCAGGTAGGAAAAGTTTGACCATTTTCTGTAGTCATAATCCTGACCTCACTCTACCTCCTGCATCATAAATTTAGCCAGTCAAAGCACTCAGTGAAATGACGCCCTTTTCCATACTGAAATGTATCCACTATAAATGTTGCACCTTCTTTTTCCCGGTCAGAGGCTCCAGTCTTGTTTAAGAAGAAGTTGGAAACGATGACGGTGGAGGAGCGGCAGACAATCCACCTGGAAACAGAACTGACCAAAGCATCCAAGGAAGTGAAGTGGATGAAAAACGGTATTGTGCTTCAGTCTGGCGGTAACATTGAGATTAAATCTGAAGGAACAAAACAGATCCTCATCTTGAAGAACGTGACTTACGCCGACCGAGGGCTGTATGGCTGCGAGACTCTGGATGACAAGACGCAGGCCAAGCTTAATGTTGAGAGTAAGTCAGAACTTTCATTGAGGTGGGATTAAAAGTTGTTAGACATGTGACAAATTAGAATTTCTGAATTTGCAAATTTGCAAATTTCCAAATTCCCCTTTGCCCATTAAACACAGCCACTTTGCCCATCAAATGTTGCCACTGTGCCCCAAATGTTGCCACTGTGCCCAATAAATGCTGCCACTGTGCCTGAAATGCTGTCACTAAGCCCCAAATGTTGCAACTGTGCCCCAAGTGCTGCCACTGTGCCCTCGTCTGCCCGGCACTTACCTTGTCTCTGGTGGGCAGCGGGTGACAGCGGCTGGCGGCTAGCGGTGTTCGGTGTCCTCCATTTTTCCCCCGACCCCGATGTCTTCTGCCACCCGCTCCTCCTCTCGTCCTCTGCTATGATCGGACGCCTTATAGGCGTCTAATCATAGCACCTGTCATTTCAGCCAATCAGGTGACAGGTATTACAAACCCGGTGCACCTGACTGGCTGAAAGGGGGTTCGGTGTTAGCAAAGCGGATTCCTTAGCTTTGCTTACATACAGCTTTGTGAGAAGCGAACACACAGCGTTGCGCCCACTTCTCACATTTTTGGACGCCTATTAGTCTATCGCTCTAATCAGGTGCTTCCAAAAAACACCTCCACCACTGTAATTCAGGTACCCGGTGCCCGAAAAGGGGCCAGACACCTGAATAGGGGGTGTCAGCAGAAACCAATGCATGAATGCACAAATGATGTATGAAGCAATGCATGAATCTATGGTGATTAGAGCAGTGACAGGAGAGGGGGGGCGGTGCTCCTGCGCCCTTTATGGACGGACTGCCTCTGCTTCCTAGTGAGGAAGACAATCCTTCTCCAGACCATATCCCATGAGGTGAAGTCCTACAGCTAGCTCCTCTATAGATTGCTTTAGGCTCCCCACATGCTACTTCAGAGGAGCAGCAGCCCCAAAGGCTTTGGAACCCTCCCTGACAAGGAAAGAACCCTCTCTCTAGAGCTCCAAACTATTTATCACCTCCCCAGTCATCTCCTGGACACTCTCCACCATGGATTGGCTAGGACTTGATAGATATTCAGGCTGGTCATTTGACTCTCCCAGCACTATGTTCTGGAAACTTTGTCCAGAAGCCGGGGGAAAGCAGTCAAATTCCCCGCCTGAAAGACCCTAAACAGACCAAAGCAAACACCGCTCCCTCAACTACAAATGGAGACGAAAACTAAATTTGTCTAGTATACTATGCTAGGAGGGCAATCATCAGCCGGGAATTTATGTGAATGTCTGTAATTGGCTTCAAGTAACACCTGAGTGCAGGAGGTGCTGTCTGCTCCACACTGCCGGGATACACCTGCTGATGGACACCGGTACTACGGCCCTAGGATCCCACAGCGCCACCAGCAGGTGAGTTCTCTCACTACAGGTCCTGAGTATAGGAAGACACCCGCTGGTGGACACTAGTACTGCGATCCAAGAGACCAATAGCTCCACCAGCGGATGAACCCTTTCCTGACATCGTCTTTTCATAATAGAAAAAAAAAGCATAAAGGAATTGTTGGTGACATTTTGCATTCATACCTGGATTCTACACTGCGCCATCCACTGGAGGCATTTCGGGCAACTACCATGTGTATTGGCTCTATGGAGTGCAGCTCACATACCAACTATCTACAAGGGTATAGGAGCATTCTACAATTAGGCAGTAATGGGAGACTCAGTGGTGGAAATTTGCAGCTCGGGCTTATATAGTTTCCCGGCTTGTTTTAGAGGTGTTGGAATGACAAGGTCAATGTTTGTTGTGGCAACTTATATCCACCGGGAGAGGCAGTATTAGAGGAAGCGAGGATTCCTGGGTGGGCTCACTATAGTAATGACAGTTGGTTTACCGCTCCGTCCCAGCCTGCAGAGTGACTGGAGCAGCAGATAAAGTGAATGGGGCACCCTGTACTTTATGCACACAAATCATTTGTTAACTTCTAGGTGTTCAGGAGTATGATTGCTGGAATGCCACAAACACAACAGGAAAATTCTGCTTTTCGATCATGTGACTGCTGTGATTGGCTGTCACGTTGGTCACATGATCAGAAGCTCCTGTTCGCAAGTATGCTTTGTTATGTACTTTCAATGATAATGGGAAACAGGAAAAATAGAGAGGATGCATCTCCTTAGTGGGGGGCACAGACAGCAGTAAAAACTGAGAAGCATTCTAATCCTTCTCTACTCTATCTAAAACAATAAATAAATAATAGTTTTGCCTTTAGTTATACTTTAAGATCACAAATATAACAAAGCAGGTTGGACATAAAATTGGTGTACATAAACACAACAGTAATGGGTACAGTCTACTTTACAGAGGTACCTCTAAAGTCAAACCCAGCTTATACTGTGCTATAAGGAGCAACCTCAAGTAACCAAAAAAGATTTACAAAGCGATGGAGCAGGCTATGTCACTTGCAGTGTTGCTCATCTTACTTTAAAAAAGTAATTAGTTACAGTTCCCAATTACTTCTCCGAAAAAGTAATTGTGTTAGTGACTCAGTTACTACATTGAAAAAGTAATTAGTTACTCAGCAAAGTAACTGACTTTTTTTTAATATTCTACAATGCTTTGTTGAGAAGCAGATGATGGGCGCTTGCCAGGGAGCAGTGAGTTAATACAAAAGAATGCCAGATCCTGATCTCGTGTATATCCCAGCCTAGATGAATGAATGAATGAATGAATGAAAACTTGTATAGCGCGGCACATGCGAACTGAATCGCCTCTGGGCGCTTGTTGTTCCTGTCTCCTTTGATATCAAAAGAGAAAAGTCTTGACCTTTTTCCTAAATGCTAGGTGGTTCTCCTCCAACCGAATGCTGGTTGGTAAAGCGTTCCATAGTCTGGGACCTTGGATCGCGAATCTCCTTTCTCCTTTGGACTTGAAGTTGGCTTTCGGAACCTGGAGTAGGTTCCGATTCGTGGATCGCAAAACGCGATTGGGATTATGCGCTTTTATTATTTCGCATAAATAAAGGGGGGCATTCCCATGGACACATCTATGCGTAAGACAGAGAGCTTTAAAAGCAATTCTGTCTTTGACTGGCAGCCAATGAAGGGCTCTCAGTGATGGTGAGATGGATTCCCAGGGTTTTTTCCCAGTCACAAGTCTGGCGGCCGTATTCTGAACGACTTGCAGACGAGCAATTTGGTACTTGGGGAGGCCAAGGTAAAGGGCATTTGCATAATCCAGCCTGGAGTTTACAATTGCTCCCACCACGACCGCTAAATCTTCTTTAGGGATGAACGGAGTGAGTCTGCGTAGTAGGCGCAGTAGATGGTGAGATCCGCTGACTACTGACCCTATTTGTGCGTCCATTGTCATAAAGGAGTCAAAAATGACCCCTAGGCTTTTGACTTTGGCGCTAGGGGTGATGAGCTTGCCCAAAATAGGCGGGGGGGTCCACGCTGTTGAAAGTTGATTCCTGCGCTTGGCGTGAAACAGGAGAAGTTCTGTTTTCGCTCCATTGAGTTTAAGATAACTCTTTGTCATCCAGGTGCATCCGTCCCACCATGTATGTGCAGCTAATAGGACTTAAAACCCTTATCCATCTGCTACATATTACATCAAAATTATAAGCTGGATTAAAATGTATGTTTATAATATACATTCCCTTGACGTTTACAGAGTCTGTAATTTAAAATCTTATATTAGGCTTTATAAGAATTTTCTATAGTTTATTGTTTATTATTTTGTTTATCTTATATAAGCTTTATTAGATGCAAGGGATCTGGAATGGGGATGTCAGATTTTTCTTTGTTGTCTGATGAAGAGATGAAATCACTGACCAAAAATAACCTGCTGATCATTGGTCTGTATAGGTGTCCTGCACTTACCATGTTGACCACTAGATGTCGCTGTGTACACTGTGTTGTATAGGGAACGTTTGTTCTGTGGAACATTTTGTTTCGGCCATGTGTTCCCCGGATCATTGATCAGGTTGCGCACACAGTGTGTGTGATCGATGTGAGTTGTTCCCCGGTGATAAGTCAGTGTGAGGCGGATGGGGCTCATTGTATCCAGGGCTCCTTGCGATTGGGAGTTTTCAGACCGCTGTCACAGGCCATCACAGCGGTCACATGATTCTAAAGCGGAGTTCCACCCATATTCATATTCATAGCGTCGGCAGAAGCAATAACTCTGCTGCCATCTAGTGGCGGTAAATGTAATTGCAGTAACGCCGCCCAAGTAATGGTAACTGCGTTACCATAAGGGGAAGAGTAATCAGGTAGATTACTCGTTACCCTCAAAAGGGGCTGCGTTAGGTAACTGCGTTTATTGTAACTCCGTTACTTACAACACTGGTCACTTGAAAGCTCTCGAAAAAGGGGCTAGGCTAAGGCCTTCGACTTTAAACTCTGACATAGAAACCCAGTTCTGCCCTCAGGCATAGTGTGACTCAGCCAAGTCTTTTCTGATGAACTTCTGCCGGCAACATTGGGACCATTTAAGACAGTTGGTGCACAGAGTATTGAAGATGAATCAAAGGATGGTGTTAAGCAACAGTATATTATACAGGCTAGGTTCAGTAGATATGAAACTGCTTTGTTGCAGTAGCTGTGAAGAGTTGCGCAAGCCCAAAGGTAGCAACAGAGAGACTAGATTGTTATGTAGCAAATGGGCGTCAGGTGGGAAGCAGAACAAAGTAGGTGTTCTGGAGAACTAATGTAATGTCCTTATGATTCTAGTATGGCTCTGAAGGCCATGGGTTAGCAACGAATATTACAGTAAGGGTGAGCAACCTCAAGATGAAGAATGTCAGTGGATGGAGAATGGCTCATTAATAAGTATGGGCGGAAGGAGGGGGTTCACACAAGTGGTTATAACTGGACTATGGGTCAGAGAACTTCTCACTGGATCCCTGTCTGGACAAAGATGGCACCATCATTCTGGAGAGAAAAGCAGGTGAAGGCATTGGTCAGGGGGAGTACTGGGATGTTTGTGAGAAGTAATAACCAATGGCGTCACTAAAGGGGGGCCAGAGGGGGCCCTGACCTCCCAACATTGTGCTGTGCCCCACCATGTGCTACCTGGAAGCATTACACTGAAACATTATTCAGGACATACGTAAGTAACTCAGAAAACTATATTTGATGCCACGTCTATTTGTAAAGAAGAAAGCTTTACTTTGTGTAGACGCGCGTCTCCTTCTTCTTCTCTCATAATGAACCTACTTGTGTATTGATGGCCAGTTGCATTATGTTTTTCTCCTCTTGCAGTGCGGCAGGTGAAGTTGGTGAAAGGTCTCCGGGATGTGGAGGTCCGTGAGAACGACTCCGCCACCTTCGAACTGGAGCTTTCTCATGAAGACGTAGAAGGTTCCTGGGCCAAAGATGGACTAAGACTAAAAGCCTCCGATTCCTGCAAACTCATCGTCAAGGGCAAGAAACACGGACTTGTTCTCTCCTCTGTAAAACAAGAGAACGCCGGAGCCATCACCTTTAAATCAGAGGGAATTCAGACCTCCGCCAAGCTCATTGTTAAAGGTAAACCCTGTCAGGTGCTTCTATTGTAGGATGTCAGAGTGACTTTGACCACTTAAGGGCTGACTCATGCTGATATACGTCGGCAGAGCGGCACGGCTGGGCATATTCAAGTATCTGTACGTCTCCTTTAAGATGACCAGCCGTGGGTCGTGTTTGCACCGCCGGTGGCACGCTCACAACCCGGTCCTGAGCTCTGTGACCACGCCCGCGGCACCCGCGGACCCGATCGCCACCGGTATCCTGCGAACGGGTCACAGAGCTGAAGAACGGGGAGAGGTAATTGTAAACAAACCTCTCCCCGTGCTTCCTAGTCAGACTGTCACTGATTGTCTGTTACCCTTCACAGGGAACAACGATCAGTGACGCCACACACCAAGCCATGCCCCCTGACACATAAGGTCACACTTAACCCCTTTAGTGCCCCCTACAGGTTAACCCCTTCACTGCCATTGCCTTTTTCACAGTAATCAGTGCATTTTTATAGCAATGGTCGCTGTAAAAATGACAGTGGTCCCAAAAATGTGTCAAAAGTGTTCAATGTGTCCGCCATAATGTCGCAGTCATGATAAAAATCGCTGATCGCCGCCATTACTAGTAAAAATAAAAAATTATTAATAAAAATGCCATAAAACTATCCCCTATTTTGTAGACGCTATAACTTTTGCGCAAACTGATTAATAAACGCGTATTGCAATTTTTTTTACCAAAAATATGTAGAAGAAAACGTTTCGGCCTAAATTTTTTTTTTTATATATATTTTTGGGGGATATTTATTATAGCAAAAATGTAAAAATATTGATTTTTTTTCAAATTGTCGCTCTATTTTTGTTTATAGCGCAAAAAAACATTAAAACCGCAGAGGTGATCAAATACCGTCAAAAGAAAGCTCTATTTGTGGGGAAAAAAGGACGCCAATTTTGTTTTGGAGCCACGTCGCACGACCGCGCAATCAGTTAAATATATTCACAAAAAAGTGGCCTAGTCCTTTAGCTGCATAATGGTTCGGGGCTTAAGTGGTTAATTAGATAACATCATTTTTTGTAAACTGTAAAAAGACAGCAAAGCAGATAAGTACAGACTTAGAAACATGTGAAATAGCGTTTGAAGCTCCAACTTCTGGCTAGAATTGATATATATATATATATATATACGTATATGTATTCATTTATTTATACAAGGGGTTTTCAAAAAGTTTCTGCACTTTTTTATATTAGAGTTAAAAAAAATTGTGGAAACATTGTGAAGAACCAGAGCTTTTTTTCTCAGAAAATAGGTGCAGGAACTCAACCACGACCCTGTTCAGATTTCACAAACAGTAGAAGGGTCTTAAAGGGGCATTAAATACCAGGATTGCATTACATACAGAGTGCAGAGTTCAGGGGGTTACACACAGAGTGCAGAGCTGTCACTTGTAAACACAGAAACCAGACTTCTGTGTTTACAAGTTATTGTGGTGAGCGGGCACCAAAGGGTCTGAGCCAGAGGTGGTGGAACTGAGTTCCCCCAAGTTCCCCCTGAAAAAAAGCCCTGTGAAGAACATATATTCAGTATATATATATATATATATATATATATATATATATATATATGTATAGTATACATACAGTATGTATGTATTATATAATATGTTGTTATTATTTCGACATTTGCGGTTTGTTTCGTTCTGAATTAAAATTCTGACAAATTTTCAGAAATTCGGATGTATCTGAATTTTTTAATTAGAATAGCACTGAATTTGAACGTATCCGAAATAACAGAAAAGAAATTCGGACCAAATTTCGAATTGGAATATTTTTTTCTAATACTTTTTGAATTAGAATAGTTTTCCAATTTCCAAAGAGAATAAGATAGTATACAAAATAAAAGGAATGGAAATTTTTATTTCCATTCTATTCCTTTATTTTCTATTCTATTTTATTATTTTTGGAAATTAAAAAACGATTTAAATTGGAAAACGTTTTGAATTAGAAAATTATTTGAATAAGAAAACTATTCGAAATTGCTTCGAAAACTTTTCAAATCGATTAGGAAAACGAATAAACTAAATTGATTCCGAAAATGAATTAAACAAATTTAACTAAACGATTTAATGTAAATGATGGATTGAAACGAAATGAAACAAAACTCATTTTTTTACAGATTGATTCAATGTATATATTTATTATATATTCTTCTCTTTTAGAACCTCCAGTGAAGTTCAGCCATCCTCTCAAGGACATGACTGTGGCAGAAAAGGACAAGGTGACATTGGAGTGTGAGGTGTCCAGGGCTAATGCCGAGGTGAAATGGCTGAAGGTAAATGAGATTCTCAGCTTCTATTTACTATTTTCAGCTATTACTGAAAACAAGTCTTTATGTATGTTAATTGAAATTTTCTTTACATTGGTGACAGTGTCTCTTGATGTATATGTGTAATTTTTCTATCTTAGCTTCTCACAGATGGTAGTGGAGCTCTGTAGCTCCCATTTTCTCTTCCTTTATTTTTTGTTACTGCCTAGCTGGAGTCGGAAGAGGGACGGGGAGCTGTGATTCCTCAACCCCTGTCCTCTTCTTCCATCTCCACTGCTATACCAAAGCTCTCTTCATCTACTGTGGGTATCAGTCCCCATGTGGGCTGAGCGTATGTTGTGGAGAGGGGGCTGCTTACTTTTGCATCCCAGGTGCCATTATGGCCGAGTCTCTACAGGTGGGGGGCAAAAAAGTGGTGGGGACCCCAAAAGATGGGAACCCACCAGTATCTGAGTCCTTTTCTTAGGTGTATCCAGGCCTTTTTTCAGGGGGAACATGGGGGAATGCAGTCCCTGCGCTGAATGTATGTAATGGCAAAGGGGTGCTGGGGTGTGCTGCAGGGTCTATTGGGGATCTATTTTTGCGTGAGGGTCAATTGTTGCTGGTAGAGGATCTTTTGTTGCTGGGAGGGACATGCTTGGGGTGCGTGGGGGATAGAACTAAGGGACCTGCTTGGGGGTGGGTAGGAACCAAGGGACATGCTTGGGGGTGGGTAGGGGGTGAAACCAAGTGACATGCTTGAGGGTGGGTAAGGGTGGGTAGGGGGTGGAACCAAGGGACATGCTTGGGGGGTGGAACCAAGGGACATGCTTGGAGGTGGGTAGGTGGTGGAGATGAAGAGTGACCCAGAAGGGAGAAGGGCAGAGTTCCTGCACCTACTTTGTGAGAAAACAAAGCCTTGGGTGCATCCAATATGTGTGGCCTATCAGTTTGACCCCATACCAAGAAATGAAGGGTGCCACTTCAGTCTCTAGTAGATCTTTATATGCTGACAACCACAGGGAGTGCAGACAGAGAAAGAGCTTGCCTCAGCTTCATAGTCAATGAGGAAGGAAAAGAAGTCCCAGAAGCCGCATATCATACAAAACCCTTATGTAAACAGTGGAAGCAGTCTCAGCCTAGGCTCTGTCCAGGCCACACCCCCAACAGGTTTCGACCCACCCCTGACTAAGCCCCGTGGGTGGGCCGAAATAATTTAAGGACTTCCTTCTTTATTGACATGTCAGTCTCCCCAAGTCTTGGATGCCCCTCACTCCTCTGAGAGGTGCTGGGGTCCAGGCAAGTCAATAACAAAAAAGAAAGGAGAAAAAAAAGAAAAAACTGGGAGCTACAAAGCTCCTTGACCATCCATGAGAAATTAACCTGTGTCCTTCAAAAAACTCAGAGAAAAGGTTTGTACGGTGAGTACAAAAATAATTTTTTTTTCAAACTGACTAAATATATGAAAATATGGTATCAAAAAGCCATTTATATGTCTATTGGTCTTCTCAGGATGGATCTGAGTTACGACCCAGCAAGAAGGTCACCATTATCTCCCAAGGCACAAAAAGAAACCTCACCATCCACAAGTGTGAGTTTGACGACAAGGGCACCTACCTCTGCGACGCTGGTGACGACAAGACATCCACCAACCTGACCATTAAAGGTAGGTCAGAGGTGGCAATCTGTGATATGGAGTGTGCAAATAACACCATCCACCATGACATCACTAACCACCCACCCTGATTTATCTTTGTGATTTTGTGAAATCTGTTGACTAATTATGCTGGGAAGATGGTTTAAATACCTAAGTCTTTCTTGTGTTACATCTGACTTCCGGTCTCCCCTTCAGTTGTACAGGCTTCTCTCCTGTACCGAAATAGTGATCAGTAGATCCAGAGATACATAGATCCAGAGGTCCATAGATCCAGAGATACAGCCTACTAAACTTGTAGGCAAATCTTGACTTGTCCTGTTAAAGTTATACTTTAGCCAACCTATTCCCACCCCTGAGCTTTCCTATTGGTGCCTAAAGCCATAAGGAAGTTTAAGAAGGTGGTAGAGGATTGGGCAAAGTTCAGCTGTACAGCAACAGTTGTGCTTTGCAGCACTTATCTCGACCCTTAATTTGACCCTACACTATTTGGTCAAACATTTATTGACACTTGATTATCACAACTACCCTATGGAAACCACTCCAAATGATAAAGTTCAGGTGTTTCCAGTAAAGGGTACTGTTAATGCTACATAACGCAAACACAACTGTGCTCTTCCAGTCTCTGGAAATATTTTGGGGGAAGTTTGAAGGGCACAGTGGCTGCGTTTGATGGGCACAGTGGCTGCGTTTTGATGGGCACAGTGGCTGCGTTTAATGGCACAGCAAATTACTTACAGGGTGAGGTCGAGGGTCAGGTCAGGTGCAGTGCAGTCACTCACAGCGGCACACTCTGAATGCTGGGGCAGCCACGGCCTCTAATGTCACTGGTTGCTAGGTGCCAGGCGGCCGATGATTCTAGCAACCAGTGCAGTCAAGTGGCATGTCACAGCTTTAGCGGCTCAACGCCTCTTCTCTGCTGCAGCTTAAAGTGCAGGGGCGCAGTGCACCCCGTGCACCCGCCTAGAATCGGCCCTGGGAGGAACTTGTGTGTCTGCACAGAGCTCTGACCTCAACCCTACTGAACACCTTTGGGATGAATTGAAACACCAATGGTGAGCCAGGTCTTCTCATTCAACATCAGTATCTGACTTCAGCAATGGGTACAAATTCCAAAAGATATTCCAAAATCTTGTGAAAAGCCTTCCCAGAAGAGCGGAAAAGGGGGTCTATTCCATATTAATGTCTATGCTTTAAAATGATATATCCAACAAGCTCATATGGGACAGGCCATTTTCTGTTTCAGCATGACTGTGCTCCTGTGCACATAGCCAGCTCCATAAAGACATGGTTTGACCAGTTAGGTTTTGAGGGAACTTGAGTGTCCTACACCAAACTGGTCAAACCATGGTAAGTTTGGTCTTAAATGTGAACCTGACCCAGCATATAATGTTTTTAAGGGAAGTCCTGGTACCCTGACTTGTGGTGTTTACAAGTACACTATATAGTTATATTTTGTGGAAGCCTGACCATCACATCCCATTCCAAAAACGAAATGTCCCATTCCCATGTGACATCCAATTCCAAAACTACCGTCATTATGATAGAGTTGGTCCTCTTTGTAGCTATAAGATACACTGCTCTTCTGGGAAGACTGTCAACAAACTTTTGGTGTGAGTCTGTGGGCACTTGTGCCTATTTATGAGGTCAGGTATTGATGTTGGAAGAGAAGACCTGGCTCACAATCTTTGTTCCAGTTCATCCCAAAGGGTTTCAATAGGGTTTAGGTCAAGTACTGATGTTGATTGGGAAACCTGTCCTGTAAGGTATAAATTCATCCCAAAGGTGTTCAGTAGGGTTAAGGTCAGGGCTCTGTGACGGCCACTTAAGTTCCTCCACACCGAACTGGTCAAACCATGTCTTTATGGATATGGCTTTGTACACAGGGGCATGGTCAATTGGAACGGTGGCACCAGGTCCAATTTCAGCTACCCGTATCTCTAGATCTAATGATAGTTTTGGCATTGGGGTTTTTTCGCTGAAAGTCATTTCTCCTTATGTATTTTTCCATCATACCCTTAGTTTGAATTAGCCCAGCTTTACTTCAAACTAAACTTTATCTTGTTTGAAACCTATCATTTTACCAAGTTGTTGTTGCCTTGTGTATTGCTTTGTATCATTCATTCATTCATCCATCATCATGCTTCCTCATCTGAACCATAGCTCGGGAAATCCATTTCATTAAGCCATTAGTGGATGTGGAGGTGGAGGAGAAGGGAACAGCCTCGTTCCTCTGTCAGATCTCTCACGATGACGTCCAGACTCAGTGGTACAAAAATGGCGTCAAGCTGAGGGCGGGAGAGAATGTTAAGATGCGTCAGGAAGGTGAGTGTGCAAGGTGTTGGTATATGTTTAAAGAGCACCTGTCTCCTGGGGATGGGGAGAAGTAATAATTTTCTTGTAAATTTACTGGATTATTAAATGATGTTTATGTTATGGAAATTTCTGGAATTTAGCCCCTTGTACTAGGATGTAGGGTAATTCTGTGGTCGACATTACTTTAAGAAGAACATTGCTAAGTACCATGTTTCCCCGGAAGTAAGACCTACCCTGAAAAAAAGACCTAGCTTAATTTTCTAGGAGGGCTGCTATATAAGCCCTACCCCAAAAATAAGCCCTAGTTTGAAGTGATTGTGGACTGCTGAAATCCTCTGTATTGTAGTGTTTTGTGTGGAGGGTGTGATTCTCTGGTATAGTTGAGTGAGATACCTTCTTAGGCCACGTACACACGATCAGACCGGTCCGATGAAACTTGTCCGACGGACCGTTTTCATCGGACCACGCTGAAGTGGTCTGATGGTCTGATGTACGTACACACCATCGGACCAAAGATCAGACCAGAACGCGGTGACGTAGAACACAACGACGGGATGAAAAAACAAAGTTCAATGCTTCCAAGCATGCGTTGACTTGATTCTGAGCATGCGCGAGTTTTTGGTCCGATGCTTTTGTGTTCTAACCATCAAATCTGTCAGGTCAGGTGTCCGTCGGACAGATTTTAAAGCAGGTTATAAAACTTTGGTCAGACGGACAACGGTCCGATGGGCCGTACACACCATCGAATTAGTCCGATTAAACTGGTCTTTAGACAAGTTTCATCGGACCGGTCTGATTGTGTGTACGTGGCCTAAGAGAGCGCCGCTCAGCTGACCTCCCGCAGCTTGCCTCTTCTCCCAGCTGTCAGCAGGGGAATTCGGCCCCCTCTGCAAGGCTTGGAGCAGGTAAGAGATTTAATGCGGGCCATCGGAAAGCGCCGAGTCGCACTGAGCTGATCCCCACAGCTCTTCTCTTCTGTCAACTGTCAGCGGGGGATCTCTGGCCCCCTCCCTCTGTAAAGCTTGTAGTGGGTAAAAGAGCCAGGAGGACCACCGGAAAGCACAGAGCCATGCTCAGTTGATCCCCACAGCTCTCCTCTTCTCAGCGGGAATCTTGGCCCCCTACCTCTGCAATGCTTGTGCCAGGGAAGGCGATCAGGGGGGGGTCACGGAATCTCCAAACTGCACTATAGGAAGGTATGTGGCACAGCACAGATTGCAGACACACTTTTTACATTACATTGTACTGTGGTGGTGAGGATTCTAGCAATTTGTAAGCATTTTTACTCTGTTCACACTGAGGATTAAATGGCAAGCCCTAATCCAAAAATAAGCCCTAGTGTGTTTTTGGGTGCCAAAATTTATTTAAGGCCGCGTTCACACATCCGATGAGAATGGTCCGATGGACCATTTTCATCTGGTCACCGCTGAAGTGGCCTGGATGGTCTGATGTGCGTACACACCATCAGTTCAAAAATCGATTGTGTCAGAACGCAGTGACGTAAAACACAACGACAATGTTTCCAAGCATGCGTCGACTTGATTGTGAGCATGCGCAGGTTTTGGAACCGATGCTTTTGCGTACTAACCATCGGTTTGGACCGATGGTCAGGCGTCCATCAGTCCGATTTTAAAGCAAGTTTTAAAACTTTGGACCGAAGGACGACAGACCGATGGGCCGTACACACGGTCGGTTTGGACCAATGAAACAGGACTTCAGTCCATTCTCTGTTTGAACCCATCGTGTGTACGCAGCCTAAGACCCGTGCTTATTTTGGGGAAAACACTGTACTGGCCATTGAACATAGCTCCATAGATAAACCTGTTGCTTGTTTTAATTTGCCCAAAGTGGGAAGAGGAATCCCAACATTTGAGTTTTTTTATCTTTTCACATTCCATCCAAAATTAAAATGTGGTTTTGCCTGGAGTTACACAGTGATGTAACCTTTATCTTTTGACTAGTAGAGTTCCGAAATCTTTTACTTTCCTCATTTGCTTTCCCTTTTCTTCCTCTTATCCTCTTTTCTTTACACTCACTTTATTTCCTATCCTATCCTTTTATTTAAATTTCTTTACTTTCCTTTTCTTGCCCTTCAATTTCCCTTAATTTCCCTTTTCACTGCTATTTCTTTTTTTCCCTTCTCTTACTATAGAGTAAGAGAAGGGTACAGGATAAAAACTGTCGCGTTTCACACTCTCAACAGTGCTTAGTCATATGACTAAGCACTGTTGAGAATGTAAAACGCGTCAGATTTAAAACTTGTACCCTGCTGTGGTTTGTACTTTTGTTATTTTGCACAATAAAGGCGTTTTTATTGGAGTGCCGCTGTCCAGACCTTCCCTCTTCTAATTGCTATATGCTTAGCCTGCACCTAATGCCTTGAGGAGAGTGCCATTTCCCCACATCCACCTGGAGCGGTGATCCCTTCCCCTTATGAGCATACCCTGTAATGAAATCTTGCGAAAATATATTTTTTTACAAATAATTAGCCTACAATTTTTTTTTATAAAACTGAACAAAAAAATCGAAGTGCAAGTATATCAAATCTTGGTGGCATTTATCGGTATATTACAGCATACTGCCAATACAATGTATAGACAGGGCTTTTTTTCTGGGGGAACTTGGTGGAACTCAGTTCCACCACCTTTGGCTCAGACCCTTTGGTGCCCGCTCACCACAATCACTTGTGAACACAGAAGTCTGGTTTCTGTGTTTACAAGTGACTGCTTTGTAACCCCCTGAACTCTGCACACTGTATGTAATGCAATTCTGGTATTTAATGCCCCTTTAAGACCCTTCTACTGTTTGTGAAATCTGAATGGGTCGTGGTTGAGTTCCTGCACCTATTTTCTGAGAAAAAAAGCTCTGTGTATAGATAAAGGTAAAACTTCACACATGGAGGAGCAAGATCCACTTTTGTTCCTGACAAAACGCAGTAAATATGATAAGTATTCTGCACACAATCTTCCCTCTCTTTATATGATAATCTGTTTTGTTGTCACAGTTTCATTTTCTTCTTATTCTGATAAAGATGCTTTTGGTTCCAGGAAGGACGTATTCTTTGAACTTCAAAAGCGTTCTGTCTGAGGATGCTGGAGAGATTAAATTTGTGGCAGAAAATGCAGAATCTCGTGCTAATCTACTTATTAAAGGTGAGGACGGAATTGTTTGGAAGTCTTATAGCCAAAGCCAATCTTAGCTGATCTCTAGGCAAGCAGCTAAAACTCAGTTGAAAGCAACGAATGAAAGAAAGCAAGAAATAACCCACGTCAGAGGTGTGAAAGGAGATTTCTTTACTGGAGTAAAGATTTTTAATATGCTAATTACTGAAAGTTACATTGGGTAATATCTATGGAAAAAAATAGTCACAGCAGTCTGAACCAAAACTGTGTACACCCTTCTAACTATCTACAAGTAATATTTATCTACACCAGCAGTCTCCAAACTGTGGCCCTTTGCTTGCCCTTATCTGACCATTGGGGCACTATTCCATCCACTGACACCAACAATGGGACATAATTCCTCCCTCTGACACCCAACGATCTGGCAGAACTCCTCCCACTGACACCAACAATGAGACAGTGCTCCTTCCACTGACACTGTAACGGAACGTCCCACACTCCGCTTGAGTGCTTCCGTCATATACCGCTTCCTATCAGTCTGGATATAGATATCAGATATTCCAGCTGCTCACAAGCACACAACAAGACGAGACTTGTTTGTCTGCTGAACATGGAGTGTTTAATAGAACCAAGAATACAACCTTATATACAGTTTAAAGAGGAGGTATCCAGAACATAAATTAACATGAGCTAATTAACTAATCATTTACCCAAACGAGGCGACTCATAGATATGACCTTTCAGAGTAGACGTCACGTCTCCTGCTATACAATACACATTATCATAAGTATAAACACAGGACACATTCACACAATAGCATAGTCAATTAGCACAGAGAACAGACAGATGGCTGGAGGTGAGGACATTAGGATCTAACAGTATGTGTCCCAACAGTATGAATGAGTCACTCTTACAATTAACCCGTTAAGTTCAGAATCAACAAACAGTAAATAGTTCTTTACAAATATCCTGGAATATATTGTGGGTAATAATTCTTCTATTGGCTCCAACGATGCGGCACAATCGTTGGAGCCAATGGGAACTGCATACAGAAGTGTATAGTTCAAAGTTAATCATTGGAGTCTGTTATAGACCACCCAATGTTATTGAGGAGGTGGAGACTCAGCTCCTTGCACAGATGGAAAGGGCTGCAAGGGCTGGGGCAGTGATGTGAGGGTTAGGGTTAGGTATAGGGTCAGTATCTGAATGGAAGGGAATCACCAGGTCTTCAGAAAAAAACTCAAAACCCATCTATTCTGAATGCAAAAAAATAGTAGGAAATGGATACCAAGCGCCTTAAGGCAATTCAGTTTGCATGTGTAGGGCTATACAAGTTTTTTACTCACTCACTCACTCACTCGCTCACTCACTCACTCAGGGTTAGGGTCAAGGTTAGGGTTAGGGGTTAGGGTTTCCCATTGAAGAATATGGCTAGGACTCAGGAATTGGAACAGGGACCTCCCCCAGAAGTCAAAGGTCAGAAGGCGGGTTCCCGGAGGTCAAAGGTCACATGGCATAGCTGACCCGCCCACACCAAAGTGTACCGCCTAATCCCCAACTAAGTCAGGGAATGAACAAGTCGGGAATGAACAAGTCGGGAAATGAACAAGTCGGGAGATTTTAACTACACACTAATTGACTGGAGTAATGGCACTGCTGGGTCAGTTAAAGGGCAACATTTTTTCGACGTATTACAGGACAATTTTATGGTTCAGTTTATTGAGGCCCCAACTAGGAATGATGCTCTGTTGGACCTGGTAATCTCAAACTATGCAGAGATTATAACTAATGTTCATATAAGGGAACCCTGGATAGCAGTGACCATAACATGATTTTATTTGAGTAAGTGAGTGAGTGAATAACTTGTATAGCACTACAAATGCGAACTGAATTGCCTCAAGGCACTTGGCATCCATTTTCCTATTTAGCCTTCAGAAAAGATGGGTCTTGAGTTTTTTACTGAAGACCCGGTGATTCTCTTCTATTCGGATATTGGTTGGTAATGCGTTCCACTGTCGAGGTCCTTGGACTGAAAATCTTCGTTCCTCTTTTGCTCTTGTAACGGGCCTTGAGGATTTGTAGTAGATTTTGGTTAGGTGATCGGAGAACGCGATTGGGGTTGTGGTGTTTTATTTTCTCACATAAATATTGGGGAGCGATGCCTTGTACACATTTGTGTGTCAGGCAGAGGGCCTTGAATGTGATTCAGTCCTTGACGGGCAGCCAATGGAGGGACCTTTAGGGAGGGGGAAATTGATTCCCAGGGTTATTTCCCTGTTACCAGTCATGCTGCCATATTCTGGACAACTTGTAGACGGGCAATCTGGTATTTTGGGAGCCTTAGGTAAAGGGAGTTAGCATAGTTGAGCTTGGAGTTTATTAGTGTTCCCACCACTACTGAGGTGTTTTTTTCCAAGAAGGGCACGAGTCTTCTTAGAAGACGCAGGAGATAGTGAGGCCCGCTCACTACTGACCCGATTTGAGCAGCCATTGTCATTTCGGAGTGAAAAATGACTCCTAGACTTTTGACTTTGGTGCTGGGGGTAATGGTCTGTCCAAATATGGGCAGGGGGCGACCATGTTGTCCTAGCAGATCTGTTTGTGTTTGCATGAACCAGAAGGAGTTCCGTTTTTGATCCATTGAGTTTGAGATGACTCTCCGTCATCCAGTTGTCTATCAAATTTGATGTTAGCTGTAAGCAAAAAATACATATGGGAAAGATAAAAACACAACTTTAAGAGAGCAAATTTTCCAAAGATGAAGGCTGCTCTCCAGCACTTAGACTGGGAGGGAATATTGGCATCGATGTACGCAGAACAGAAATGGGAATTCTTCAAAAAGACTGCTGGTGAACTAACTGCAAAGTATATTCCCATGGGCAAAATAAAACCTATGTGGCTCACGGCCAAAGTTAAAAAAGCTATAAACTATTAGAAAAGATCTTTTAAAAAATATAAAAATTAAGGAACGCTATTATCGTTTAAATGTTACAAAAAATATATTTTTTTGTTTTTCGTTATGTTTAAACCAAGAGCCTGGAAGGTAAAATTTAGAAAGAATGTAGGCAGAAATAAGTAGGGAATGTACCTTAGGGTAACAATAGTGGTAATATTTTCTATTAGGCACATTTCTTATTTCCTTTGTTTTTCGGGTATATATCCTTAATCCTATGAAGTTTTATTTTGATATATTGCAGGCTCTAATTACTGTTTTTATTTATTGTGGTCGGATGGCTAGATTTGTTCTGTATTTTTTTTTTAATATATCGTAACATAGATATATATATTTTTTTTGATACTGCCTATATTGTTTACCGTATTTGCCGACCCCCTAATTTTCCAGTTAAAATGTTGATTTTGGGATATACTCACCGTATAAGATGACCCCTCACTGTGCCATTATACATGCCTCACTGTGCCGTTATACATGCCTCACTGTTCCATTATTACATGCCTTACTGTTCCATTATTACATGCCTCACTGTGCATTTGCCAACCTCACTGTACCATTCCATTCCCTGCCTTGGCGATCTCCCTACCTTCTTCTGTTTGCAGAGTATGTCAAATGGTGGCCATCCATTATTCAAAAGTCGCGCCTCCTCCTCAGGCTGTTCCGTGATAGGCGGAACATTAATTTTTCCAGCAGAGCCTCTGTTCAGAGTTCCGCCTATCACAGATGTCTTCTCGTCCAAGGCCGAGGCCCGAGGATGAGAAGACATCCGTGATAGGCGGAACACTGAACAGAGGCTCTACTGAGAAAATTAGTGTTCCGCCTATCACGGAACAGTCTGAGGAGGAGGCGCTGCTTTTGAATAATGGATGGCCGCCGTCTGACAGACAGGTACCGGCGTAAAAGGCCGCGTACACAAGATCGGTTCAAACCGATGAGAATGGACTGAAGTCCAGTTTCATTGGTCCAAACCGACTGTGTGTAGCTTGCTTTAAAACCGGACTGATGGACACCTGACCATCTGTCCAAACCGTTCGTTAGTACGCAAAAGCATCGGTTCAAAAACCAGCGCATGCTCAGAATCAAGTCGACGCATGCTTGGAAGCATTGAACTTTGTTTTTTCAGCACGTCGTTGTGTTCTACGTCACCGCGTTCTGACCCGATCGGTTTTTGAACTGATGGTGTGTGGGGCCACAGCAGACCATCAGACCATTTTAGCGGTGAACCGATGAAAACGGTCCGTCGGACCATTCTCATCGGTTTGAACCTAACTGACTGCCCTGACTTTTGGGGCATTTTTTTACATGCAAAGGGTCATCTTATACGCCGGAAAATACGGTATATCTTTTGTTATAATTGAAAAAATAATTGAATAAATCATATTTAAAAAAAAAAAAGGTTACAAAAAATATAACAGAATATGTAAAAAGAAAATTAAGGATGCAAAAATTGTAAATGAGCGATGGATTGCAAAAGATAGTAGGACAAACCCCCAAAAAATTTAAACCACATCAGTTGTCGGACATATGGATCTCACTCATTCTTCTTGCTCCTTAAATAGTTTTTAAAAAAAAATTACATTTATGATTGCAGAACTTCCTGTCAAAATCACCAAACCCCTGCGGGATAAGATCGCCATAGAGAAGCATAGGGCATTCCTCGAGTGCCAAGTGTCTCGTGCCAACGCCGAAGTCAGGTGGTTCAAGAAGGACAAACAGCTTCAGCCAGGAAATCGATATGAGATTGTCAGCCAAGGGGTGTACCGGAAACTCATCATCAATGAGGTGGAGTTCCAGGATGAGGACACTTACACCTGCGACGCCGGGGATGATAAGACCTCCGCTCAGTTGCTGATTGAAGGTAACCCTCTTGAAAAACTGCTCTGATTGGTCAGTGAGCCCTGGGGGATATGTCATATAGCAGAAGCCTCCCAGAAGCCTTTATAGATCCTAAATGATGTCTTCAGTTTGTAAATTGTGAGCAGAGGACATTGTGGTTTCTGAGGAAAGAGAAAAAATAAATAATTAGTAGTAGGCATTTTTCTGCTTTCAGATTGCTTTAAGAAACTTTTTATAGAAGCAATCGAATTATGCTTTTACCAGATCAACAATATCCCAGAAAGTCATCAACCCAACAAAATATATAAAGAAAATGTGAAATGTTTCTAAATACAGTAGAACCTCGGATTACGAGCATAATCCGTTTCAGGAGAATGCTTGTAATCCAAAGTACTCGCATATCAAAGCGAGTTTCCCCATTGAAGTCAATGGAAACAAAAATAATTTGATCTTTATTGACTTCAATGGGGTGCAATACCGCATGCGTCCAGAGGCGGGGGGCGCCAGAGAGCCTCGTGAATGGCCGGAAAGGCCAGAGGACAGGTCGACTGACCTTGGCAAACCTCGGAAAGGCTCAGAAATTGAGTATTTCTGTGTATTTTCAAGACTTTCCAAGCATTCCTGAATGGGCAGTTCAGCTCTGGCGCCCCCCCCGCCTCAGGCCAAACATGGTACTGCACAACGCTTTGGCCTGAATCCTGCTCGTGTTGCGAGAAAACACTCGCAAACCGAGTTAGGATTTTTTTTAAATACAGTGCTCATATTGCTAAACGCTCGTTAACCGTGTTACTCGCAATCCGAGGTTCCACTTTATAAACAAAGAATGTCTAAACTTAGAGGAAAAGGGTGTTCAAGGATGACCTATTGGTATTGACAACTTCAAAATCCAAATCTTAAAATCTAAATATTTTTACTACAACAGAGTTAAAATATCATAAGTAATACATCCAGAATATCAGGACTAGGAGCATAGTCCTGAAGAAGTGGTGTATCCATGAAACGCGTTGACTTAACAAGCGTCAAAAGCTACATATTATATATTTTACCTTTTTAAGATTTGGATTTTATTGATTACTTACGATATTTTAACTCACGTTGTAATAAAAATATTTAGGTTTTAAGATTTGAATTTTGAGGTTGTCAATACCGTTGAGGTCATCCTTCAACAACCTTTTCCTCTATTTTTTGATATTCTTTGTTTACTTTAAAGTGGAGTTCCCACCTAAAAAATTTCCATCACCGAAAAAAAAAAAAAAAAATGAAAAAAAAAATTTTTTTTTTTACTTACCCTAAATAGCTGTTGCTATGCAGAAGTGCCGAATCTGCCTCTTCATCCTCTGTGGTGGATCCTCTTCCTCCTCCTACACTCGGTGTCTTCTTGTCAATGGGGCGCGCTGCATTCTGGGAACTGTGTGTGTCCCAGAAAGCAGCCGACCCATTCACAATGGGCCACGCTGCTCGCGCATACGCAGTAGGAAATGGGCAGTGAAGCCGCATGGCTTCACTGCCTGTTTCCCTTACTGTGGATGGCGGCGCCTGGAGCTGCCAGGATCGAGAATCGGCCTCGGTGGGGGCCGACATCGCTGGCGACTAGGACAGGTAAATGTCCTTATTAAAAGTCAGCAGCTACAGTGTTAGTAGCTGCTGACTTTTAATTTTTTGACTTTTAAGAAATGTTTTACCTTTTGTACGTAAAGCCAAAGCTTTATTTTTAGTTTTGTGGAAGGGTTAGACCCCCCAGGCCAAGTTTTTTTAATTGCCATCTATGTCCATGTTGGAGCAATTCACTCTGTTTTTCCTGGTGACCACCGGGACAGAAAGGGGAAATCCTGAACTTTAGAGTTGCCACGAGAAGTGAGAGGAAATCGTCCAATGGTGACATATGTTCTTGAAACAACCGTCTAAGTTGGGAATTGCCCTCACTTTAGGGAATTTCCTCACACTTCCTGTTGCATCTCCAAGACAGGAAAGTTCGATGTGGTCGGAAATTCCGATCGTGTGTAGGCCCCATCTGACTTTTTCTGTTGGAATTACGTGTGACCGTGTGTATGCAACACAAGTTTGAGCCAAAATTCTAAGAGAAAAAAATCCACGTTTTTCTTGTCGGAAATTTAGGATGGAATTAATGTCTGCATATTACTCCCTACTTTTCTAGATCTTTTTTTTTACAGTGACTCTCTTAGTGAGAAACAGCATAGGTTTCACACCAGACTAAAATAGTGTCTTTACAGTGGGTGCCAGGGCACATTTAAGCAATGAGGTGGCTACTACACCCGTCCTGGGAAGAACAAAAGAAACCTCGGATAGGTTGGCTGCAGAGGCGTTGCTAGGTGGGTGCTAGTTGCACCCGGGTGACACCCGCCAGAGGGGTGACACTCGTGGATAATGGCAGCTGCGGTGCCGCTAACACTGCCGCTGCCCTACACTAATCTGCGCCTTGCTCTGTGTTAACGGAGCGGACTGAAGCCGCTGGAGCCACCTCCTCTCTGTTTACATCCAGTGAGGAGGAGGAGCCTGAGGGAAACACACCGCTGTGTGTACACGTCCGTGGCCACACTGTACTGAGGTCTGTATGGTACTTACACTCTATTTTAAGTAGATAGACATGTGCAGGGGGTGCCAATGCTGATGGGGGTCTGTACCAAGTGGGGTGTCTATTCTGCGGGGGTCTGCACTAAATGGGGGGTGTCTATACTGCGGTGGTCTGTACTAAAAGTGTCTATACTGATGGCAGGTCTGTACTAAGGGGGGTATCTATAATTATGGGGGGTCTGAACTAAGGGAGTGTCTATACTGATGGGGGGTCTGAACTAAGTGGGGTGTCTATACTGATGGGGGTCTGTACTAAGGGGGTGTCTATACTGATGGGGGGTTTGAACTAAGGGGGTGTCTATACTGATGGGGGGTCTGAACTAAGGGGGTTTCTATACTGATGGGGGTCTGAACTAAGGGGGGTGACTATACTGATGGGGGTATGTACTAAAGGGGTATCTATACTGATGGGGGTCTGAACTAAGGAAGTGTCTATATTGATGGGGGGTCTGAATTAAGTGGGGTGTCTATCCTGATGGGGGTCTGTACTAAGGGGGTGTCTATACTGATGGGGGGTCTGAACTAAGGGGGTTTCTATACTGATGGGGGTCTGAACTAAGGGAAGTGTCTATACTGATGGGGGTATGTACTAAGGGGGTGTCTATACTGATGGGGGTCTGAACTAAGGGGGTGTTTATACTGATGGGGGTCTGTACTAAGGGGGGTGTCTATACTGATGGGGGGGTCTGAACTAAGGAAGTGTCTATACTGATGGGGGTCTGAACTAAGGGGGGTGTCTATACTGATGGGGGTCTGTACTAAGGGGGGTGTCTATACTGATGGGGGATCTGAACCAAGGGGGGTGTCTATACTAATGCGGGGTCTGTATCAAGGGGTGGATTCTATGCTGATGGGGAGTCTGAACTAAAGGGGGATTCTATACTGATGGGGGTCTACACTAAGTGGGGTGTCTATACTGATAGGGGGGTCTGAACTAAGGGGGGATTCTATACTGATGGGGGGTCTACACTAAGGGGTGGATTCTATGCTGATGGGGGGTCTGAACTAAGTGGGGTGTCTATACTGATGGGGGTCGGAACCAAGGGGGTGTCTATACTGATGGGGGGTCTGTATCAAGGGGTGGATTCTATGCTGATGGGGAGTCTGAACTAAGGGGGGATTCTATATTGATAGGGGATCTACACTAAGGGGGGGATTTTATACTGATGGGGGGTCTGCACTAAAGGGGGGGTGTCTGCACTAAGAGACGGGATTCTACACTGATGAAGTATGTACTGATGAGCGGGGTCTATACTAACGGGGGGTGGTCTGTACTGGGGGAGGGGGGTCTGTACTTAATGGGGGGGTCTATACTGACGGAGGGTAGTCTGTAGTAAGTGAGAGGGATCTATACTGCGGGAGCGGGGTCTGTAGTTAGTGAAGGGGAGTCTGTACTGAGGGCGGACTATATTTGGTTGACAGGGGGTGACACCAATTTTTTCCACGCCAGGTGACACCAACCCTATTGACGCCACTGGTTGGCTGTGTTATCGAATGCATTGTAAGGGTTAGTGATTCCCAATTTGACTAGTATGACTAGGGAAAACTTTTGCTTCTTATCTTTTAAAGAACAATCTATCAACATCGTCAACGAACTGAGTGACGTGGAGGTGACACAACCTGAAAAGGCCGCCTTTGAATGCGTGACGTCTATTGTGTCCGTCAAGCCCGCAAAATGGCTTCTAGGCGGTGAAGTCCTACAAGATGGAAAAGACATAACGATTGAGCAAGAGGCCACCATCCATCGTCTCATCTTATGGAAAACCTCTCCAGAGATGACCGGAGCCGTTCAGTTCCATATCGGAAAATCCAAATCCACTGCGAATTTGGTGGTGAAAGGTAATTTGATCTCAGTATTTTGTGCAGATCTACAGACCGAAATCAATTAAGTGGAGATTTGACCACAACCCAAAATGGCGCTATATGGTCAAACCTTTGTGAACACCCGACCACCACATACACTCCAAGAACACAACTGTGCTGAAGTGTTGATATCTTGGGGGACATACAACTCCAGTGACCTGCATTGAGCCCTGACCTTAGCCCTTTTGAATTGCTTTGGTAAGAATTGAAAGGTCGGTGGTGAGCAAAGACATTTTAGAGAACTGAGCTCCTCCAGACTTCTGGTAACAGATTAGTGAAGATCCCTTTCCAACAAGACTGTGCCCCCGTGTGCAAAGCCAGTTCTATAAAGACGTTGTTTAACTAGTATGGGGCGGAGGAACGAAAGTCTCCTGCAAAGAGCCCTGACCTCAAACCTCAACTGATCACCTTTGAGATGAATTGGAACACAAATTGCGAGCCAGGTGACCTCACAAATGGGCTCAAATTCCCAAAGACTCACTCCAAAATTGTGTGGAAAGTCTTCCTACAAGAGAGGAAGGCGGCACAGCTACAGTGGGGACCGACTGCATCATAATGGTCATGGTTTTAGAATGGGATGACCCAAAAGCTGGTTTTGGTTTCCACAAGTTATGGCTATATAACAGTGGTCTCCAAACTGTGGCCCGGATACCGGATGCAGCCATTTGCTTGATTTTATCCAGCCCTTGGGGTATTATTCCCTCTACTGACACCAATGATGGGGCATTATTCCTCCCACTGACACCAATGATTGGATACTATTCCTCCCACTGACACCAATGATGTGACACTATTCCTCCCACTGACACCAATGATGGGGCATTATTCCTTCCCCTGGCACAAATGATGGGGATACTATTCCTCCCAATGACACCAATGATAGGGCACTATTCCTCCCTCTGACTCCAATGATGGGGCATTATTCCTCCCAATGACTCCAATGATAGGGCACTATTCCTCCCGTTGACACCATCAATGGGTTTGCTATATAGCAGTGGTCTCCAAACTGTGGCCCGGGTATCGGATGCAGCCATTTGCTTGATTTTATCCAGCCCTTGGGGCATTATTCCCTCAACTGACACCAATGTTGAGGCACTTTTCCTCCCACTGACACCAATGATGAGGCATTTTTCCTCCCACTGATACCAATGATAGGGCACTATTCCTCCCAATGACACCAACAATGGGACGCTATTCCTCCCTTTGACACCAATGATGGGGCACTATTCTATTTTTTACTCCCATTGGCGACAGTCTAACCCCCTCCCCCTAAAGTTTGAAGGACAGTAAACTGGCCTTTTGTTTAGAAAGTTTGGAGACCCCCGCTCTATAGTGCACTTCTAAGCACCACAAGGTACCAGCACTTCACTATGTTCACCTTAAAAACTCTTTGTTCTGCTAGTTCTTTTCTATGTCAACCAGTCAACCAAGTAGGACTCCTAATACAATTACGTTGCCTTTGTTGTAGAAATTCCTGTGCAGGTGTCACAAAAACTTGAAGACAAGACCGTCAGCGAGCCTCACACGTGCGTCTTGTCTTGCGAATTCAAACCTCCTCCGAAGTTCGTGGAATGGTACAGAGGGAAGACGCTCATCGAGCCAACGGAGAGGTACAAGCTGAGGCAGGAGAAGAACCTGGCAGAGCTGAAAATTGTAAGGGTGACCCCAGAAGACGCCGGAGTGTACACCTGCAAGGCTGGAAGCGCCGAAACTTCAGCAACACTTCATGTACAAGGTATGGGTGAAGATTATTTTTCAACATAGTACATATCAAAATGTAATTGTCAAAATACCAAAGAGCAAACATGTTAAAATTTAAAATTGCATCAAAAAGTTATTTCTGGTGGCTTACAGCACAGTAAAGGGAAATATACTTTGTGCCAAGTCAAGAAATGAAAAGAACAGAAATATTTTCCTCTGTAGTGTCATGTGCACTGCCAGGAAATGTGAAAATTCGGGAATTCGGAAATTGGAAAATTCGGAAATTCGAAAATGTGAAAATTTGGAAATTCAAAGTCGGAATTCAGAAATTTGAAAATGTTCTAATTCAGAATTATCGAATTCAGATTTTTCTAATTTCCGATTTTCAAATTTCCGATTTCCGAATTCTGAATTTTTGAATTTCCGATTTTTCTAATTTTTGATTTTAGAATTTCCAAAATGTTAGAATTTCCGAAATTTCCGAAAATTTGAAAATTTTCGCATTCATAATTTTCATAATTTTAGAATTCATAATCTTTGAATTTCCGATTTTAGTTTCTAAATTTACAACTTTCCAATTTCCGATTTTAGAATTTCTAATCTTTCAACTTTCGAATTTTTCGGATTTAGAATTTCCAAAATTTCGGAATTTTCAAAATTTCGGAATTTCTAAAATTTAGAATTTTCCAAAATCTTGAATTTTCAAATTTACGATTTTCAGAAATCCAAAAATGATGCCCCATTCTTTGTGTCAGTGGGAGGAATAGCGACAAAGTGTTGGTGGCAGTTGGAGGAATATGGCTCCTTCATTAGTGTCAGTGGGAGGAATAGTGCCCCATCATTGGTGCCAATGGAAGGAATAGTGCCCCATCGTTGATGTCAGTCGGAGGAATAGTGCTCCACTTTTGCTTGCAGTGGGAGGAATAATGCCCCAAGGGCCGGATAAAATCAAGCAAAGAGCCACAGTTTGGAGACCACTGCTATATTTCCGTAATTTTTGGCAACCTGACCATCACACCAATATGAGCTTGTGGGACATCCCATTCCAAAACCATGGCCATGGTTAGTGGCAGTTGGAGGAATAGTGCCTAATCATTGGTGTCAGTGGGAGGAATAGTGCCCCATAATTCGTGTCAGTGGGAGGAATAGTGCCCCATCGTTGGTGCCATTGGGAAGAATAATAGCCCATTGTTAGTGTCAGTGGCCGAAATTATGCAACATTGTTGGTGTCAGGGGGGGGAATTGCACCCCATGGACTAAAGAAATATAAGCAAAGGGCCCCATTCACTCCCTCCACAGTTTGGAGACTACTAAATGTAACATAAATTTAAATATAAGTGCCACACCACTGCCAAGAGGTCAGAATACAACTTTACACCAAAAAAATTCCAGGGGGAAAATCAAAAAACATATTCAAAGTGTTTCGGGGGTCAAGGAGCGAACCCTTCATCGAGCTTGATTGGTATCAATATGATTAGGTTCGAAGGGCGCTCTTGGAACCAGAGATATATTGGCTACTTTTAGGATTGTCCCCCTAAATTTTATTGGAGTAAAGTCATATCTGGACCTTTTATCAGTGGTGTGGCCCTTCAACATCAATTTTTGTTACATTACATGGCAATCCAAGGAGACCATGGAGATCCTGTGGGGTGCAGAAGCTGTCTGCCCGGGGATCAGATCATTTACATCAACACCAATTCTTTAAGATAGCAAAATCGCAGGTCCAGTGCTATTTTACCAATTTTTTTTTCCCAATTTTTCCAATTTCCTCAACCATTCGTTTTAACTGGGCTGCCTTCATGACTCAATGCATTAACACAACACACCAGGACGCCAAGGTCTGAATAGGTCTTCACTCTTTTTCCTCTCCACTATAGCGCGTGACGTGAAAGTGCTGAAGCCACTGGTCAACGTGGAAGTAGAAGAAGAGAGCAGCGTGGCCTTCTCATGTGAACTCTCCCATGACGACGAAGAAGTGGAATGGTTCCTGAATAACACCCTACTGTACACAAACAACTACAACGACATCAAGAAAATTGGAGCCTGCCACACGCTGACCCTAAAACAGGTGGCCCCCCAGGACTCCGGCACCGTGACTTTAAAGACCACGAAGCTCACGCTCAACGCGGACCTAAAAGTTAAAGGTGGGTGGACAATTTTTTTGAAAAAGGCACTTATGGTAAATCTACCCTAATACCCACTTTTTAACCACTCAAGCCCTGGACCATATCGCTGGCCAAAGACCAGGCCACTTTTTGCGATTCGGCACTGAGTGGCTTTAACTGACAATTGCGCGACCGTGGGACGTGGCTCCCAAACAAAATTAGCGTCCTTTTTTCCCACAAATAGAGCTTTCTTTTGGTGGTATTTGATCACCTCTGCAGTTGTAATTTTTTGCACTATAAACAAAAATAGAGCGACATTAAAAAAAAAAAAAAAAGCAATATTTTTTAGATTTGGCTATAATAAATATCATCAAAAAAATCTATAAAAAAAATATATTTTTCTCAGTTTAGGCCAATACGTATTCTTCTACCTATTTTTGGTAAAAAAAAAAATCGCAATACACGTTTATTGATTGGTTTGCGCAAAAGTTATAGCGTTTACAAAATATGGGATAGTTTTATGGTATTTTCGTTAATATTTTATTTTTTTTACTAGTAATGGCGGCGATCAGCATTTTTTATCGTGACTGCGACATTATGGCGGACACTTTTGACACCATTTTGGGACCATTGTCATTTATAGAGTGATCAGTGCTATAAAAATGCACTGATTACTGTAAAAATTACACTGGCAGTGAAGGAGTTAACATGTAGGGGGCACTGAAGGGGTTAAGTGTGGCCTAGTGATTATAACTGTTAGGGGGCGTGGCGTTCCGAGACATGTCACTGATTGATGTTCCCGAAGACAGGGAACAAACGATCAGTGACATGTCACTAGGAAGAACAGGGAGATGTTGTGTTTACACTGACATCTCCCTATTCTTCAGCTCCATGACACGATCGCAGGACACCGGAGGACATTGACTTTCGCCCCCTTCCTTCCCAGGCCAATTTTCAGCTTTCAGCGCTCTCGCACTTTCAATGACAATTGCGTGGTCATGCAACGCTGTACAGATGATATTTTTTCATTGTTATCATTTTTATAATTTTTTTCACAGCCGGCCCATCAGGCTCTGTGATTGGACACAGCCGTCATGTGTTCAGGAGGGCCAATCACAGAGACCTCCTGCTGATCAGAGATGCGCCTTGTCCGGGTGACACGAGCGCATCGGAATCACGCTGCTGTGCGGGCAAGCGTGCGCGATCCCCCTCCTTCTGAGGGATGTTCCTGAGCGTCAACTCAGAGGGAGGAAGCGCCCACCAGGCCGTATATATGCAGTGGCCGAGTGGGATGTGGTTAAAGTGGTATGAAAGGTTTTGTTTTAAAAAAAAACAAGCATGTTATACTTACCTGCTCTGTGTAATAGTTTTCCACAGAGCAACCCCAATCCTCTTCTTCTCGGGCCCCCCACCAGTGCTCCTGGCCATTCACCCTTGATCAGCACCCCTAATAGCAAGCCGCTTGCTCTGGGAACACTGGTGAGTGCTCACTCCTGAGCCCTGCTCTATGCATCTATAAGACACATACAGCCGTGGCTCAGCCCCCCCCCTCCTCATTGGCTCACTGGCTGTGACTGCTGTCTCAGCCAATGAAGAGAGGGAGTCCCGGGACAGCCAAAGCTCTCGTGCACATCGCTGGATCAAGATTAGGCTCAGGTGAGTATTGGGAGGGGTGGCTTCGGAGGGAGCAGCACACAGAAGGTGTTTTACCTTCATGCATGAAAGTAAAAAACCTTCAGCCTTTACACTGACTTTAAGCAGAATGTGAGATATTTTAAATGATTTCATACTAACTATATACAATTAGTGAGCTTTGTTGGTGGTTTGGTTTCCTCTGTAGAAAAGCCAGCCGTGTTCATGAAATCCTTGGACGATGCAGTGGGCGAAGAGCGAGGAACGATCACGCTGAAATGTGAAGTCTCCAAACCCAACGTCACACCAGTGTGGAAGAAGGATGACCAGGTCTTACCAAATGGAGACAAGTACCAACAGATACAGGCCGGCAAGACCGTCTCTCTCATCATCCACAACCTGAACAAGTCTGATGCCGGCCTTTATGTCTGCGACATCGGAACTGACGTGGCCAGGTCCAAAGTTGGAGTACAAGGTACTGTTTAAAACACATCTTTAGCTAGATTGAACCAGTCTGCGTTCTACTTACAACAGTGTAGATCAGTGTTTTTCAAGCTGCGGCCCAGGGGCCAGATGCAGCCCTTTGCTTGCTTTTATACAGCCCTTGAGGCACTGTGTCATCCCCTGATACCAACAATGGAACCTAATTTTCCCTTCCACTAACACCCGTGAAGGGGCACAATGACACCAATGATGGGACACAACTCCTCTCAATGACACCAACAATGGGCCCAATGACAGCAATGACAGGAATAAATACTCCACTTAAGATTTTAAACTCCTCCGTTCACATCAATGAGAGGAACAGGTTCTTTACAGTCGTAAGATCGACTCTACAGCAACTCCAACAGATGAGAGAGAACTGCTCAATTTTTTAAGCGCCTCGTATCCACTTATTTATAAATCCAATGGAAAGGCCAATTTCAAAGCTTTCTGGGTTCTTCTGGGCTGCCTTGGCAAAATAATTAAAGGTTTCCTCAAAAAAGTCTCAGTGCAGGCAGCTGTCGCTCATTTACTCCTTAACGCAGTATCAATCTTTACATAGGTTTCCTTTGATAGCTCCCTGACAAGTAAAACGCGTTGGGAGGTTGGACTGATGAATTACAACGTTTTTAATACAGTGAGCAGATCCCTCTCTTCTGTTGGAGTTTCTTGTAGCCATATCTCATGTATACACCTTTATTAACTGCAAATCTGCAGAGCTCAGAGCCATATTTTTATTTTGCTGTTTGGTTTATGTTTAATTCTCTTTCTCAGAACTCAACATTGGAATCACAAAACGCCTGAAAAGCACAGAAGCAAAGGACGGAGAGAGCTGTATGTTCGAATGTGTCCTTTCTCATGAGAGTATAGACGAATGCTACTGGACAGTGAATGGACTGGAGGTGGAGAATGACCGGAGGTTTGAGGTGTCCAATAAGGGCCGGAAGTACTCACTTAACATCAAGGAGGTGAGAGCCAGTGATGCCGGTGATGTGGTCTTCACTGCCCGAAACTTATCCTCCAAGGCCTCCTTAACTGTCAAAGGTAAGTCCTTACGGTATACCGCCCCTCAAGAAAATACTGTGTGTGGAGTCAATTGCTACTGAAAATACCTAAAGCCCTACTCTTATCAAAACCTTTAAACCTTTTCTTTTAGCTAGAGACTTTGGGGTTGATTTACTAAAGACAAATAGACTGCATGAGGTGAAGCTTTGTTGACTTCCATCATCCAATCATGTGCAATCCAAATTCTGTTCATATTCCTTGCACAAGATTGGGCATTCTTTGCAAAGTGAATTTCCCCCACATTTAGTAAATTAAGTGAAAAGTCCCCTGCAAAGTGAATTTTCCCCATATTTCATAAGTTAAGGGAAAAGTTCCTTGCAAAGTAAACCAACTGTAGTCCTTTTGTAAATCGGCCACCATGTTTTGTAAATCAGCCACCGTGCTTGGTTTTGCAAAACCAAATCCTCCAAGTCTCAACCATTCACGTGTCTTCCAGGTAAACCAGCTGTTATCACAAAACCTCTTGAAAACAAGTCTGTTACTGCTGGAGAAGACATTGTCTTGAAGTGTGAGTTTTCCAGTGAAGAGACGAGCGTGAAATGGACCAAGGATGGCAAAGTGCTGAAGAGGAGCCAGAAATACGAGATTGTTCAAGAAGGTACGGAATCCAGGCTGATTATCCATGAAACATCATCCAAAGATGCCGGAGAATACATCTGTGAGACTGCTGATTCCAAGACCAAAGCCGCTGTTCAGATCACAGGTAAGCGTAGATGGCCATGAAGGCAAATCAGAACTCTTGCACTCTTTTTTAATTCAAACCTCATATTGTACATATCTTCTCCTCTACTACTTAGCTAGTGTATTCTCGATCAGTGGTCCTCAACCGAAGTCCTCAAGTACCCCCCCATGTTTTCAGGTTTTCCTTTACTTTGCACAGCTGTTTTAAATCAATATCAATGACATGGTATTGATAAGAGCTATTTTATCTAGGGGAAGTTCCCAAAACATGGCCCGGTTGGGGTACTTGAGGACTGAGGCTGAGAACCACTGATCTAGATTACTGTTTTGTCTTGCTATAATGAAACACATTTAATCTGGTTCCAGTATATGATTGAAGTGGTATTAGCCCCCCCCCCCCCCAAAAAAAAAGTATTATATTGCAGTTTACCAATTCTTAAATGTGGTGAACCTGAAGAGAACTTTTAGTCCCTCTCCAGCTAATACAGCCGAATCCAGTGGGTTCCACTAAGGGTGCTGGCTGGGTAAAGTGTCTGTCTTGACTACTTGTGGTGTCTGAAGGCAAAAGGAATGTCCCAAAAGGTGCACACCAAACAAACCCATGCAGCCTTATTCTAATTCTGGCCAGCCCCCCTCGATACATTTCGCCCTGCCCATGGGGCTTAGTCATGGTGTATGGGTTTGTTTGGTGTGTGACTTTCTGAACATTCCCTTTGTCTTTATAGTCTTTATAGTGGTGTGTTATTTGTGTGTGTCAGGGAATGCCTGAATAATTGATTAATTTGAGTAATTTTTAAATCAAGTAGAATCCTTTGCAATAGTCTATAATAGGGATGAGCTTCGAGTTCGAGTAGAACTCATGTTCGACTCGAACATTGCCTGTTCGCCGAACAGCGAACTATTTAGGGTGTTCGCGGCAAGTTCGTGTGAACTTTAGAACACTGTTAAAGTCTATGGGACTCGAACATTTGAAATCTAAAGTGCTAATTTTAAAGCCTATAATGCAAGTTATTGTAATAAAAAGTGTTTGGGGACCCGGGTCCTGCCCCAGGGGACATGTATCGATGCAAAAAGAAGTTTTAAAAACTGCAGTTTTTTTGGCAGCAGTGATTTTAATAATTCCTTTAAGTGAAACAATAAAAGTGAAATATTCCTTTAATTTTCGTACCTAGGGGGGTGTATAGTATGCCTGTAAAGTAGCGCTTGTTTCCTATGCTTAGAACTGTCCCTGCACAAAGTGTCATTTCTGAAGGAAAAAAAGTAATTTAAAATCACTCACGGCTATAATGAATTGTTGGCTCCCGGCAATACAGAGAAAAGTCATTCATAAAAAAAAAAAATGTGTGGGGGTCCACGGAATTTTTAAAAAAAATTTGGGGTGGAGTGCTCCTTAAAATCCATACCAGACCTGGAGGGTCTGGAATGGATATTTGGGGGGAACCCCACATCATTTTTTTTATTTGACGCAGGGTTCCCCTTAATATCCATACCAGATACTAAGGTGAGTGATTTTAAATGACTTTTTTCCTTCAGAAATTACATTTTGTACAGGGACAGTTATAAGCACAGGAAACAAGCGCTACTTTACAGGCATACTATACACCCCCCTAGGTACGAAATTTAAAGCAATATTTCAATTGTATTGTTTCATTTTAAGCATTAATAAAATTACTGCTCCTGAAAAAACATCAGTTTTTAAAACTTTTTTTGCATTGATACATGGTTCTAAAGTTCACACGAACATTTGGTCTGTTCGCAGGTTCTGGTGCGAACCGAACCCAGGGGTGTTCGACTCATCCCTAGTCTATAACAATAGATGATATATGTATATATCTACAGTGGGAAAAATAATGGTTTGGCCCTCTGCAGATTTTGTAAGTTTGCCCACTCACAAAGAAATGAAGGGTCTATAATTTTTTATGATAGGTGTATTTTAAATGATAGAGACAGAATATCAACCAGAAATCCAAAAATAAATAAAAACAACGCATGATACAAATGTTATAAATTGAGTTGCAGTTCAGTGAGTAAAATAAGTATTTGATCCTCAAGCAAAACATGACTTAGTACTTGGTGGAGAAACCCTTGTTGGCAAGCACAGAGGTCAGACGTTTCTTGTAGTTGGTAATCAGGTTTTCACACATCTCAGGAGGGATTTTGGTCCACTTTTCTTTACAGATCTTCTCTAATTCCTTAAAGTTTCTTGACTAACGCTTGACAATTTGACAATTTGAAGTTTCTCCATACATTTTCTATAGGCTTAAGGTCTGGAGACTAGGCCACTCTATGACCTTAATGAGCTTCTTCTTGAGCCACTCCTTTGTTGCCTTGGCGGCATGTTTTGGGTCATTGTCATGATGGAAGACCCATCCACGACCCATCTTCAGTGTTCTGGCTGAGGGAAGAAGGTTCTCATCCAAGATTTTACAATACATGGTCCCATCCATTTGCCCCTCAATGTGGCAAATTCAAGCTGTACCTTTAGCAGATAAAAAGCCCCAAAGCATCATGTTTCCACATCCATGTGTGACTGTAGGGACGGCGTTCTTAGGGTCACAGTCAGCATTTTTCCTCCTCCAAGCACGACGAAGCCATAGCCCCGGTAACCTATGTCACGTATATATACTTATTGCAGTCTTGGTTATATACAGTAGGAGAAGATAACCCGTACACCACACAACTTGCTACTTCCTATTCCTACAGCTTGCTTTTTGTCTGGACGAACCTCCCCCTAGCCTGCACCCTCACTAGTCATACACAAGTCTGTCAAGTAGTACAAAGGTTTATCTGTTTGGGGGATGCCAGCAGAGGTCTCCTTTCTCAATGCATTTCACATACACAGTATGTATCACTAATTCAGGAGTACATAAAGTGGACAGTTAGCTTTATCAAACCCTTCTATCCTATTATTCCTGGTAGGACTTTTAAAGGAAGTGACTTGGGCTGTGTTTTAGCCCCATCATCACATCAAGGTGATAGACTTTTCCCAAGCTATTCTGCACAGTTTTGTATCACTTGCTGTTCTGTAGTTCACACTTTTTGGAGCCTGGTTAAGATTTTCATTGACTTCAATGGGACTTTGTACACACGACCGCTTTCCATCAAGAAAAATGCTGGCAGAGCTTTTTTTGACGAGAAAAACGGTAGTGTGTATGTTTTTCGTTGAGAAAACTGTTGTGGATCTCAAAGAGGAAAGAAGTAAACATGCTCTCTTTTTTTCTCGTCGGGAGTCTCAATCTTCTGGTCGTGTTTCTCGTCGGGCTGGTTTATGATGAGAAACACGTTCATGTGTATGCTTAGAAACCCGCGCATGCTCAGAATAAAATATGAGACGGGAGCGCACCTTCGGTAAAAGTAGCGTTTGTAATGGAGATATCACATTCGTCACGCTGTAACAGACTGAAAAGCACGAATCGTCTCTCACCAAACTTTTACTTAACACGTGGTAACATGGGATTAGCAAAAGCAGCCCCAAGGGTTGTGCCAGTGGAATCGAACTTCCCCTTTATAGTGCTGTTGTACGCGTTGTACGTCACCGCGTTTGAGAACAACGAGATTTTGTCTTGACAGTGTGTACGCCAGGAAAGCTTGACAAGATTCTCGTCAAGCTTGACAAGAACCTCGTCGAGTAAAGCAACGTTTCTTTTACGACGATATTCTCGGTCGTTTGTACGAAGCCTTTCAGTTTGGAAATTCCTAATTTTCAGTGGTTCTGAGTTTGGCTGTCAACTACTGAGTATCTACCTCCATGTCATTATGTCTGTAACTTTCTGTTGCAATAAAGTTTACTTTGGTTCCAGAAAAAGTTTGGCTGATTGAAATGTTTTGAAGTTCAAACTCCATTAAAATGTTTTGCGTAGAGATCCACTTGAGGTGACTTCTAACCAACTCCTGTAGTTTTGCACTTCCCCTTCTTTTTTTACAATTAGACAATTTTGTTTAAAATCCACTCTTTTTTTGTTGCAGATATTGATTAATTTTGATTTGCTGTTTAACAGAAAAACCCAATCGATTCACCAAAGAGATTTCTGATGTCAAGGCTGAGGAAGGGGAGGAGGCTGTATTTATCTGCGAGACTGAGAAAAATGCTGCTACCATAAAATGGAGGAAAGGCATCTCTGAACTCAAGGCGTCTAAGAAATTTGAGATGACTCAGAAGGGCAACGTCCTCAGCCTGACGGTGAACGACCTGGAGAAGAGTGACAGTGACACCTACATATGTGACATTGGAGATGCCCAGACTAAGGCCTCTCTCACTGTGAAAGGTAAGACTAGCTTATACATAATATTCTTTTATAAAACTTAATCATTTGCTGTGTAAAATAGGGAACTAACGTGCATCAGGAGGCCTAAAAAATGACGTTTCATTTTTTTTGAGAACCACTAAAAGATATGGTTGATGCTTGAGCAAGTGCCAAACAAAGGAAGCCGCACTTCTGCTTGCCCCTTTTCCTTGTATTAAAAAAAAAACAACCCCCCCCCCAAAATTTGATTGTACCCCGGGATGTATTCACAAAGTGAAATGGCAGCACATTGCTCTCTGCCAGATCCTTACCCCTATTTCTGCAATGAGTTTCATCTCAAAGGGGCTTAATCACGAACCTTTTATGACTAATCCCAGTTTGGGGTGATGAACGTTGAAGAGGTAGAAGCACAGTGTGGCTATCACCTGGTGAAGACTGGAATTTTGTGGTTGCCTCTCTTGCACCTCCTGTTCAACATGGTAGAGATGGAGACAGATATTGTGAGGGCACAGAGTGGCATGAGCTCAGCTCAGCTCATACTCGAGTATATACAGTAATTATTTTGACTCTGTATTCCAAATTCAGTTTTTTTTTGTGAACATGTGACTGGCAGCAGAGGACTAGCAGCTTTCCTGCAGACAGGCTGGGAAAGAGCTGGGTCATGTGACAGCTTTATAACAATTAGGAAAAAGGTACTCCGATGTTTTGTTTTATTTTAAAATAACGACCGAGCCATCCTCCCTGTACAGAAATAGAAGGAAAAATTTCAATTAAACAGTGTTTATTTTCACTTTAAACTATGTAATGCTATATCATCCTCAGTCACACACACTAATACATAAACCTTCCTGGGGACTGAGCCCTAAAAGGACAGCAACAATAATCAGAATAAGAGGGCTCCAGGGATGGACTGACCATTGGGACTACAGGGAGTTTCCCGGTGGGCCGATAGCTCAGTGGGCTGGCTTCAGTGACAGCGGATCGCCGCCCCCTCCGCTCCTCTGTCTCTCCCTTCCCACAGCGCTCACTTCCTCTCCCTCCCCACAATGCTCACCTGGGGGAACAAAGAAGCAGGGGGAGGACAAGAGGAGCAGGGACGAGGACAGAGGAGCATGGGGGAGGGGAAAGACAGCTGACTCAACAGCTATGGCCTGGGAGTTTTTCACTTTTGCCTAATCTTGTCCCATAAGGGGTGCACCAAACTGATTCCTTCCCCCGGGTGAAATAATGTCTACCTTCCCCACTGGTACTGCCTATAAGAGTATCAGTACCAGCTGTTCTACTCTAATAAAGTAGAATGGCTAGTGGCTATTGAAGGGGGAGAGGGGGCTTGGGTGGCCGGGGGGGTGCGGGAGTTGTCTGGCCTCCATGGTAGAGACCTGTCAAAATGGGCCAGTCTGAATGAAGCCCAGGGCCAAATTTTTATCCCGGTCCAGCCCTGGAGGGCTCATACCCTCAGATGCGCTGCCCTTTACCAAACCGCCTTTGTGTTTTAGCAAACCCCAAATACGTTCTACCTGTCTGGAGACCATGACAACTAACCTGTGAAAAGAGGGTGGACAATCAGGACTTTTCTAGCTCTGCAGAACCCCTCTATAATGGCTATCCAAAGGCAAACTCTTGGAATCAGCCAAGAGTAGCTTCTTCCTACCCATTTGACTAACTCATGCCTTCAAGGTAAGACTTTTACCAAATTACATGTTCACACTACAAGCCTTATGCCCCGTACACACGATCAGATTTTCCGACGAAAAAACCTTGGATGTATTTTTCCGACGGAATTACGCTCAAGCTTGGCTTGCATACACACGGTCACACAAAAGTTCTCTGAACTTTCGAACGTCAAGAACGCGGTGATGTACAACACTACAACGAGCTGATAAAATGAAGTTCAATGCTTCCGCGCATGCGTCAAATTGTTTCCGAGCATGCGTCAAAATTGCTACAGACGTTTGGAATTTCCGATTAGAATTTGTTTCCATTGGAAAAATTGGGAACCTGCTCTCAATCTTTTGTTGATGAAAATTCCAACTGCAAAAGTCCGATGGAGCCTACACACGTCCGGAATTTCCACTCAAAAGCTCACATCGGACTTTTGCTGTCGGAAAATCCGATCGTGTGTCCTTTCCTTGGACCAGATTGATCACCTCAGACATATAATCCCGTCGTCAAGACCTGCGAAGGATTAAAATTTGACTCAGCACTTTTTTCTGCACCAGCACATTTGCACATTGTTTTGCACTTTATCAATGTATGGACTATTATTGAATTAATTGCAATTTATACTTATTTTTTGGATCTTCACATAGGATTATATTGACGTTTTTAGATTATTAATGCACCTTAATATTCATCACAGTTAATTGTATTTGACATAACAAGTCACGCATCAGCACTTTATAATTTATCTTGATTTGGAGCGCAACACCATCTGATGATTTCTTTATATTTAAATTTGATCAACTTTTCATGTTGTCGCAAAAATGTCCTTGTCAGAGCTGCCTGTCTTGTGTTGTATTGTGTGATTTTGTTGAATACACTCAACCCAACTGAGGAGGACATAAACGTTTTTCGGTGAGAATACAGAAGAGTTCTGAAGAATGGCCAATTTGCCAAAATTCATCGGTCTCACAGACTTTCTCATGCCAGATCTTCGTTTCTCACCTTCTGTATTCGTTTTAGGCCACAAAGTTCTCATAGTAGAAGATCTGGAAGATGTTGAAGTATATGAAGGGGAAACTGCAACTTTTAAATGTAGAATCTCACCAGCAAACTATGGGAAAGTGCATTGGTTCCTGGACAAAACCCCATTACATACCAACAAAGTCAATGAAGTTCAGTCACTACCAGGGGGCTATCACACACTGTCGCTCAGCCAGCTGGGGGTGAAGGATTCTGGCATGGTCACATTTGAAGCTGGTGATCAAAAAACATCTGTAAAACTATTAGTGAAAGGTAACAGTAGGGGAATGCATGGCCTAGATCAATTTAATAGAGGATGAGCGAAAATTGAAATTCTAATTAAAAATTTATTTTACCAATTGTGCTTTGAAAGCATCACTTCTTTTAAATTCAACCAATTGTATTTAAATATTTAATATCACTAACTGTTGTTCACAAATATCTATATTTACAAAATAACTTTAAAAAAAAAATTCTTTGTCAAATTTGCCCAAAATATTTTAGGAATGCGTCAAATCCAGCATTTGTTTTTTACTCCTTTAGCCCAAAGTGGATTTTTTGCCAGGATCTATGAAACATCTAAAGCCCCGTACACACAAACGATATTCCCGACAGAAAAAGTCTGATGTGTATACTTGAGAATTCCAACAGAAATAGATTGCAAGCTGGTTCTCAATTTTCCCATTGGAATTTATGACGGACTTTTCCCATTGAAAATCCTGATCGGGTGTACGGGGCTTTAGGCTTAATTTTCCAGAGACATCTTTTGACTTCAGAAAAAAGATGTAAAGATAAAAGAAAATACATATTTAAAATTAAAATTTTTACATTTCTTTTTTGTGATTAAAGAGATTTACTTTAGAATACAGATTTAGTTCCCCATTGTATCCTATAAAAAAATAAACTGTCGTTTACAAATATCCAGATTTACAAAATGACCTTTTTATTATTATTTTGAAATTGTTTAAAATGGTAAAATTGTAATTATGTTGAAAATAACTTTTTAAAGTTTACTGTGTCAAATTTGATTATGCTACGTATACAAAATTTCAAGAACACATCAAATCCAGGATTTGCTTTCAGTTCATTTAGTCCAAAGTGGATTTTTGTTATGAAAAATCTCAGGCTTAATTTCCAGAGACATCTTAAAGCATCAGAAAAAAGATTTAAACATACAAACATATTATTTAAAATTTAAAATTTGAAAATGCTTTTTGTTGTTAATAAAGAGTTTTTTTTTAGAATAAAGATTTAGTACCCTAAAATTAGAATTTGGTGCATCCCCAGAAAATTCTGCCTTTAAAATAATTCTGAAGTATTATTTTAATGTTATTCTAGAGAAACCTTCCATTACCAATTTGGAAGTATCTCAGGGTGAAAGTGCAACAATTACTTACAAAACTTCAAAACCTAATGAGCCCGTTTCCTGGTATAAAGATGGGAAAGTGGTTCGCAGTTCTTCAAAATATCAAATAACCAGATCCGGATGTGAGAACACACTGGTCATATGCGACCTGACCAACCAAGACAGCGGCACATATGTCTGTGAACTTGGGACGGGCAAAAATAGCACAATCCTTGCTGTGAAGGGTAAGACAAGGAGAATGTTTTATATCTAATTTAGAACTAATTCTAGACCTTGGTGGGAACTCAGCAGACAATTGCAACTTTTCAAGTAAAAAAACAAGATCCAAAAACTGTTATTTTTATGGTTTTTGTTATAGTTGGGTGTCGGTAGCCCAGACCAGGTCTAGATGATTTTTTTTTTTTTATCTTGAACTACAAAATGAAAGAAAGAATAACAAGAAAAACAGATGGTCGACTTTTTGAATTTCTTTTTTATGGGAAGAAGATCTTAACGTTGGCCCAAAAGCAAGAAAATATATCTGTATCTTCATAAGTCATTTTTTAAAATATATTTTGGTCGCATTTTTGAAGAATTCTTTACTACCTCGCTGCCATGATGGAGATCTATAAAATGTTTGTCCAGTTTTTTTTTTTTTTTCGAAGGTCCCATGTTGCATTTTCTGTTAAGTTCTTACCCCAAATCTGCTGCTCCGTAAATGTTCATGTTGTGTTGGTTTGCCTCCTGAAAAAAGAAGAACTCGGACTGATTAACTAATCTTGTGTCTCGGAAACTACATTCTATCTAAAGAATGCATTTTACTCCCCGTAACTTCCTCATCAAGTTCTTCATCATCATTTAACAACTTTCTCTAGGTCAAGTATGCATGAAACTCTTAATAAAATAAACCACACCATTCTAAAGTTTTGGCTTATGGTGTTTGTTGCCAACTGTGTGTTGTGTTATTGACCTTACTGCTATTGGCAAATCTCAAAAAAGATATTTCGAACTGTTACATGTTTGCCTTCTTGTCAACAAATTAAAAAATATGCCTTCTGTGTAAAACCATAGGACTGTTAAAGGGTCATTGGGTAGTCCCTTATATGTTTATCAGTAGAGAAACACCTTTGTTTTATTACAACCAAATGTTAATTTTAATTATTGTCTGTGCTTTTGCTTTTAATGTTGAAGTTTCTTTCATAAGATTCATAAGACAGTTTAACTTGTACTGTATGTTAGTTTTAGAACTGAAAATTAGGTCCTAAAATATAAACGGACACCACCCATGGTTTGCAAGCACCTGAAAATTGCTGGTTGAGATCTGGGGAATTGGAGACCCCTGCGGCCTGAGCAGTTGTTACATACTTGTTTGGGTCATCAAGATCAGCGGTTTCCAAATCACAACCTGCTACAAGATTTTATTTGACTCGCAAGCTAGGGTCAGTATCTTATCCTAATGTGCAGAGATTGAGGATCCAGATCAGTAGAGGCTGTCTTTGGTCTGAACTGCTACTCCATTTTCCCTCCCCCGCGCTCTCCAGCACAGAAAAACCCCAACCTTCCCCAAGCTGTGGCCCCTGGGCCACTGGTTGGGCACCCCTGCATTAGAATAACCAAAAATATGTGGGTATTAGATGGTCTTCATGGTCTGATCTAAGCAGCATTTTTTTAAAATAAAAGTCTTGACAAGATTTGAACTGCTGACTAGAAGCCCATAAAGGACCCTTTTGGCTCTTCCAATAGGTGTATTGAATACAGATTCTAATGGTAGAATTGGTGGTCCCTTTAAATATGCTTTTTATGGGCTTGACAAGACTGAAACTGTTAAAGTCAAGTTTAATTTCAGTGTTTTTGTTTGCATCCAAATCTGCTGTTATGTTTCTTGCCACTTGGCCAGTCAGTTGTATAGAAACAGGGAAGGATTGGGCCCTGACCCATCACCAATACATTGGAAAAACCACTGTTTAGTCCATTTAAAAGAATTATAGGTGTGATAAGAAGGTCTTCCAGCCATGAGAAGTTCTGATGTCTAGAAACTCTTCTCATTAACCCTGCAATCATTTTAAATATAATTTTAAATATTACATACAGTGTTGTATCAGCCTATGAAATGTGGTTTGGGATTTATTTTTCACATTTCTTTTTATTAGTTTTAAAAAAAACTTAAAATTAGAATTCACTACAAAATGTAACATAGAAAAACTTATCAAAAGGGCCACGCAGGGCCAGTAATATAAATACACTTCACTATAAGAATATTTCTACTTAAAGGGACACTAAACTCAGGATTTTATTTTTTTAAATAACAAACATGTTATACTTACCTCCACTGTGCAGGTCGTTTTGCACAGAGTGGCCCGGAAAGCTGTCTTCTGGGGTCCCTCGGCGGCTGTCTGGGCTCCTTCTCGCAAAAGCTTTCCATCTTCATGTGAGGGTGCTCGCACATTGGAAAGCTTTTGCGAGCGCGCTCCCGTGATACGCTGTGATTGACAACAGCGCCAGCCAATGGCTGCGCTGCTATCAATCCGCCCAGCCTACCCAATCAACGCCAGGCTGGGAACCGAAGAGGATGACGTGAACGTGCCCGGGAGTTTTGAACGGTCAGGTAAGTAAAACGGGGACTCGGGGGGCGGTGCTGTGAGATGTTTTTTTACCTTAATGCATAGGATGCATTAAGGTAAAAAAAACTTTTACCTTTACAACCCCTTTAACCACTTAAGGACCGCCTACTGCACATATACGTCAGCAGAATGGCACGGCTGGGCACATCAATGTATATATACGTTGGTTTTAGTACCCAGCCGTGGGTCACGGGCACGCGCCCGCGGCGCGCTCCCGTGACCCGGTCCGAAGCTCCAGGACCGGGACCACGGGACTCACGGACCCGATCGCCGCTGCAGTGCGGCGATCCGTCCCTGGAGCTGAAGAACGGGGAGAGCCGTGTGTAAACACGGCTTCACCGGGCTTCACTGTGGCCGCAGCATCGATCGCGTCATCCCTGTTATAGGGGGACGCGATCGATGACGTCACACCTACAGCCACACCCCCCTACAGTTGTAAACACACACACAGGGAACACTCAAAGTCACAGCGCCCCCTGTGGTTAACTCCCAAACTGCAACTGTCATTTCCACAGTAAACAATGCAACTTAAATGCATTTTTTGCTATGAAAATGACAATTGTCCCAAAAATGTGTCAAAATTGTCCGAAGTGTCCGCCATAATGTCGCAGTCACAAAAAAAATCGCTGATCGCCGCTATTAGTAGTAAAAAAAAAAAAATTTACAAAAATGCAATAAAACTATCCCTTATTTTGTAAACGCTATAAATTTTGCGAAAACCAACCGATAAACGCTTATTGCGATTTTTTTTACCAAAAATAATTAGAAGAATACGTATCGGCCTAAATTGAGGAAAAAAAATGTTTTTTTATATATTTTTGGGGGATATTTATTATAGCAAAAAGTAAAAAAACAGGGTGCTACCTAAAGAGTTTTTTCTATCAATAGGAGGTAAAAGTGAAAAACAAAATAATAAAAGAAAACAAAACCGAACCCCCCTTCCCCACACACACTTCCAATCTGTACCGGAGACCAACTATATCAAAAGGAAACTGGATCAGGGCTCTCTAGATAACAGGAGTAAGGTCAAAACCCAGAACTAAATGTTCCAAATATCATGAGTGGGCTAAATACTCCTCGATAGCATGTTAACCACTTCAGCCTCAGAGGATTTGGCTGCCAAATGACTGGGCTATTTCTTGCAATTCGGCACTGCGTCGCTTTTACTGACAATTGCGCGGTCGTGCGACGTGGCTCCCAAACAAAATTGACGTCCTTTTTTCCCCCACAAATAGAGCTTTCTTTTGGTGGTATTTGATCACCTCTGCGGTTTTTATTTTTTGCGTTATAAACAAAAAAAAGAGCGACAGTTTTGAAAAAAAAAACGCAATATTTTTTACTTTTTGCTATAATTAATATCCCCCAAAAATATATATATAAAAAATGTTTTCCTCACTTTAGGCCAATACGTATTCTTCTACATATTTTTGGTAAAAAATCGCAGTAAGCGTATATTGATTGGTTTGCGCAAAAGTTATAGTGTGTACAAAAAAGGGAATAGTTTTATGGCATTTTTATTATTATAATTTTTTTTGTAGTAATGGCAGCGATCATCGGTTTTTATAGTGACTGCGACATTATGGTGGACACATCGGAAACTTTTGACACTATTTTGTAACTATTGTCATTTATACAGCGATCAGTGCTTTTATAGCACCGATTACTGTGTAAATGACACTAGCAGGGAAGGGGTTAAACACTAAGGTGCGAGGAAGGGGTTACTTGTGTCCTAGGGAGTGATTCTAACTGTGTGGAGGCTGAACTACCAGTGACAAGACATTGATCACTGTTTCTGATGACAGGGAGCAGTAGACCAGTGTCCTGTCACTAGGCAGAACAGGGAAATACTTTGTTTACACTGGCATCTCCCTGTTCTGCCTCTTCATGACCCGATCGCGGGACACCGGCGAACATCGAGTCCGCGGGTTCCACGGGCACGGTCACAGAGCACGCGGCGCGCGCGCGTGTGGCCACAATGCCGTGATTTAAAGGGGACATACTGTACCTGTACGCCCATTTGCCCAACCAAGCCATTGTGCCGACGTATATCGTTGTGCGCTGGTCACAAAGTGGTTAATGATATAAGCCTATTCAGGGAAGAAAAGGGTCATATACTGAAAAGACATGCTGGTAGGTTAATTGGCTTCTGTCTAAAATTGGCCCCTAGTATATGAATGTGAGTAAGGGACATTAGATTTTAAGCTCCTTGAAGGTAGGGACTGATGTGAATGTACAAAATACAGTAGAACCTCGGATTACGAGCATAATCTGTTCCAGGAGAATGCTCGTAATCCAAAGTACTCGCATATAAAAGCGAGTTTCCCCATTGAAGTCAATGGAAACTAAAATAATTGGTTCTGCATTGACTTCAATGGCATTCAATACTGCATGCGGGCAGAGGCAGGGGGCGCCGGAAAGCCTCGGCTGACCTTAGCAAACTTCGGAAAGACTGTGGGCCAGATTCTCAGCTGAGATACGACGGTGTATCTCAGATACACCGTCGTATCGCAGTTTTTTTTCATGGGTATCTATGCGAGTGATTCTTAGAATCACTTACACATAGATACACTAAAGATCTGACAGGTGTAAAGCAATTACACCGTCGGATCTTAGATGTAATGACAACGCCGGCCGCTAGGTGGCATTTACGTTGATTTCTCATTTGCCTATGCAAATGAGCCTAATACGCCGATTCCCGAACGTTTTTACGCTGCCCCGTTGTTTACGTTGTTTACGTACGCGTAAGGTTACCCCTGCTATATGAGGGGTATGTTTCCGAAGTTCCGTCGTTGCCATGTTAAGTATGGCGTCGGGTCAGCGTCGTCTTTTTCCGCCGGTTACATCGTTTTACTAAGTCGTTCGCGAATAGGGAATTGCGTAAGTGACGATCACGTCGTTTTGACGTCGGTTTCAACGACGCTTTCCGACGTGAGCTGGAGCATGCGCACTGGGCTTTTTTTCCCGGCCGACGCATGCGCACTTTGTTTGACGCGGCGGCGCGCTTAATTTAAATACAGCACGCCCCCTCCTTCACTATTTGAATTACGCGGCCTTACGACGCCGCATTTACGCTACGCCGCCGAAAATTACGGAGAAAGTGCTTTGAGAATACGGCACTTGCTCCAGTAATTTGCGTAGGCGTAGTGTAAATGCGATACGATACGCTACGCCGCCAGATACGCAATTTTTGGAGAATCTGGCCCTTTGCCGATCGCAGCAGATCCGCGACATTCGGCTCTGCTTGGCTCCGGCGCCCTCCACCTCAGGCGCACAGCATTTGGTCCGAATCGTGCTTGATTTGCGAGACAACACTTGCAATCCGATGTTCCACTGTATATGACAATTTTACAATGAGGTAGAAAGTTCAACCGTATTACTGGTGATGTGATAAGCAGAATTTGAAAACGTTGGGAATAAAGATGTTTCTTCGACTTTCCTCTTCAACATTTGAACTTTTTCATGTTTCAGCGGTGCAGGCTTTCTTCAAACGTGAAGTGCAAAGCGCCGAAGCCGAGGAAGGCGAAACGGCAACGCTTTTTTGCGAGGTGTCCAACGAGAAAGCCGAAGTGCGTTGGAAGAAGGACGCCAAACTGCTGACATCCAGTAGCAAGTATGAAATTAAGACAAAAGACCGCAGGATGGAGTTACTGGTCCATAACCTCACCCAAGAAGACTCTGGAACCTACACCTGCGAAACCGGAGAACTAAACTCTTCTGCCACCTTGACAGTGAAGGGTAGGTTTAATTTTTATTTTTATCAAATCAAAACGCTAGGGCAGGGGTAGGCAACCTCGGCTCTCCAGCTGTGCTGAAACTACAAATCCCATCATGCCTCTGCCTCTAGGAGTCAAGTCTGTGATTGTCAGGGTCTTGCAATGCCTCATGGGACTTACCTACCCCTGCACTAGGGGGTTGATTTATTAACGGGAAAATAGACTGTGCACTTTGCAAAGTGTAGTTTCCCTCTACAAGTGACGTTGCTCCAGAGCTTAGTAAATGAGGTAAAGCTTCATTTTGCAAAGAATGGGCAATCACATGCAAGGAAAATATAAAAAAAGCTGCATTTTTGCTTGCACATGATTTAATGATGGAAGTCAGTGGAGCTTCTCCTTATTTACTAAGCTCTAGAGCAATTGCACTTGCAAAGTGCACAGTCTTCCTTTAGTAAATCAACCCCTACGAGTTACAATTGGAGTCTTAAAAATTAGACATGTGCACTGCGGAAAAATTCATCAACTTCTGTTTCATTCGTCTGTTTGTTTTTTTGGAAATTCTGAATTTCAAAAATTAAAAAATTCTGAATTTCAAAAATTCGTAATTCGAAAATTCGTAATTGCGAATTTTCTTATCCCAAATTTTTGAATTTACAATTTTCAAATTTTCTAATTTGCGAAATTAGAATTTTTGAATTTCCTAAATTTCTAATTTTCTAACTACGAATTTTAGAATTCCCGAAATGTTGAATTTCTGAATTTTAGAAATGTTGAATTTATGAAATTCCATTATGAGCGGAGGGGCGCCGCTCCCCTAATCCATGAGCCCAGCCCCTAATCTACATCCAGGGAACCGGACACATTGATTTCAATGTTTTTTTTAAACACATGATTAGAGCCTGAGGCTGTAATTGGCTTAAAAAAGGGTGGGCTTGGGGTGCAGAGCAATGCACCCCGAGCCCACCCAGAAGAAGATCTAATTGGCTTAAAAAAAGGGTGGGCTCGGAGCGCAGAGCAATGCGCTCCGGCCCCATCCAGGAGAAGCTCAAATTGGCTTTAAAAAAGGGTGGGCTTGGGGCGAAGAGTACTGCGCCCCGAGCCCACCCAGTTGTGTGACATTAGCAAATTAATCTTTGCTAATGTCTTCCTGCTTCCCCTCCTGGCCAATCAGGAAGTGGGTTCTGGGACCCGGTTGGCCAGGGAGTCTTAGGATCTCAGGACCCACCTCCTGTTCAGCCAGGAGGAGAAACAGTGGCCCTTTGGCAAGCTGGACCAGAAGCAGTATTGGCCTCCTATGACTCCCGGCTCCATGGAGCTTGCATAGGGGACCAGCCTCCTAGCAGAGCCAATAGCAGCAGATTGCAGCAGCCCGTATGATGAGGATGAGCAGGAGCTGGTGCGGAGAGAGCGGGCAGAAGTGTGTAAACTAGGGTGACCACATTTCCAAACTACCATTCAGGGACACCCTCCCTTCCCAAAAATCAGATTGTGCTCCTCCATTCTCTGGGCAGGACAAGTACTGTCAGTGAGTAAAGCAGTGATGTGGCGGCCTTTTTTGGGGGCATCAGATTGGCCGGCGGTGGCTGTGTCAGTTTCATTCCTGGACACTGTGTTGTCCTGGAATGAAGGTGCCCAGGACAGACCTGCAAAATGTGGGACTGTCCCAGGTAATCCAGGACATGTGGTCACCCTAATGGGGAGACATCTTGGAGGTCTATGGGGGTTATCTTAGAGGTCTATGGGGGTTATCTTAGAGGTCTATGGGGGAGGGTCACCACATTTCCAAACTACCATTCAGGGACACCCTCACTTCCCAAAAATCAGATTGTGCTCCTCCAGGCATTCCTGGCCAGTACAAGTAGTGTCAGTGAGTAAAGCAGTGATGTGGCGGCCTTTTTTGGGGGCATCAGATTGGCCGGTGGTGGCTGTGTCAGTTTCATTCCTGGACACTGTGTTGTCCTGGAATGAAGGTGCCCAGGACAGACCTGCAAAATGTGGGACTGTCCCTGGTAATCCAGGACATGTGGTCACCCTAAAGGGGAGATATCTTAGAGCAGTGGTTCTCAACCTTCTAGTGTCGTGACCCCTTGATAAAATTTCCCAAGTTGTGGGAACCCCTAACAGTAGAATTATTTTCATAGCGTGGGTGGTCAGCACCCAAGGCAAATCAAGTAATTTGCACCCCTAAACCATGGATATTTAGCACTCCCCGAGTGCCTTCCACTCATACAGTATTAAAACCCCTTATGGTACATTTAAGGATGTAACACTCTCTTTATTATCCTTTCTTTCACTTTTATCCCTCTCACCTATGCTGAAATCTGAGGTCTCCTCCAGCCCCTCCCACTTCACATCCCTCACCATTTAGCTGACCTCTAGTCTCTGCCCTCTAGCCGTGCCGTGCACTAAATGGGTGGCTGTGAAGAGGCTGAGTGGGTGGCTGTGGGCTCCAGAAACCACCCAACTGGGTGGCCACAGGCTCCAGGGACAGCCCTGCTGGGTGGTTGCAAAAAGTCTGGGAGAGCAGTGCGTTCTTCATGAACAGCCCAGGATTTGGTGACTCCTGGAAAATCATCATTTGACCCCCGAGGGGGTCCCGACCCCCAGGTTGAGAACCACTGTCTTAGAGGTCTATGGGGGTTATCTTAGGGGTCTATGGGGGTTATCCTAGGGGTCTATGGGGGAGGGTAACCACATTTCCAAACTACCATTCAGGGACACCCTCACTTCCCAAAAATCAGATTGTGCTCCTCCAGGCATTCTCGGCCAGGACAAGTACTGTCAGTGAGTAAAGCGGTGATGTGGCGGCCTTTTTTGGAGGCAGCAGATTGGCCTGGGGGTGGCTGTGTCAGGTTCATTCCAGGACACTGTATTGTCCTGGAATGAAGGTGCCTGGGACAGACCTTCAAAATGCGGGACTGTCCGGGTAATCCGGGACACGTGGTCACCCTAGTACAAACCGAGACCGCCCTGTGCATGGGGGGAGAAGCCTGGTGTTGGATTGTGAGAGTGAGCGGGGCAGGTTTGTTTGCCAACCCCTCCCACCCCCCAAAATATTGAGCACCAGCTGCCACTGTGTTTGGGTATAATATTGCTTTAAAAAAACAAGATCCAAAAGACCACCACCTGTAAAGGCCTGAAGAAATGTAGTCGTGACGTTTCTTTTTTTTCTGCAGCTGTTCAGGTCTTGTTCAAACGAGGCCTCCGTAATGAGAAGGCCAAAGAAGGCAGTACGGTGAAGCTACACTGTGAGCTGAGCAAGGCCGGAGCTCCTGTGAAGTGGACGAAGGACGACCAAATTCTAGTGAGCGGTGAGAAGTACCAAACCAAGCAACAGGGTGCGGTGGTGGAGCTTCTCATTCTAAATGCAAAACCAGAAGATTCTGGAGACTACACATGTGACACCGGAGGCCAGAAGAGCTCATCACATGTGACTGTAACTGGTAAGACCGAGACAAAGGGCTTTTTACTGTGATGAGATGTTTAAGTTTATTTTTTTTAAAGTGCAACGTCCACCAAATCCAAAAATGTCCATGGCAGCAATGATTGTCATTAAATGTGGTAAAAAGTTTTATTCCAGTTTGGACCAATGAAAATACATATTAGCTAAACCTGTGGGATCTCTCTAGAAGCTGGAAATCACTGTAGTAGACACTACTACTACACCACCAGTGATCTCCACTAGCTTCCGAGTCCCACGGCAAGTTGCTCAGGAACTACAATTCCCATCATGCCTAGTCATGTCTGTGAATGAGTGTTAAAATGCCTCATTGGATGTCTAGTTCCACAAACAAATGGAGGGCCGTAGTTTTTAGATCCCTGATCTAGATAGATCACATCCAACTGAACTTGATGTTGAAGTTGTTATGCAGTTTATCTACGTTGCTTCCATTTCTTTACATTTTTTGTTATAACAACAATCTATATAACCTTCTCCACTGATTCCTCCCATTGCCAAGATGTGTTCACACACAGAACAGGGCCGTCTGTAAGGCAGGGCAAAAGGGGCAGCTGCTCTGGGCCCTGCCATTGTTGTGGAGCCCAAAGCAGCTGCCTCATACTTCCCAATAGGGATGAGCTTCGCGTTCGAAACGAACGTATGTTTGACCCGAACATCGTCCGTTCGATCGTGCGTCGAATTTCGAACAAAAACTATCGTTTGCGGCAAATTCGAGTGAAACGAAACAACCGTTTTTACAACTTTTTTCCCATTGATACTACTATCTACTACTACCTGCTCCTGAAAAAACGACCATTTTTAAGACTTTTTTCCATTGATACATGTTCCCTGGGGCAAGACCCGGGTTGTGAAAGACGTTTTCCAACAATAACTTGAAAATTGGTCTTTAAAATTATCGTTTTTGAATTCGAACGTTCGAGTCCCATAGACTTCAATGGGGTTCTAAATGTTTGTGCGAACGATCGGACTGTTCGACGGTTCTGGTGCGAACCGAACGCGGGGGTGTTAGGCTCATCCCTACTTCCCAACTATCCCAGCTTAAATTCCCTTGTCCCTTGAAGTTTTAGTCATGTGCTGTGTCCTGATATCTCAGTGTGAAGTACTGCTACTAATGCTGCCCAGCTCTGCCCTATTGTTGTGTACAGATGACTCACCTGCAGACCCTGTGTTTACATGTAAATAACCATCACTCATGTAAATAACGGGAGCATTCATATGTAAATAGTGTCAGCATTCGTATGTAAATAAAGGCGGCAATCATATGTATATGATGCCCCTCTGCAGTGAAGAGATGATGTGCTGTAACCTCTAGCAACCAGTCAGTGAGCAGTATTACTGTACAGTAATCTCTCGCAACCAATCAACAAGAAGAAATCATGTGCTGTAACATCTAGCAACTAATCAGTGAGCCGTAATGTGAGCTGTAACCTCTAGCAACCAGTCAGTAGGTGGTAATGATATGCTGTAACCTCAGTGAGCAGTATTACTGTACAGCAATCTCTCGCAACCAATCAACATGTAGAAATCATGTGTAACCTCTAGCAACGAATCAGTGAGCGGTAATGTGTGCTGTAACCTCTAGCAACCAGTCAGTAAGTGGTAATGAAATGCTGTAACCTCTGGCAACCAATCACAATCACTGTCTAAACCGATACAGTAAAGTGATTTTAAGTCTAGCTGATATTTATTGTATGTCTCAGAGCAGGTGGAGAGCAAATTGCATGGGGGGGGGGGGGCAAGAACAGTTTTGCCCAGGGTCCAATCACAGAACTGTCACTCTACATACCCTGGTGTTTGACAACCCCAGGAGGTCAGCTGTTTCTGAGATGGTGACCCCACTACATCTTCCACCAAAACCTCACCGTTTGGCTCTTTAGGTGGTGTATGAAATAAAGTGGCACTGAAGGAAATATTGGATGACAAAGATGTTTTTATTGCGGTTTTGATTGTTTGAACCTAATAACAGGTAGATATTCCCCCCTGTTCTTTCTTAGCTCTTCCCGTTCGCTTTAAACAAGACCTGAAAGACTGCGAAGCGGAAGAGGGCTCATCGGTCACTCTCTCCTGTGAGGTCACCAAGGCTGATGCCCATGTGGTGTGGAAGAAGGGCATCACCGACCTTCAAGCCAGTGACAAATATGAGCTCAGACAAAAGGGAACCACGGTGGAGCTTCTCATTCATAACATAACAGCGGAGGATTCTGGAAACTACACCTGCGATACTGGCGAACAGCAGACTGCTGCGCGGGTCAAAGTTCGGGGTAAGATAGCCTTGAATTTTTAATGTAGGGGTCTATTTATGAAGGATTCAGTTCCTTAGATGCCATTTGCATGAATGACCTTCAATGACATTCACCCGGCATGCTAAACCTTTTTCTGATTATTATCCCATTTGCAGCGCATTGACCTCAGTTGTCCTATACAGTGGAATCTCGGATTACGAGCATTATCCATTCCAGGAGAAAGCTCGTAATCCAAAGGACTTGCATATCAAAGCGAGTTTCCCCATTGAAGTCAATGGAAACTAAAATAATTAGTTCCGCATTGACTGCAATACCGCATGTGGCCAGAGGTGGGGGGGGGGGGCGCCGGTGAGCCTCAGAAACACACGGAAAGGCCCGAGGACAGCTCGGCTGACCTCTGCAAACCTCGGAAAGGCTCAGGAACGAAGTATTTCTGAGTCTTTCCCAGCATTTTCTAATGGCTCTGCTCCGGAGCCCCCCACCGCAGGCCAGATGTGGTACTGCACACCGCTTTGGCTTGAACCCTGCTCGTTTTGCAAGACAACACTCGCAAACTGAGTCAGGATTTTTAAAAATATAGCGCTCGTATTGCGAAACGCTCATTAACCGCGTTACACGCAATCTGAGGCTCCACTGTATAAGGTTTATTTCATGCTATTAAAGTAGAAAAAAATGCATTCTTTGTATATAAAATACTGTCCCCCCATAACAGGAAGTGCCTGAGCAAGGATTTTCATGGCAGGGACTATCTGCAGCGAAAACTGCAAACTTAAAAAAGGTTGAAACAAGTTTTGAAATTATAATATAATGTTCAAGCACGTATGAGTTGGGCTGAATGTATCTAATGGCACGGGGTGCTGGTGGTGTGTTGGAGGGTCTGTTGATGCTGGCTGCTGGGAATCTATTTTCTTCTGGAGGGGATCTATCATATGTTGCTGGGGGACTATCGTTCCCGAGAAAGATCTACTGATGAGGGAGGGGTCTTATGTTGCTGGTTGCTGGAGGATCTATTGTTGCTGGCTGTGGGCTATTAGAAATCAATTGATGCTGGCTGCTGGAGGGTATATTGATGCTGGCTATAGGGAGCCTATTGTTTCTGGCTGCTGGATGGTCTATTGATGCTGGCTATTGGGAGTCCATTGATGCTGGCTATTGGGAGTCTATTGATGTTGGCTATTGGGAGTCTATTGTTGCTGGCTACTGGGAGTCCATTGATGATGGCTATTGGGAGTCTATTGATGTTGGCTATTGGGAGTCTATTGTTGCTGGGTGCGTTCATAATTACTAACTACAGGGGATCAATTTGACCATCTTTCTTGTTATCATTAACAAATTCCATACAATTAACTTAACCCCACAAAATTATATTTGGTTCTGTATTCTCCAAAAGCAGCATTACTGGGAGGCGGGGGGGGGGGGAGGTATGTTCCTCAAGAGGTGACTCAGAAAAGAAAGGGGGAGTTCCTTGTATCTATTGGCTGAGAAAAAAGGTCTGCTTATGAGATTTTCATTATTGAATTTACGTCTACTTTAAAGCGGATCTCCACCCTAAAGTGAAGATCCGCTGATCGGAACCCTCCCCCCCTCCGGTGTCACATTTGACACCTTTCAGGGGGGAGGGGGGTGCAGATACCTGTCTAAAGACAGGTATCCGCACCCACTTCCGGCCCGCAGTCTCGGGCAAAAGACGGGCTTTTCCCGTTGTGTGCTGGGAACTCTCAGCTCCCAGCACACAGCGGGAGCCAATCGCCGGGCGCAGCGCGACTCGCGCATGCGCCGTAGGGAACCGGGCAGTGAAGCCGGAGCGCTTCACTTCCTGGTTCCCTCGCCGTGGATGGAGGGGGGAGCAGCAGGGTGATGAGCGATCGCTCATCCTCTGCTGCGGACGCCGCTGGACTCCAGGACAGGTAAGTGTCCTAATATTAAAAGTCAGCAGCTGCAGTATTTGTTGCTGCTGGCTTTTAATATTTATTTAAGGTGAACCATCCGCTTTAAGTGAATAAATCGTCCTACGTACTGTAGGCCAAGGTGTTCCTGCTTTAAATGATCACCCTATTTTAAACTTGACTAACAATATAATATAATATATAAAAAGGTTATGTTTAATTACATTACTTTTACAATTATGATTACCCTGTTTTTTTTTTTTTTTTTGATAAGGCAAATATGCCTTTACATTAAATTTTAGAAACTAAAGATGCAAGTTTAATATTTTCTTCTGTTGAGGACTTTTTGTCATTGCATATCAAACATTTGTTTGTAATATTCTACCCAAAGAGCTTCCAGCCCGCTTCACCAAAGAGCTTACCCACCAGAAGGCTACTGAGGGGAAATCAGTGACTTTGTGCTGTGAACTCAACAAGCCCGACGCTCAAGTAGAGTGGAAGAAGGACGGCGAAGTCATAAAACAAAGCAAGAAACACAAGCTACGCCAGGAAGGTTCCACGTCGGAGCTGGTCATACGTGACCTGGTGCTGGACGACGCTGGAAATTACTCTTGTGTCTGCGGGGACCAACAAACGACGGCTGCCGTGACAGTAACTGGTAATGTCTTCTCATTTGTGGAATGTTTGTGGAGATTTCAGGGGAAAAGTGGACGGGGTGGGGTGCGGTGGTGTTGGGTTGACTCACCACTATACCCTTGGAGGTCCTACTGTAAAGGTCTTGGAGGGCCTTTTGTAAAGTTAATGTGCTATCCACTTGCTCCTCTAGCTCTCTTCTACACTGCTGTCTGTTAGAGATGGAATTTTGGATTAGCAAAATTTGTAAAATGTGAATTTTTGGCCAAAAAGTTTGCAGGTTCGCCGCCAAAAAAGGAACAACCTGGAATGCAGCCTTAGCCTATTTTATATCTAACTTTCCATGAGAAGTGAATGTAAATTTTTTACCCATACAGAACCCTATAGAAAATTTACTTTTGAGCATGCTTCCCAAGCCAAACACAGCCAAATTTGCTTATCTGTGCTCTCTGTGCTCTCACCTTAGCAGGAAGACTTGAAGGTGAAGTTTCCTAACATTTATCTCATGGCATTATAGGAACATGGATGTGGAACAAAAAAAAATTAGCTTTAAGTCTTTCGAAAATTTAAATATGGAGGCACATTCAATACTGCATTAAACTGTATATATTATCGCGGGTTATATAAATGAGATGAATGATTCCTGATTTTTTTTTGATGAATAGTAAGTGCAATAAGATAAACGTGATAAGGGTCTCCATTGCACAGGCCCTCTCGTCTGTGTTGGTCTTTCCACCAGTCCAGCTTACACATTTGTAGATTTCACCTGCGCCTCTCGTTGCAATTTTTAAGCATAACACTATTAACATACATTACATGTTCTGAGAAATGGATAAACGGGATTAAACATAAACCAGAAAATTCTTGGAATAAATCTAAGTAAATGTCAATGTGATTTTAATGCTCTTTGCATAATATGCAGTTCTAAGAAGGGACATTGCCAAAAAGGCACCAACATCCCTGAAAATGGAGGCAGGGGAGATTTTGGGGAATTTTTGAGGGTGCCAGCAAAATAAAAAATACAAGTACTAAGATACGTATTAAAATTATAACAAAGATTTTATTATTACATACAATACATGGTTAAAAGATTGATTGTGCTTTTAGTACAAGAGTGCATGAAAATACCTTGGGCAAGATTCACAGAGCCCTTACTCCGGTCTATCTCGCGTTAGACCAGAGTACTTTGAAATTACGCGCGTCGTTTCATTAGTCTGAATCCTCAAACCATGAAACTACGGCTTCGAGCTTCAATCCGACTGGCTTACGTGTTTGTACGCCTTCGGATCTACGCTGCAATAAATTTGCGGCCGCTGGGTGGAGTTCCCTTCGTTTTCAGCATCGGAGTATGCAAATTAGCTTTTTCCGACGATCCACGAAGTAACGATCGTCCTTCGCAATCTCTTACGGCATCTGTAGTCATTTTTTTGCCGCGTAAAGTTATTCCAGCTTTTATCTGGTCTAGTATTAGACAGCCCATGTTAAGTATGGCCGTCGTTCCCGTGTCGAATTTCAACGTTTTATTTAATTTTTTTACGTAAGTCTTCCGGGAATTAGGAATGTATGTAAACGACGCTACTCAAACAAAAAATGACGTAACGGCGTTATTTCACGCAATGCACGGCGGGAAATTTCTGAACGGAGCATGCGCAGTTCGATCGCCGCGGGGACGCGCCTAATTTAAATGCTTCACGCCCCCTAATCGCGTATTTCGATTCCGCTGCGACAAATACACTACGCCGCCGTACCTTACGGGCCAAAATCTACATGAATTTGTCGTAGAGCCAGGTAAAATACGGCGGCGTAGTGTATCTCTGATACTCTGCGCCAATGTAATTGTACCTGAATCTGGCTCCTTGTCTTCGAAGAAGTTAAAAAATAGTCACTCAGGATGACAGTAGGGGGATTATCCCAACATATTTCACCACCTAGGGCTTTCTCAGGGGGATATATTTAAAGACAAAGGATGTGCATAGAACAAAACATAATTAAGATCAATGCAATGACTCATTACACAACATAATGAATTGCTATTTCATTGTCAAAGGAGGCAGGGTTTTTTCTAAACACTTCTAAAATCTGAGTTTATATTATGCGGTCTTACTAACATCTCATTCACAAATGTACTCACCCTCATTAATTTGTTTTAATAATTATTGACACTAAAATGCTGATTGCATCGTCACTTTGTTTTAATCATATTTTTTTTTTATTTTTTTTTTTTTTATTAATTGATTTTAATACTTATTTTAAAAGGCTTGTAATCTTTATATATTGCAGTAAAAAACAAAATAGATTTAGGAAAAACTATATACAGTGTGCTTGTAGATAACAAACAATTTACAGTCTCTCTCAGTCTGCTTTCTATTTACTCAGTGTGCGTTAAAAGTTTTAAAATAAACAACTTTGATTGCATCTTCACTTTTTTTTTTAAATCATAATTTATTTTATTTTTTAAATTAAATACATTATTTTAATACCTATTTTTAAATCTTTATAAATTGCAATAAAACCAAAATTAGATTTAATGAAAACAATATCTACAATGCTTGTAGACAACAAACAAACAATCAGCTTCTGTTAAAAAAGAAATAAATTAACACTTTTTTTTTTTAAATCATTATTTTTTTATTTTTTCAAATTAAATACATTAGCTTAATACTTATTTTTAAGGCTTGTAATCTTTATAAATTACAATAAAAAACAAAATTTGATTAAGAAAAACTATATATGCTTATAGATATCAAACAATTTATACTCTTTCTCAGTCTTCTTTCTATTTCTTCAGCTTGTGTTATAAAGAAAGAAAACTTAACAACTTTGATTGCATCGCCACTTTGTTTTTTAAAATCATTATTCTTTTTCTTTTTTTTTTAATTAAATACGTTAGTTTAATACTTATTTTTAAGGCTTGTAATCTTTATAAATTACAATAAAAATCAAAATTAGATTTAAGAAAAATTATATATGCTTGTAGATCAGTAAAAAAACAAACAATTTTTATAGTCTCTCTCAGTCTTTTTTCTAGTGCATTAAAAAAAAAAAAATGAACAACAACATTATTGACTCTCTGATTGCATCGTCACATTTTTTTTTAAATCATATTATTTTTATTATTTTTTCAAATGAAATACATTTTAATACTTATTTTTAAGGCTTTTAGATTTTATAAATTGCAATAGAAAACTAAATTAGATTTAAGAGAAAAGATATATGATTCTAGATAGCATAAAATGTATGGTCTTTCTCAGTCTTCTATTTCTTCACCATTCAAAATAAAAAATAAAAGAGATTATTGACTCTCTGATTGCATCATTGCATTTTTTTTTTAAATCATATTATTTTTTCAAATTAAATACATTATTTTAATACTAATATTTAAGGCTTGTAGTCTTTATAAATTGCAATAAAAAAACAAAATTAGATTTAGGAACAACTATATATGTTTGTAGATAACAAACAATTTATAGTCTTTCTCGCTCTTCTTTCTATTTCTTCAGCGTGCATGAAAATAAAAATAAACAACTTTATTGACTATCTTTATAATTAAAAAAAAATAGTGAACTGTTATTTTCCTATGCAATTGCTACCACTGAAATTTCCATAAATTGTGGGTTGTCTATTGTACATGATTTCAGTCTTTGGTTATCAAACTCTTGTTGAATGAGAAGATACTAAATGTCTTCTACCATCTTTAGCTTTACCTCCATTATTCAAAGAAGAGCTTAAGGATGCAAAGGCTACAGAGGGGGAAAAGGCCGTTCTTCGATGTGAGCTCACGAAACCCGATGCCACCATAGAATGGAGAAAAGGGAGCCAGACTTTAAAAGCTGGTGTCAAGTACACCATAAGGCAGGAAGGTCCCCTTGCCGAATTAATAATTAATATTCTAAACGAAAATGATGCTGGGAGTTACACGTGCATTTGTGGAGACCGGGAAACCACAGCCACTTTGACTGTGAATGGTAAATTAAGTGAAATGATCTTCTTTTTTTGTGACTTATTTATTTACCTCTTATTTCTATACCTAAAACCTTTTTGTAAGAGTGTCAGCTATAAAGTTAAATGGCAATAGTGACATATTGGTCATATTAGTAGGGTTACCCAGCATGGCAATCTCCAGTAATGACCAGTGGCAGAACTACCAGGGTTGCAAAAGTTACACTTGACTTGTGGTGTTCCACCACTATGGGGATGGGGCCCAAGAAGGAAAGAAGGGGGCCGTTGGGTCTGCGATTGCCGGGAGGATAGAGAGTCCATCCAACTCTTCTTTGAGTCAGGAACTACTACTTCTATGAAGTCAACCAAAACCCTAACCAATGGTCTTTTACATTCTTGACATGCATTAGCTCTTCCAACCTTCTTTAAAGAAAAACTGGTCACCATGGGGTGTGAGCCCCAGGGTGGTTCCTGGAGCTTTTGCCATGTACCTGCCAACTGACTATCCAGTGTGTTGAGACCTGCATGTTCCCAGACAAAGCTCAGGATGGTGGCCAGAGCCCACAGATGAGGCTTTGCTCCCAGGTGCATCATTGTTGGAACTACGAGGGTTGCGAAGGGGCCAGAGAAAGGACCAGCGGGTCAGAAGGGCCCTTCATGGTTTCTTGCACCAAAGGCCTGAAGGTTCTATTTATGCCTCAGGTAATGACACATACAAAAAAAGGTGTAACCTAGTCCTCCAGTTTGAAGGTTTGGCATGGGATGACGAAATAACTGTTAATTCCATTGCGTAGAAGTGTTGTAGCTAAGGATAAGTAGCTAGTTTGATAGTGATGTAGAATTTTCTGGATACATTTACTGGATAGGTTTTGTTTTTTATCTTTTTTAACTCGCTACTTGTAGATAGGTTACAAGGTTTTAAACTCATCATGAATACAACTTTTCATTTTATGGGGGGGGCAGTCCATCCAACTCTTCGTTGAGTCAGAAACTACTACTTCTTCTATGAAGTCAACCAAAACCCTAACCAATTGTCTTTTACATTCTTGACATGCATTAGCTCTTCCAACCTTCTTTAAAGAAAAAATGGTCACCATGGTGTGTGAGCCCTAGGGTGGTTCCTGGAGCTTTTTGCCAGGTACCTGCCAACTGACTATCCAGACTGTAAAGACCTGCATGTTCCCAGACAAAGCTCAGGATGGTGGCCAGAGCTTCCAGGTGCATCATTGTTGGAACTACCAGGGCCAGAGAAAAGGACCCCAAGACCTATGGAAAGGGCCCCAGGACCAGTGGGTCAGGGGGCCTTTCATGGTTTCTTGAACCAGAGGCCTGAAAGTTAGGCCTCTGGTAATGACACATATAAAAAGCTGTAACCTAGTCCTCCAGTTTGGAGGTTGGGCATGGGATGAGAATATAATTGTAGAGTGTTGTAGCTAAGGATAAGTAGCTCGTTTGATATTGATGTCGATTTTTCTGGATACATTTACTGGATAGATTTTGTTTTATCTTTTTTTAACTCGCTACTTGTAGATAGGTTACAAGGTTTTAAACTCATCATGAATACAACTTTTCGTTTATGGGGGGGGGGGGGTAGTCCATTCAACTCTTCTTTGAGTCAGAAACTACTACTTCTTCTATGAAGTCAACCAAAACCCTAACCAATGGTCTTTTACATTCTTGACATGCATTAGCTCTTCCAACCTTCTTTAAAGAAAAACTGGTTGACAAAGAATCCATGGAAGGAGAAAATCTCACTCTCTGCTGTGAGCTTTCTAAACCAGCCACCGCCGTTGTTTGGAAGAAAGGTCAAGCGGCCTTGAAACAAAGTGATAAACATAAGATGACCTTAAAAGACACAATGGCTGAACTGACCATCCAGAATCTTGAATTTAAAGATGAAGGAAATTACACCTGCACATGTGGAGAGCAAGAAACCACAGCAAGTGTAAAAGTCAATGGTAAACCCTAATCTTTTTTTCTTTACAATTTAAAATGAATGCTTCAATGTACATGCAGATATAATCTTTAGAACAAGACAAGTTTTTGGAGAAAGGGTTATAACTCACATTAAAAAAAAAAAAGTGCGTATTTCAGTTAACTTCTTATCTGCTGTCTTTAGCCAAGCCTGTTCTTTTCAAAGAAGAGTTGAAGAATATAGAAGGCAAGGAGGGCTCTTCGGTGACACTGCACGGAGAGCTGACCAAGCCTCCAGTGGCCATTGAGTGGAGAAGAGGAGATAAGGTGCTCCAGCCAAGTCACAAGTATGACATGAGGCAGGACGGAGCAATGGTAGAGCTCTTAATACGATATTTGGAGCTAGAAGACACTGGAGAATACACGTGTATGTGCGGAGAGGAGCACTCCAGAGCAGTACTTTTAGTACATGGTAACAATTTTACCATTCTTAATTTTAATTATCTTTTACATTCTTGCTACCATCTTTGTGCCAAGCTGCTTCACTCGATGCACAATGTACTCTTAGTTGTTTTAATCTAATTTCTGTTGTTTTTGTCCGGCTTGGCTTTCTATGTCTATGTACCCGTCAAACCAACAGCACATGTTTTGCTTTTTACAGTTGATGTAAACCCATTACCATATAAAACCATATTAGCAATCATACGCGCTTCCAAAACCCTTTTTGTTTGGTTTTAGTTGTGATCACGTGACCTCTATACATCTTTTTCATGCCTGACCTTTAAGGTTGGGAGGATGAGACTATAAAATGATTGCAAATCCAAGGAGCTATTGACAGCATGACCATGGGCGTAGCATAAGGGGTTGCAGGGGTCACAATCACAACTGCACCTCTTAACCAGCCTCCCTGGCATATTATCATATCCTCCACAAAGTCCAGCTCCGATTTGCATTAGGGCCCCACAGCCACACTCCAGTACTGGGCTTCCACTATGCCTTCCACAGTCCACACCCCTCTGTTCTCATTGGCTGGGGAGAAGCTGTAAGCCATTTCCTGAATGGAGAGGAGCATGGGGTGATAACAGCTCAGGAGGTGGAAGTGTTTGTGCTTTGTGCTGGCAACATGCAATGGTAACTGAGCTCAACGAGTTAAAGGGGTTGTAAAGGTTTGTTTTTTATTTTCTAAATAGGTTCCTTTAAGCTAGTGCATTGTTGGTTCACTTACCTTTTCCTTTGTTTTCCCTTCTAAATGTTTTTTTCTTTGTCCGAATTTCTCACTTCCTGTTCAGTAAGCTGTTCTGGCTGACTAACCACCGCTCGGATGATGATGGCAAGTTTACTGAGGAGAAACAGGAAATTAGAAATTCAGACAAAGAAAAAAAAACATTGAGGTGCCGTACACACGGCAGAGAACCTCGACGGGCAGAACACATCGTTCCGCCCGTCGAGGTTCTCTCCCGGCCGTCGGATTCGGCGACCCGCCCGTCGGGAATGGCAACCAGCCATTCTTCCAGGCGGGCCGTCGAGGAAATAGAGAGCGTGCTCTCTATTTCGGCTCGACGGGCTTCCCGACGGGAAGCTCGCTGAGACCGTACACACGGCCGAGGTCCTCGCTGGAATGTGCATTCCAGCGAGGTTCTCGCTGATTTTCAGCGAGAACCTCGGCCGTGTGTACGGCGCCTTAGAAGGGAAATCGAAGGAAAAAGTAAGTGAACCAACAATGCTCTAGCTTAAAGGAACCTATTTAGAAAATATAAAATGAACCTTTACAACCCCTTTAATAAGCCTTCTAACCCCACCCCCCCGCCCCACCCTGGATGCTATGCCCGCCTGCTGAGCTCCTTTCCCATTACAGCACTCTATACTGCTGCTCCTCTGTAAGGCTGAAATCACATTCCTTTACAACACATCAAGTCAGCCACGATCTGCACACAGTGTATCTGCCTACTGCAACTACACTGCCATTTCGACCAGAGAATTTCACAGGTCAGAACGGCAAAAAAAAAAAAACAGATACACCCTGTGAAAGCTAACAGACTGTGTGTAAAGCAGTGTTTCTCAATTCCAGTCCTCACGCCCCCCCAACAGGTCATGTTTTCAGGATTTCCCTCAGATGAAAAGGCTGTGGGAATTACTAAGGCAGTGAAACTGATCAAATCACCTGTGCAAAATAATGGAAATCCTGAAAACCTGACCTGTTGGGGGGGCGTGAGGACTGGAATTGAGAAACACTGGTGTAAAGGAATGTGATTTCAGCCCTGTGTAGTGTGAGGTGGAGGAGCTGTATACAGTGCTGGTAAGGGAAAGGAGTTCTGCCAAGGGACCTGCCAGGGGTGATCCTGTCCTCTGATTCTCCAGCGGAGATTCCTGTCCTCTGATGCAAGGAGGAGCTCTGGGAACTCAAAACTCTTAAGCCACTTTGAGTATCTTGGCGTGTGGTGGGTGTATCTGCATGCACAGTGGAAATAGTGAGTGGTAGTGGACGGGGGCCCAGGTCAACTTTTGCATCGGGCCCACAAGCTTCAAGCTAGGCCTCTGAGCATGACTACTTATCTGTCAATAAGGACTTCCAGGCTTGATGGGGGGGGCATGTCAGGCTAAGATGGGGGGCATGTCATGTTGACTAAAGCCAGCTATAGATGGTTTGTCAGTTCGGCAGGGGCCAGCCAAGATTCGAACCACCTATGGGCAGGATGATTGTACCCAAGTCAATCCATCGATCAACTTGGGTACAACCAGCATGTTGGATTTTTACATTTGATTATTGCCAGTGGCTATAGGTGCTAGAAATAATCACTGAGTTCTCCCGGCAGGGATGGCTCCCTGCGCCCCCACGTTGATAGAACACAATAGCTCCACAGAAGGGATTCCTCCATCAACACTGACTGTGTTGATTGTAGAATCAAATGATTTTCTTGTCTGCAACCCATGATTGCCTTCATCCATGGCCTGCCCAAGGGAGTACAGCCTCACAAACAAAAAGGGGGGGCGGCGGCATTGGAACGACTTGACTATGCTACCACAGACTACAGAAGACGGGAAGGGTCACCAGGTATTTAGTGTGACTTGCACTTGCTCAATACATTACAATTAGAGTGAGGGATACAGAATAATGTGGGCAAGATAACATTAAATAAGGAATTAGTTAAAGCTTTGTACTAGCAGATCATTTTTGGAGCCTTTACACAAGCGCCTCCAATACCTCCAACAGCTAAAGCTCAAAAGTTATGAATAAGAAGCAATATTTTAGGTACACCTGACTACTAGAAGTTTAGCATCCTGTCCAGGCTTGAGGAACCTTCACCAGAATTTTGGCTAGAATTCTAATGGCTAACTTTCAATATCACCCATCTCTACATTAATTGGCATATCATGCCTATGATAATGTATGCTATTGACCAAAAATGAGTTCCTGACGAAGCAAAAATATAAAGACAAATCAAAAGACACGTGTTGAAATGGTTTTGGTGTTTTTTTTTGTATGTTTTAAATGGGTTGTAAAGGTTTGTTTTTTATTTTCTAAACCGGTTCCTTTAACCACTTTCTTACTGGGCACATATACCCCCTTCCTGCCCAGGCGAAGTTTCAGCTTCTGTCACGCTTTAAATGAAAATTGCGCGGTCGTGCGGCGTGGCTCCCAAACAAAATTGACGTTTTTTTTCCCCCCCACAAATAGAGCTTTCTTTTGGTGATATTTGTTGATCACCTCTGCGTTTTTCTATTTTTTGCGGTATGAACAAAAATAGAGCGACAATTTTGAAAAGAATGCAATATTTTTTACTTTTTGCTATAATAAATATCCCCAAAAAAGATATAACATTTTTTTTTTCCCTCAGTTTAGGCCGATACGTATTCTTCTACATATTTTTGGTTTAAAAAATTTGCAATAAGCGTATAGTCATTGGTTTGCGCAAAAGCTATAGCGTTTACAAAATAGGGGATCGTGTTATGACATTTTTAATTACTAATGGCGGTGATCAGCATTTTTTTTTGTGACTGTGACATTATGGCAGACACATTGGACAATTTTGACAAATTTTTGGGACCATTGTCATTTTCACAGGGAAAAGTGCTATAAGAATGCACTGATTACTGTGAAAATGACAATTGCAGTTTAGGAGTTAACCTCTGAAGGGGTTAAGTGTGACCTCATATGTGTTTCTAACTGTAGGGGGGCGGGGGGTGGACGTGTGATGTCACTGATCGTCTTTCCCTATATCAGGGAACAGACGAACACTGACATTGTCACAATGAAGAATGGGGAAGGTGTGTTTACACTCACCTCCCACTGTTCTTCAGCTCCTAAAACCGATCGCGGGACACCGGCAGCGATTGGGTCCACGGGTCCCGCGGGCGTGGTCACAGAGCTTCGGACCGGGTTGCGAGAGCGCCGCCGCGGGTGTGCTCGCGACCCCATGGCCGTGCTTGTGCCCAGCCGTGCCCTTCTGCCGACGTATATCGGCGTGAGGGGGTCCTTAAGTGGTTAAGCTAGTGCAGGGATCTCCAAACTACGACCCTCCAGCTGTTGCAAAACTACAAGTCCCACGAGGCATTGTAAAACTCTGACATTCACAGACATGCCTAGGAATAACGGGAATTGTAGTTTATGAACAACTGGAGGGTCATATTTTTAAGACCCCTGAGCTAGTGCATTGTTGGTTCACTTACCTTTTCCTTTGATTTCCCTTCTAAATTTTTTTATTTTCTTTGTCTGACTTTCTGACTTCCTGTTCTTCCTCAGTAAGATTGCCCCCATCACCCGAGCTGTTCTGGCTGGGCGTGAGTCAGTGTGCTCGCCACCTCCCTTGGCACTACATCCCTGTGTTCACAGCATCTCCCCGTAGGGATGTAGTCCCAAGGGAGGGGGCAAGCATGCTGACTAACCCCAAGCCAGAACGGCTCGGATGATGGGGGCAAGCTAACTGAGGAGGAACAGGAAGTGAGAATTTCAGGCGAAGCTAAAAAACATTTAGAAGGGAAATCAAAGGAAAAGGTAAGTGAACCAACAATGCACTAGCTTAAAGAAACCTATGTAGAAAATAAAAACGAACCTTTACAACCCCTTTAATGTGAGTCGGTGTTGTTAAGTTGTAAGATTTGAAAGAATGTTACATGTTATGTACAGTATGTTTAGAACCTGCGTATTTACACATTACCTTCCGCGTTACTTAGCACTGCCTGTCCACTTCAAGCATGGGCTCAAGGATGAGAGCTCAACAGAAGGTGATAAAGTCATCCTCCACTGTGAGCTCAGCAAACCCAACGTACCCGTGCAATGGGAAAAAGAGAGCAAAGTTCTTCCCCAATCGGAGAAGCATGTCTTAAGACAAGATGGCTTAGTGGCAGAACTTGTAATTTCAGACGTCAATGAAAATGATGCAGGAATATACAGCTGTGTCTGCGGAGACCAAAAAACATCGGCAGCTGTAACTGTTAAAGGTAATATAAACAGTACTTAAGTAGGGGGTCTCCAAACTTTCTGAACAAAGGGCCAGTTTGTTGGCCTTGAGGCTTTAGAAGGGCCAAACTGTTACCAGTGGCGTTAGAAAACGCCTTGGTGTCGGCAGTGTTGTAAGTAACGGAGTTACAATAAACGCAGTTACCTAACGCAGCCCCTTTTGAGGGTAATGAGTAATCTACCTGATTACTCTTCCCCTCATAGTAACGCAGTTACCATTACTTGGGCTGCATTACTGCAATTACATCTAGCGCCACTAGATGGCAGCAGAGTAATTGCTTCTGCCGGCGCTGTGAACATAAATATGGGTGGAACTCCGCTTTAGAATCATGTGACCGCTGTGATGGCCTGTCACAGCGGTCTGAAAACTCCCAATCGCAAGGAGCCCTGGATACAATGAGCCCCACCCGCCTCACACTGACCTATCACCGGGGAACAACTCACATCGATCAAACACTGTGTGCGCAACCTGATCAATGATCCGGGGAACACATGGCTGAAACAAAATGTTCCACAGAACAAACGTTCCCTATACAACACAGTGTACACAGCGACATCTAGTGGTCAACATGGTAAGTGCAGGACACCTATACAGACCAATGATCAGCAGGTTATTTTTGGTCAGTGATTTCATCTCTTCATCTAATAAAGCTTATATAAGATAAATAAAATAATTAACAATAAACTATAGAAAATTCTAATAAAGCCTAATATAAGATTTTAAATTACAGACTCTGTAAACGTCAAGGGAATGTATATTATAAACATACATTTTGATGGTGGGACGGATGCACCTAGGCTGGGATATACAGGTGATCACCATTTGTTTCCGTTTTTCTTCTCTCAAGGATCTGCCATTCTTTTGTCTTGGAGTATTAACTCACTGCTCCCTGGCAAGCGCCCGTCACCTGCTTCTCAACAATAGTGTTGCTCACGAATATTCGCATTGCGAATATTCGCTACGAATATTGCATATTCGAGTATTCGCGAATAACTCGAATTTTTCAAATTTATTTTTAAAACAGATCACATCCTAGTGATCTCCATCGACGTCTAAAAGCATTGCTGGTATGATTAGAGAGAGACCCTGGGCCGAGTAGCTGATGCGATTCTTTTATGTTGCCGAAAATTCGCATTGCGAATTTTCGGCAACATAAAAGAATCGCATCAGCTACTCGGCCCTTCTTTTGCATCAGAGCCAATCAGAATAACTCGAATATTCGGCAAAAGGAATATTGCGCGATATTCCTTTTGCTCGAATTTTTCAAATTTATTTTTAAAACAGATCACATCCTAGTGATCTCCATCGACGTCTAAAAGCATTGCTGGTATGATTAGAGAGAGACCCTGGGCCGAGTAGCTGATGCGATTCTTTTATGTTGCCGAAAATTCGCATTGCGAATTTTCGGCAACATAAAAGAATCGCATCAGCTACTCGGCCCTTCTTTTGCATCAGAGCCAATCAGAATAACTCGAATATTCGACAAACGGAATATTGCGCGATTATCTTCTCCGCCCTTCTTTTGCATCAGAGCCAATCAGAATAACTCGAATATTTGGCAAAAGGAATATTGCGCGATATTCCTTTTGCCGAATATTCGAGTTATTCTGATTGGCTCTGATGCAAAAGAAGGGCGGAGAAGATAATCGCGCAATAGGAATATTGCACGATTATCTTCTCCGCCCTTCTTTTGCCCCCTTATTCTCCTTTCTTTTAAAGCGGTATTTCACCCTAAATATAAGATCTCCCATGTGATCCAGCGTACTGGCGTCAGCGCCAGTATGCTGGTTTTTTTTTTTTAATCCCACACTTACTGTATTATGCAGGAATTTCTTTTTTCCCCCCCGTGGTGGACGGCGCCAGTATAGCGCGTCACATCTTCCTAAAATACCCGATATGGACTCGGGTAATCTCGTCGAAAATGCGGCGCCTGCGCACAGACCTAGGAGCTGACTGCGCAGGCGCGTCACGCCCTCCGAAATAGGACTCGGAGAAATACGGCGCCTGCGCAGTCAGCTCCTAGGTCTGTGCGCAGGCGCCGCATTTTCGCCGAGATTACCCGAGTCCATATCGGGTATTTTAGGAAGATGTGACGAGCAATACTAGAGCCGTCCACCGCGGGGGGAAAAAAAGAAATTCCTGCATAATACAGTAAGTGTGGGATTAAAAAAAAAAAAACCAGCATACTGGCGCTGACGCCAGTATGCTGGATCACATGGGAGATCTTATATTTAGGGTGAACCTCCGCTTTAAGTAGAGTTAGTGTAGAGTTAGTGTTTAGTGCATATTAGTTTAGTAATACAGGAAATGATCTCCGTTTATGAGAATTTCGCCATCATTTTCGCATTAGCGAAATTTCGCAACAATATCACGAATATTCGATATTAGCGAATATTCGCTAATATTCTTCTATATATTCGCGCAATATCGCGAAATCGAATATGGCTTATTCCGCTCAACACTACTCAAAGCATTGTAGAATATTAAAAAAAAATTCAGTTACTTTGCTGAGTAACTAATTACTTTTTCAATGTAGTAACTGAGTCACTAACGCAATTACTTTTTCGGAGAAGTAATTTGTAACTGTAACTAATTACTTTTTTAAAGTAAGATGAGCAACACTGGGTGTCGGTGAGAGCAAACCTTGCCCCATTATTGGTTTTAGTGGAAGGAATAGTTCACCATTGTTGGTTTTTTAAATTAGGAATGGCCCCTCATTGTAATGCCACGTACACACGAATGGATTTTCTGTCGGGAAAACCTTGGATGGTTTTTCCGACGGAATTCCGGTCAAGCTTGGCTTGCATACACACGGTCACACAAAAGTTCTCTGAACTTTCTACCGTCAAGAACGCGGTGACGTACAACACTACGACGAGCCGAGAAAAATAAATTCAATGCTCCCGAGCATGCGTCGGAATTGCTACAGACGACCGGAATTTCTGTTGTGAAATTTTTCCCGTCAGAAAAATTGAGAACCTGCTCTCAATCTTTTGCTGGTGGAAATTCCACCAGCAAAAGTCTGATGGAGCCTACACACGGTCGGAGTTTCTGACCAAAAGCTCACATCGGGCTTTTGCTGGCGGAATTTCCGACCGTGTGTACGAGGGCATTAGTGGGAGGAATGGTGCCCCATTTTTGGTGTCTGTGGGAGGAATGGTGTCATGTCATTGGTGTCTGTGGGAGGAATGGTGCCTCATTATTGTATCTGTGGGAGGAATGGTGCCCTGTTATTGGTGTCTGTGGGAGGAATGGTCCCTCATTATTGTATCTGTGAGAGGAATGATGCCCTGTCATTGGTGTCTGTGGAGGGATTGGTGCCCCATTATTGTATCTGTGGGAGGAATGAAACCCCCGTCATTGGTGTCTGTGGAATGTTGCCTCATTTTTGTACCTGTGGGAGGAATGGTACCCCATCCTTGGTGTCTGTCTGAGGAATGATGCCCCATCATTGGTGTCTGTAGGAGGAATAATGCCCTATTATTGTTGTCTGTGGGAGGGGTGGTGCCCCAAGGGCTGGATAAAAGGCAAGCAAAGGGCCACATCCAACCCGTGGGTTTCAATTACTGCACTAAATAACATTTAAAAGAAATAAAGACGCACACTGCAAAATCTTGCAAATGTTTTGGTATTAAGTGAACTCATCTTGAACTTTATAGAATTACGTTAATATCAATAAAAAGCTATTCTTGGAAGAACTTTATTGACTCAATAAGTCAAACAATTTAGGTTTATATTGATCAGCAGCATATGTACGTTTTCATACCAGTAACAATGTCTTCTACATTCTGCCAGCTTTGCCACCCAAGTTCAAAACTGAGCTAAAAAACAAAGAGTGTGTGGAAGGGCAGTCGGCCATTTTGAACTGTGAGCTGACCAAGGCAAACGCCCGCCTAGAATGGAGGAAAGGAAACGCCGTCCTCCAGCCAAATGATAAGTACAAAATTAGCCAAGATGGCTTCAATGCCGAACTTGTAATTCACAACTTGGCTTTTCAAGATGGAGGCCAATACTCTTGTATGTGTGGAGAGCAACAGACTTCAGCTACATTAGTAGTGAATGGTAAATTTATAGATCACGTCCATTGTACTACTACTTACTATTACCTTTGCAATTATACTAGTAGCATAGGTGTGGTAAACTTGCAACTTATGCTTCAGTATATATTAACCACCTTAGATGGCTAATAACTTTCTAAAACCGAATGTTGTTACTAATGTCTAAACTCAAGAATAACTATGTTCAAGCTAAAAAATTGCATATGTGATGTAGCTTCGCATATTAGTTGAAATGGGCTCTCTGGGATTTTTAAGAAGTCCCTGAAAATGTGGATTCTACCAGTGGAACCTTTATGCCGCGTACACGCCTTCGGAATTTCTACCAGCAAAAGTCCGATATGAGCTTTTGGTCAGAAATATGCTCCATCGGACTTTTCCTGGCGGAATTTCCATTTTACCATTGTAGTAAATCAATCTGTTACTTTTGAATGTTTGTCTGGTGGGGAAGGAATAGGTCCTAATCGTCCGTCTGTTTGTCTCAATTTTGCGCCAGCTTCGCCGCCAGAATTTAAAGAGGAACTGAAAAGCCTTGAAGCCGTGGAAGGGAACTCTGTAACTTTACACTGTGAGTTGAACAAACCAAACGCTTCCCTCGAATGGCGGAAAGGACAGAAAATTATCAAGTCAAGTGAAAAGTACAAGCTCATACAGGAGGGCCTGGTGGCAGAACTGGTTGTAAATAATCTGGACCAACACGATACCGGGAGATACATTTGTGTCTGTGGGGATAACCAGACCGCCGCGTCATTGACTGTGAAGGGTATTCTAGAATTCCTAAGTCTTCTTTAGACGTCCATTAACAGCATCTTCATCACTTTGTGTTCCTCTTTAATCAAGCATCTTCGCCTTCCCTTCTCATCATTTTTCGACTCACTGTTCATCCCATTACTATGCCTGACTTTTAACAACTAATCCATCATCGTCATCAACTGTTGGTTCTGCGGCTGATTTATAAATCTGATCTTTTTTTTATATTTTCAGCACTTCCTCCACAGTTTAAGGAAGGATTAGCGAAAAAGGAATGTGTTGAAGGTGAGTTAGTGAAATTGCATTGTATGTTGACCAAGCCAAAAGCTTCTCTGGAGTGGAGGAAAGGCCAGAAGACACTTAAACCTGGAGATAAATATAAATTTGTCCAAGAAGGTCTTGTCGCTGAGTTGGTTATTAGTCAACTGGACCTGGAGGATGCGGGAGACTACACATGTGTGTGCGGAGAACATAAAACATCGGCCTCCATAACTGTGAAGGGTAATTTATTTTACAATTTTTTACTTTTGGGATTCTAATTCCAACCTCATTCTTCACCAGTTTCTATCATCTCTTCCATCATCTTTGTTTCCCTTTTTCCACCTTGTTTCATTTTCCATTTTTATCGTCATTCATCGTAATCTCTATTCTTGCCTTTTCATCTGTTCCATCCTATTATCTGTCGCTCTGCATTCCATGTCCCTTCATAAGGTCATCATTTTGCAACTAATATTGCAGACTTTGAATTGTATATACACTATATTGTCAAAAGCATTGGGACACCTGCCTTTATGCATGAACTTAAATGGCATTTCGGTCTTAGTCTGTAGGGTTCAATATTGAGTTGGCCCAACCTTTGCAGCTACAACAGCTTCAACTTTTCTGGGAAGGCTGTCCACAAGGTTTAGGAGTGTGTCTATGGGAATGTTTGACCATTCTTCCAGAGGAGCATTTGTGAGGTCAGGCACTGATGTTGGAGAAGGCCTGGCTCGCAGTTTCTGCTCTAATTGATCCCAAAGTATTCTATTGGGTTTCAGCTGTGACACACAGATGGTAGGGTCAGAAGTTGGTGTAAACAAAATGAAAGCATTGATCCATCATGCCTTGTATCGATATTTCAGGCTGGTGGGGGTGGTGTAATGGTGTGGGGACCTGGCTTGCAGTCTCCACTCTAATTCATCCCAATAGAGTTCTTTTGGGTTGAGATCAGAACTCTGTGTCTTTACCATAGCTAAGGCCATGCTGCAGGCCAGTCAAGTTCCTCAACCCCAAACTCGCTCATCCATGTCTTTATGGACCTTGCTTTGTGCACTGGTGCACAGTCATGATGGAACAGGAAGGGGCCATTGGGATTGGGAGGTTGGGAGCATGAAATTGTCCAAAATGTCTTGGTATGCTGATGCCTTAAGAGTTCCCTTCACTGGAACTAAGGGGCCAAGCCCAACCCCTGAAAAACAAGCCCACTCCATAATCCCCCCTCCACCAAATTATTTGGACCAGTGCACAAAGCAGGGTCCATAAAGACGTGGATGAGTGAGTTTGGGCTGGAGGAACTTGACTGGCCTGCAGCATGTCTTAGCTAAGGTAAATCTAATGGGTACAAGAAATGATAGCCCTCTTAACTATACTGTATTGTTGGTGTTGAGTACCAATATTACTATTCTGGCCCATAAAACATTGGACTTTTGGCAACCATGTTCTTAAGAATCAAGGGTCTTCTAAACGATGGTAGGTTCCTTTAACAAAAATCCACTTTTAAATGACCATAGAAACATAATGATGGCTCTTAGAGGAAACAAATTACAACAAAGCTGTTATCTAACAATACCATCTCTGCATTGTAAATTATTATCTAGCTAGGATAAGGAGTCCGCTCTAGGTTGTTGATGTTGATAAGAAAACAATCACTTATGCTATGGTTGCTCCCCTTTGTAGCAAAACTCTTTGTATTTTGAAAAACATACTCAAACTAGAATAAATCTGGTCATAGACAATGCGATTCCCCCAGTCAGTGTTGATGGGGGAATTCCTCCCTAGGAGCTATTGTGTTCTCCCAGTGGTGGAGCAGGGGAGCCGCCCCTTCCAGGAGAACATACAGTGATTATTGCTAGCTATAGCCGCTATCAATAATCACATGAAAAATCGACAGCCTGGTTGTACCCAAGTTGATCGGTCCATAGACTTGGGTACAATCAGCCTGCACATGCATGATTCGAATCTCGGCTGGCCCCCTCTGAACCAGCTGAGATTCAAACCCAAACGTCTATGGCTGACTTAAAGCCAACCTTACAATATAGTTAGAAGGACTAGCATTTCTTGAACCCATCAGATTTACCATAACTGAGGCATTCTTATGATTAAATAAAAATGGTGGATCATTAATCCAGGGAATTTGAACCAAACTGAGATTCGAACCATTTACGTCCAGCTTTATCTTGCAGCCTGCTCTACACTAGAAGAATGCTACAGGCATTTTCACAGATATATACAATATTGCTGGGTAGCCATTTAGAAAATCTTCCTATCCTGTGTAGAAAATGGTAGGGGGAAGATTTGAGACCACAAACAGTAGATGTTTGGCAGTGTATTCTGGAGCAGGTACTTGTGTCTCGCAGTAATGTAGTCAGTGAGAGGTACAGATGGTTTGGTACAGGCAGCAGGGGGAGATGACTCTGCATTGGCGTGGTGGCAATTAGGAACGCTGTTGCTGGCTTACACTGGCTCTGGTGACACTGGAAGTGGTGTTTTGCCGTAAAAGAAAGAGTTTGTTTTTTGCCTTGTTCATTTTAGGCACAGTTGTTTAGTTGCAGTTATCCTCAAACTTCCATCTCTTGCAATATGTATCCAACATTATATAATGCATGTTAAAGCACTTTAAAAGACTCCATCAGGTCTCTAAACAAGTCAAAAGGCCAGGTCCCTGCTAGAGAGGAGGTAATATACTCACTGGCCTGGTAGACATCTAAACCTGGCTGAACATCTCTAATGCGTTCCTGCATTGCAGCCTCCAACAGTCTCTTCAGCATGCAACACTTTTGGGAGTATCCCTCTCCGTGCACTGACCCTATGGCACAACAGACTCCTTATAGATGTAGGATTAAGAGAAGGGTAGTAGAGCATGGTGGGGATCAAAGGCATCTAACACTTCTGGAAGCCAAAGAACACTTGAACATAGGGTGGTAAGACTCACATGTGGGTGCAGTGGCAATAACCACATAGAGTCCGGATGCAGTAATTGGAACTTGTATTAAGGTCAAAGTTCAACAGTTTACAAGAAGCCCGGTGGGCAACCCAACCAAGAACACTCACTGGTTGAAACAGCAGTGTGTAGCAGAGCAGGTCTGTCTGGAGGACGGAATGTGGCCTAACCGGTCCAAGCCCAAGTAGGGTGGTTTCCAGAATAAACGGCGTGTCCCTATTCTTTCCCTACCCATCTGGAACCTCTCCCTACCGTTATTCACAATCCCTGACAAACAAGTGAGCTCTCCCTATACTACCCACTTGCAAAATGCGCTCCAAACCCCAGAGCCAGGGTCTTAAATAGATTATGCCTGACCTGAGATGTCCACCAGGGTCACATGGGTTGTCAGCATCCAACTGGATCACTGCCTTAGTAACCCAGGAAACCATAGAGGAACCAAGTTTCTCTTGACTTCCTTCCGCGGTCAAGCGACACCTGCAGTGGGGAAAATAGACTGAACCTACCTACACACAGGCCTCTGGACAGGCAAGTATATGAGCCATTCTGGTGCAGGAAACTGGGCTTTTGACTTCTTTAGCAACCTGAAAGGTTCTCCTTAAAAAAATTGTAGTACATGAACAAAATTAGTAGTGAACTTGCTCTTATCCGGAGCACCGCTATCCACTGTTGTGAGCGCCATATAATCAACATGCTGTTAATTCTGTATCAGCCCGCCCAACAGAATTTAAAAAGGATCTAAAAAGCAAGGAAGTTATTGAGGGAACTTCAGCCACGCTCACCTGCGAGTTGACGAAACCCGACGCATTCCTAGAATGGAGAAAAGGACACAAACCTCTCAAACCAAGTGACAAGTACCGGTTCATCCAGGAGGGCCTTATTGCTGAGCTGGTGTTAGATAACGTGGAGGTGAAGGATGCCGGCGAGTACACTTGCATATGTGGAAACTATCGGACAACTGCGTCCCTGAGCGTGAGCGGTAAAACTTCAATAATGGCAGCCTTGTGCTGTCCTTCTGCTATCTCTACCCGCACCGAGTTTCCGTAACCTAAATATAATGTGTGACTCACAGTCATTCACCATATTTGTCATAAATGATTTGGATTCCATCATCACTCCACTTCTAATAGAAAACCTTACTTACCGCACACCTTGTCCTTCCATTGTGCCCACTTCATCGTTCTGACAATACTGACATGTTTGGGTGAAATTATTTTGGTTTTAGCAGTCTTATATACTTATCTTTGTACAGTCTCTAGAAATTTCCCCTACACCCAGCGGGCAGAGCTTGATTGTTTTGGATGCTAGGCTCTATTGTTTTGACCATGTGGTGACATGTAGTTCCAAACACTTGATACAGTGGAACCTTGGTTTACGAATAACGCGGTTAACAAGTGTTTTGAAAGACGAGCAACTTTAGAAAAAAAAAAATGAGTGTTAAGCTAATGGGGTGTGTAGTATGGCATTTGGCCAGAGGTGCGGGGGTGCCGAGGAAACTCGGAACGACGGTTCGGAGCCAAAACACTCAGTTCCTCCGTGCTTATGAGCCTTTCTGATGGTTTGCATTCTATAGAAGTCAATGCGGAACAAATTATCTTTGTTTCCATTGACTTCTATTCAGAAACTCGCTTTGATATGCGAGTGCTTTGGATTACAAGCATTCTCCTGGAATGGATTATGCTCGTAATCCAAGGTTCCACTGTATTTCTTCTCACCAGTTGGGTTATTAAAAAAATAAAGTGTATCTCAAGTTTTATTGAGATAAACACAATCGCCTCTAGTTGAACCATATAGTATACAGTAGAATAGGATTTTAGCAAACTTTTATTTTTTTCCCAAGACTCCTACTTTTTTCTATTCTGAAACTTTTTATCTCACAATGTCCTTTCCAGAGTGATTCCTAAATGGGTAGGGGATGTCTGCCTTCTTGATAACCAACTAAGCAAATCTCAGGCCTCGTAAACACGATCGAATCTATCTGCTGGAAACGGTCCTACGGACCGTTTTAGCAGACAAATTTGATCGTGTGTACGGGCGGACAGACAGGTTTTTCCAGCAGACAGATTTTAAAGACATATCTGCCTGCGCATGCGTCGAATGGATTCGACGCATGCGCTGAAGTGTTTCACTTCCTGGTGACGGTGATGTGGCAGCGTCAACGTCACCGCCACGTCACCGCGCTGTCTGCCGGCGGGGATTTTGGTTTGATCGTGTGTACACGATCAAACCAATATACCCTAGCAGACAAATCCGATCAAAACGGTCTGTCAGACCGATTTGATTGGATTTATTTGGTCGTGTGTACGCGGCCTCAGTGTCTCAAAATTAGACTCTTATTGCATTGGATGCCTAAAATGTAGCTTGTATCTCAATGGTCTCCACTGAGATACAAGCTACATTTTAGGCATCCAGTGCAATAGGAGTCTCATTATTGTGAGATGCTCCCGAAGGCTTGCCTATATCTACAATTGTCTTGTTTTTTTTGACAGATACGTTTTTTTTTTATCAGCAAAATAGAACAATTGTCATGTTAACTAACTGTCAAATAAAAAAACCGAATGCTTCCAGGTTACCATCTTAAAAGAATGCAAATTTGACAATTAATTAACATGACAATTGTTAAAGACTGAAATAGGAAGTTTTTTTTATCAATAACATTAAATGATGTAGCAATTATAAATGTTATGCTACTTTCTATTAGACAAATAGAGACAATTTGTTCGTTTACGTTTTAATTCATTTTTATTTTTTTCGTTTTCGGATCGGATTTGTTATGTTGGTAAATTCGAAGATTCGTAAATTTGAAAATGCATCATTTCGAAATAAAAAAAATCGTAAATTCGAAAATCAGAAAATTCCTAATTTCGTAAATTTGAAAATTCGAAAATTCTTAATTTCGAAAAGTGTGTCAATTCATAAATTCGTGGCTGCATGGACATATGTTTTTAGATTAATAAGCTAATTTAAGATGACAGGATCCTGCGTCTCAATATTTCAAGCTCAGCCAGTGGGCAAAGTTTAATCCTTCACACAACCAAACGTGAAATATTTGGTGGAATTACTATAACAAAATTTGTCATCTATCTGAAGGTCTGGAAAGCTTGACCTGTTGTGAGACTTGGAGGACTAAAGAAAGGAAAACTCAAAAAACAGATTAATCTTGAACAGTGTTTTTCAAACCTTGGTGAGTTGTGTAGCACCATCCCAACCTTGGCATTGTTTGAGTATTACTACGGAATATTACCAAACGTGCCACCTGTTGTTCCTACATCCCTTCTCCAGTCTTCAGATTTTGGTCTCTCTAGACCAGGGGTCTTCAAACTACGGCCCTCCAGTTGTTCAGGAACTACAATTCCCATCATGCCTAGTCATGTCTGTGAATGTCAGAGTTTTGCAATGCCTCATGGGATATGTAGTTCCACAACAGCTGGAGGGCCGTAGTTTGAGGATCCCTGCTCTAGAACATGGGTGCCCAACCGTTTGAAGAGCGAGGGCCACTTAAGCAACTTGTTAACCAATCACGGGCCACAATGAGTGGAGTGGCTACTCTATAGGCCCTCCGATCCATCCAGATAGAAGGGGATAAATTCCCTTCTGTTTTTCGGATTGGAGGTAGGCGGCGTTAACAGACATCTGTCACTCTATAGAGGGGAATTGAGGGTCCCATTTGGTCGGGCTGATCATAGACTCCACCTGTGATAAAAGCCGGCGCTGTAGGGGCTCTGCTCTGCAGCCACTTTCTTCCTCTACCACCAGCTTCATTCACAATGCTGATTCTGCGGTATGGCGGGTCTGCAACCTGCGATTTGGGCTTGCCAACCCGCCATTCCAGAGTAGGAGGTACCGGGCCACTGGTTGGCCACCCCTGCTCTAGAAGAAGCATTGGAGCCCATAGAAGTAACATCTCTGCTCTACGATGTAAAATGCTATGCTGCATCTGGTGCGCGCTACTGGTTTCCATCTCTAAAATTAGCAATCATGCAAAGCAGAAGTCCACATGAAAAAAAAAGCTGTGGTACAGTCAAGTATAGCATTACCATGGGTACAGATCCCAAAGTTTGGAAAACACTGTTCTAGGAGATGCACTGGCATGAGGGGAAAAGACAGGCAATGAATAGTATTTATGAAGTTGATACTTATGTTGTTCCACCTTACAATTATTGTCTTAAAGATGGGACTGGACTTTTTATATTGTGCCGTCTTGCATTTTCAAATGCCCTTTCACCCCGCATTCAGCTCTTCCACCTCGATTTAAAGAAGAACTTCAGAGCAAAGAAAGTATGGAGGGGGGATCGGTGACTCTGCATTGCACGTTGACCAAACCAAACGCTTCTCTGGAGTGGAGGAAAGGGCAGAAGGCTCTTAAACCTGGAGATAAATATAAACTTGTCCAAGAAGGTCTCGCCGCAGAACTAGTTATAAGTCGAGTGGACCTGGATGATGCCGGGGAATACGTGTGTGTATGTGGAGACCAACAAACAAAGGCATCCCTCAACGTGAAGGGTAATGGTCTTCTCATCATATCTACCTTCCTTTTCCTACTAATTATCCCATGTCATCCAAATTCGTCATCCAAATTCATCATCCATATTAATTTTTCTCCATCTGCCATTTTCAACTTTCTCACCTACTGTGAATAAGCATGCGTATTTATCATCATTTTATACTACAGTGTTTTTATATGTGTAACTACTGTATCTTTAATTGAAATTCACATTTGAATGTATGTATTCATTGGCCTGTTTACATGTGACTCTTGGAGAATCCCGCAGCATCAATTCATATGTCGCTCGATCATTTACTCAGGGCCGTCTTTAACCACTTAAGACCCGGACCAATACGCTGGTAAATGACCCAAGGTGTTTTTGCGATTCGGCACTGCGTCGCTTTAACTGACAATTGCGCGGTCGTGCGACGTGGCTCCCAAACAAAATTTGCGTCCTTTTCTTCCCACAAATAGAGCTTTCTTTTGGTGGTATTTGATCACCTCTGCGATTTTTATTTTTTGCGCTATATATACAAATATAGAGCGACATTTTTGAAAAAAAAACACTATTTTTTTACTTTTTGTTAAAAAAAAAATCAAATAAACTAAATTTTAGTCAAACATTTAGGCCAAACTTTATTTAGCCACATGTCTTTAGTAAAAAAAAAAAATTGCGATAAAAAAAATAGCTACCTAGCGGGAACAGCGACACTAATACAGCGATCAGAAAAATGATCGCTTAGTGACGCTGGCAATAGGGAGTGAAAGGGTTAACTAGGGCGGTGATCAGGGGGGTTAAAACTTTATTAGGGGGGGTGGGGGGGCTATCCTGAACCTAACACTAACTGATTTTACACTGCCTGTCACACTGACACTAAATGCAGTGATTAGATCACTGCATTCAGTGACACTGTGACAGGGGGGGTGGGGGGGCAGATCGCAAGGGGTTAAGTATGCCTATGTGTGTGTATGTCAGTGTAGTGTTGGTGCACACTTACTGTTAGGTGTTTCTCCCATCGCAGCGGTTGGAAATACCGCTGCGATGGGAGATTACATCACTTCCCCCTTCCTGTGTTTACACAGGAGGAGGAAGTGACAGGAGACTGGGAGCGCGCGCATTGGCTGGGAGCGATCGCGGGGGGGCGGGTAAACGCCGACATCCGCCCGCTCGTCCCGGATCGCTCCCGGAGCCAGGGGGACCCCCGCACGCCGCGGAGGGGGTCCCGATGGGACCCCCGAACCGCACTTAGGCGGGGACGTAAATTTACGCCCTTGTGCCTGTACGTGCCATTCTGTGGCCGTATATGTGCGTGCGGGGGTCCTTAAGTGGTTAAGGCAGGTCAAAAAGGGGCAGCTTCCCTGGGCCCTGTCATTGTTGTGAGGCCCAAAGCAGCTGCCTCATACTTGCCAACTATCCCAGTTTAAATTCCCTTGTCCCTTGAAGTTTTAGTCCTGTGCTGTGTCCTGATAGCTCAGGGTGAAGTGCTGCTACTAATTCTGCCCAGCTCTGCCCTATTGTTGTGTACAGATGACTCACCTGCAGACCCTGTGTTTACATGTAAATAACCGTCAATCATATATAAATACGGGAGCATTCATATGTAAATAGTGACGGCATTCATATGTAAATAGCTGAAGCCGGAGGAAATTACAATTTAAATAAAGGCGACATTCATATGTATATAATGCCCCTCTGCAGTGAAAAGATGATGTGCTGTAACCTCTAGCAACCAATCAGTGAGCAGTATTACTGTGCTGTAACCTCTAGCAACCAGTCAGTAAGTGGTAATGAAATGCTGTAACCTATGGTGGCAACCAATCGCAATCACTGCCTGATCTGATACAGTAAACTGGTTTTAAGTCTAGCTGATATTTATAACATCTTACTTTACATAAGAGCCGTGACCACATATTGAAGTAACAGTAAATGCAGGGCCGTCTTTAATGTTGATTGGACCCTGGGCAAAAAAAAAATTTTTTTTTTGCCCAGGGTCCAATCAACATTAAAGACGGCCCTGCATTTACTGTTACTTCAATATGTGGTCACGGCTCTTATGTAAAGTAAGATGTTATTGGTCTTATTAAATTATGTAATTTTCATCGGGAACAGGGAGGAACGCAGGTCTTGCTGCATGTTGTATTGGGGTTTGCTGGAGGGTCTACTGATGCTGGCTACTGGGGATCGCTTGTCGCTGGAGGATCCATTGTTGGGGGAGTGTCTATTGTTACTCTGGAAATCTGTTGTTGCTGGTGGAGGGTCTATTGTTGCTGGGGGCTCTTATGTGCCTAGGGGGTTAATTGTTAATAGTTGGGATATACTGTTGATGGAGGGGTCTATTGTTGCTAGCCACTGGAGGATCTATTGACACTGGGAGATCAACTATATTGTTGCTGAGGGGGTCTATTGTTGCTGGGGGATCTATCTATACAAAGTCTATACAAAAGACTTGGTGATACCTGGCACTGTATTCTCTAAAAGGGGCGGTACTGGGTGCTGGGTAGGGGGTGGAACGAAGGGATGGTGCTTAGAGGTAGGTAGGGGTGGAACAAAGCGATGGTGCTCCGAGGTGGGTAGGGGTGGAAAAAAGAGATGATGTTCAGAGGTGGGTAGGGGGTGGAATGAAGGGATGGTGTTCGGAGGTAGGTAGGGGTGGAACGAAGGGATGGTGCACAGAGGTTGGTAGGGGTGGAACGAAGGGATGGTGCTCGGGGGTGGGTAGGGGGTGGAGCAAAATGAATGGTGCTCGGAGGTAGATAGGGGTGGAAAAAAGAGATGTTCAGAGGTGGGTAGGGGGTGGAATGAAGGGATGGTGCTCGGATGTGGGTAGGGGTTGGAACGAAGGGATGGTGCTTGGGGGTGGAATGAAGGAATTGTGCTCGGAGGTGGGTAGGGGGTGGAACAAAGGGATGGTGCTCGGAGGTGGGTAGGGGGTGGAACGAAGGGATGGTGCTCGGAGGTGGGCAGGTGGTGGAATGAAGGGATGGTGCTCGGAGGTGGCTAGGGGGTGGAACGAAGGGATGGTGCTCAGAGGTGGGTAGGGGTGGAATGAAGGGATGGTGCTCAGAGGTGGGTAGGGGGTAGAACGAAGGGATGGTGCTCAGAGGTGGGTAGGGGGTGGAACGAAGGGATGGTGCTTGGAGGTGGGTAGAGGGTGGAATGAAGGGATGGTACTCGGAGGTGGGTAGGGGTAGAACAAAGGGATGGTGCTCAGAGGTGGGTGAGGGGTGGAATGAAGGGATGGTGCTCGGAGGTGGGTAGGAGGTGGAACGAAGGGATGGTGCTCAGAGGTGGGTAGGGGGTGGAACGAAGGGATGGTGCTCAGAGGTGGGTAGTGGGTGGAATGAAGGGATGGTACTCGGAAGTGGGTAGAGGTGGAACAAAGGGATGGTGCTCAGAGGTGGGTAGGGGACGGAGACAAGGGGTGACTCAGAAGGAAGGAGTACCTGCACCTATTCTTAGAGAAAGAAAGCCCTGGTATGTTAATACTTTCTGCAAAACTGGTAAATTCCATACTTTAAAAAAATAAAAGGGCTATTTACCAATAAGAACCAATAAGAACTATGTAGTGTACTTAATAAATATAAACTTTTTTGAAACTCTTGACAGCAATGCCTATAAGGTACATTGTAAATGGATCTATGTAGGATTAGGTTTGAAATTTGGTCCTTACTTTCACATGTAAGTTTAGAAAAAAATATGTTTTAAAAACTTTGAAGACATTACTATGAAACAGGATGCGGTTGCAACAATACAGAATTGGTGAACATTCTCAATGACAGTCAAACATTTTTAAAATGCATGACATAACATCATTCTGAGGTCACATGTGCACACACACATGCAGTCATAGGCCACCTTCCTTAACCACTTCCGGACCGCCGCATGCCGATATAAGTCAGCTGTTTGAAGAGGGATATCTTTGTTATGGCAGCAGCTACCAACCATAACCGAGGTATTCTCCTCATCAGCTGGCGGTCTGGTTTCCGATAATAGTGGTCTCTGCAGCGGATTCACCGCAAGATCACTTTTATTGGCGATGGGAGAGAGCCGCATGCGCTCTCTTACACTCTCATGCCCTTCGCCGCTTACCGGAGCCGTCGGGAGTGGCGGAGGCGATCAGGTCCTTGGTATAGATGCGAGTGAGGGGAAGATGGCCCCCACCCATCTCCATACCATAGCAGGGCGGAAGTGACGTCAAAACGTCACTTCCGCCCATAGCTCTAAGGCTGCGTACACACGATCAAATCTATCTGCTGGAAACGGTCTGCCAGACCGTTTCAGCAGACAGATTCGATCGTGTGTACGGGCAAACAGACGGATTTGGCCACCCGACAGATTTCAAAGCATGCTTTGAAATCTGTCGGCTGGGAACCTGTCGGACCAATATGTCTGCTGGTTAGTACGCTAACCAGCAGACATATCTGCTCGCACATGCGTCGAATGAATTCGACGCATGTGCGGAAGTGTTTTACTTCCTGGTGCGGTGACGTGGCGGCGTCAACGTCACCGACACGTCACCGACACGTCAGCGCGCTGTCTGCCGGCGGGGATTTTGGTTTGATCGTGTGTACACGATCAAACCAATACATCCCAGCAGACAGATCTGTTCAAATCGGTCTGTCCTTAAAGGTCCATTTTTTTTGGCATTTTTTTCAAATGCCAATTTATTTATTTTTTTAATTGCATGTTTGTGTTAATATGAAATGTGACGTCTTTTTGACCCCAGATCTCATATTTAAGAGGACCTGTCATGCTTTTTTATATTACAAGGGATGTTTACATTCCTTGTAATAGAAATAAAAGTAACACAATTTATTTTTTATTTTTTTAAAGAACAGTGTAAAAAAAGAAAAGAAAAGAAAAGGTAAAATAAGAAAAAAAAAATTTTTTAAACGTGCGCCATCCCGCTGAGCTTGCGTGCGGAAGCCAATGCATTCGTGAGCAGCGCACGCATATGAAAACAGTGTGCAAACCACACATGTGAGGTATCGCCGCGATCGTTAGAGCGAGAGTAATAATTCTAGCCCTGGACTCAAAACATGCAACCTGTAGAATTTTTTAAACGTCGCCTATGGAGATTTTTAGGTTAAAAGTTTGTCGCCATTCTACGAGCGGGCACAATTTTGAATCGTGACATGTCGGGTATCAATTTACTGGGTGTAACATTATCTTTCACGATACAAAAAAAAAAATTGGGCTAACTTTACTACTGTTTTGTTTTTTTATAAAAAAAAAGTGTATTTAAAAAAAAAAAAAAAGTGTGTTTGTAAGATCGCTGAGCAAATACGGTGTGACATAAAGTATTGCAACGACCGCCATTTTATTCTCTAGGGTGTTAGAAAAAATGTATAATGTTTGGGGGTTCTAAAAAAACAGTTTTTAACTTGTAAACAACAAATCTCAGAATGAGGCTCAGTCTTTTTAAGAGCGTAAGCTCTCTGCCATAGGTGCGAGCAGCCTATGGCATTAGGGTGTGCACCCCGAAGCCCAAACACACTACACACTAACGATCGCTCACAGTGTTCATTCAGAAAGGGAAGGGGCGGGTAAATTACATATTTACTGGCCCTTCCCCACTCCTAAAACATCCCAGCAGCAATAGCCAATAGGAGAGGAGGGAAGCTGGCAGCACTGTGGGGGAAAAGATAGAAGCCAGAGCAGTAGGGGGAATCTGTGCTGCAAAGGGTGATTAGGGTGTGCCTGGCCACACCCAGCACACCCTGTGCGCATGCCTATGCTCTGTGCGTGGTTTGCTTAAGCTGCCAGAATTTGATTGGCCGCTAATCCTTCCTCTTATCTGAGCTCGTACATGCCTTCCCTTCGGTTATCCGTTGGGTTGCTCTTCTCTGCCCCAGCGTTATAAAAATTATTTTTGACACAGTACAGTATACACTTCCCACATGGTGTTTTAAAATGTTCATTTTCATCCCGTGTTCAGCTGTTCCTCCGCAATTTAAGGAGGAACTGAAGAGCACGGAAGGCCTGGAGGGAGAGTTGGCATCCCTACATTGTGTGCTGACCAAACCAAAAGCTCAGCTGGAATGGAAGAAAGGACAAAAGACTCTTAAACCCGGAGATAAATACAGGTTCATCCAGGAAGGTCTTGCCGCAGAGTTGGTTATAAATCGGTTGGACCTGGAAGATACCGGTGAATACACATGTGTATGTGGAGACCAGCATACCACCGCATCTCTTACCGTGAAGGGTAATGATCTTCTGATGACCCTCAACAGTCACTTTTTGTTGACTCTGTTTTCACTTCACCTTCACCTGTCTCCACTAATAACCTATCATCATCATCATCATCATCTTAACGCAATTCCATTACCAGTTCTTGTATGTCTTCTGCCATTATCACCTCTTTCCATTTATATTCCTTCTCCCCTCATCATGGTTGTGCCGAGTATTCCACTAGCAGCATGGTCATTTTTGTCATGGCTAAACTTCTAATGGTCTCTCAAAAACATCAACATCTATGAGCAATATTTAAGTCGTACGCCTCGTAAACACAACCGTTTTCCTCGACAAAATCCATCAAGAAACTTGGTGCCAGAGCTTTTTTGCCGAGGAAAACGGTCGTGTGTAAGCTTAGAAACCCGCGCATGCTCAAAATAAAGTATAAGACGGGAGCGCACCTTCAGTAAAAGTAGGGTTCATAATGGAGATAGCAGATTCGTCACGCTGTAACAGACTGAAAAGCGCGAATCGTCCCTCACCAAACTTTTACTTAACACGCAGTAACATGAGATGAGCAAAAGCAGCCCCAAGGGTTGTGCCAGTGGAATCGAACATCCCCTGCCGTCGTATGTTTTATACGTCACCGCGTTTGAGAATGAGGAGATTTGGTCTTGACAGTGTGTACGCAAAGAAAGCTTGTCAAGTTTCTCGACAAGCCTAACAAGGAACTCGTCGAGGAAAACGATGTGTCTTAGGCCTCGTACACGTGACCGACTACCTCGTCGTAAAAGAAACATTGTTTTCCTCGACGAGTTTCTTGTCAGGCTTGTCGAGAATCTTGACAAGCTTTCTTTGCGTACACACTGTCAAGACAAAATCTCGTCGTTCTCAAACGCAGTGACCAGGGGCGGACTGACAACTCATGGGGCCCCCGGGCAATAGAAGATTATGGGGCCCCCGGGCTTACTGATGGCCACCATTCCAGGAGACAATGCAGAGGCGGGGCAGCTAAAATCTCAGGATTTTCACATCAAAAGCATGTCGGTTTCGGACATATCAGGGACAGATGTAAAAAAAAACACTGATTTTTACATACTGTCCCTGGTTTTACTGAGCCTGGCAACCCTGATGGGGCCCCCTAGTGGCATGGGGACCTCGGGCAGTGCCCGAGTGACTCAATGGTCAGTCCGCCCCTGGCGGTGACTTACAACACGTACGACGGCACTATAAAGGGAAAGTTTCATTCCACTGGCACCACCCTTGGGGCTGCTTTTGCTAATCTCATGTTACCACGTGTTATGTAAAAGTTTGATGAGAGACGATTTGCGCTTTTCAGTCTGTTACAGCGTGACGAATGTGCTATCTCCATTATAAACGCTACTTTTACCGAAGGTACGCTCCCGTCTCATACTTTATTCTGAGCATGCGCGGGTTTCTAAGCATACACACGAACATGTTTCTCGTCGTAAACCAGCCCGACGAGGAACACGACAAGAAAATTAAGGCTCCCGACGAGAAAAAAGAGATCTTGTTATCTTTTTTTTCTCGTCAAGATCCACAACGGTTTTCTCTACGAAAAACATACACATGACCGTTTTTCTCGGCTAAAAATTTCTGACACCAATTTTCTTGATGGATTTTGTCGAGAAAAACGGTCGTGTGTACGAGGCCTTATTTTTATATGTTGTGTCTCTTTGTTGTTGTAGTTTGATGTACACTATATTGTCAAAGGTATTGGGACACCTTCTTTTACACGCACATGAACTTAAATGGCATCCCAGTCTTATGCTGCGTACACACAATCGGAAATTCCGACAAGAAAAATTTGATGTGCGCTTTTGGTCGAAAATTCCAACTGTGTGTAGCCTCCATCGGACATTTTCTGTCGGAATTTCCGACAACAAATTTGAAAGTTGGTTCTCAAATTTTCTGACGGAAAAATTCCAATTCGGAAATTCCGATCATCTGTAGCAATTCCGACAAGCGAAATTTTGACGCATGCTTGGAAACAATTTGATGCATGCTCGGAAGCATTGAACTTAATTTTCTCAGCTCGCTGTAGTGTTGTACGTCACTGCGTTCTTGACGGTCGAAAGTTCAGAGAAATTGTGTGTGACCGTGTTTATGCAAGCCGAGCTTGAGCGGGATTCCGTCAGAAAAACCATCCAAGGTTTTTCTGAAGTAAAATCTGATTGTGTGTATGTGGCATTAGTCCGTGGGGTTCAATATTGAGTTGGCCCACCCTTTGTAGCTTCAACTCTTCTGGGAAGGCCGTCCACAAGGTTTAGGAGTGTGTCTATGAGAATGTTTGACCATTCTTCCAGAAGAGCATTTGTGAAGTCAGGCACTGAGGTTGGAGAAAGCCCGGCTCGCAGTTTCTGCTCTAATTGATCCCAAAGTATTCTATTGGGTTTCAGCTGTGACATTCAGATGGTAGGGTCAGAATTTGGTGTAAACAACATGAAAGCATGGATCCATCATGCCTTGTATCAATGATTCAGGCTGGTGGGGTGGTGTAATGGTGTGGGGGCCTGGCTTGCAGTCTCCACTCTAATTCATCCCAATAGAGTTCTATTGGTTTGAGATCAGAACTCTGTCTCTTTACCATAGCTAATGCCATGCTGCAGACCAGTCAAGTTCCTCCACTCCAAACTCAATTATCATTGTCTTTATGGACCTTGCTTTGTGCACTGGTGTGAAGTCATGATGGAACAGGAAGGGGCCGTCCCCCAAACTGTTCCCACAAAGTTGTGAGCATGAAATTGTCCAAAATGTCTTGGTATGCTGACACCTTAAGAGTTCCCTTCACTGGAACTAAGGGGCCAAACCCAACCCCTGAAAAACAACCCTACACCATAATCCCCCCTCCACCAAAAGATTTGGAGGGGTGGCCCAATACTTTCGGCAATGTACAGTAGTGTGGATAAGCAAGTTTGGGGTGGAGAAACTTGACTGACCTACCCCGAGTCCTGACCTCAACCCGATAGAACACCTTTGGAATGAATTAGAGTGAAGACTGCGAGCGAGGCCTCCTTGGTCAACATCAGTGCCTGACCTCACAAATATGCTTCTGAAAGAATGGTCAAACATTCCCATAGACACACTCCTTGTGGACGGCATTCCCAGAAAAGTTGAAGCTGTCATAGCTGCAAAGGGCGGCGCCAAATCAATTTTGAACCCTACGGACTAAGACTGGGATGCCATTAAATTTCATGTGCGTGTAAAGGCAGGTGTCCCAATACTTTTGGTAATATTGTGTATTTCTGTTATACTGTATATGTCATAAATTATGAACATTGTATCACCAGTATCAGGACTTGATCACATTTGCTTGAGTTCAGATTACTTCTAGAAAATATTTATTTTTACATTTTGTTCTCTAATTTTCCAGCAAACAGCTAGATATATCGGTTCTTGTCCACACATATACCTAGCTATTCTTTGCAAACATTCTACTGTTCACAGAGGCCAATAGCTTGAGCGCAAATGTACAAATATGTTTCAAAGTTTGACTCATCGCCTTCCGACCCCCTCCTTCAGTTTTTCCAATAAGAGAAAGGGTATCTAATGTCAAGCAGCTTATTCTACGCTCCCTCGTTTTATTATAGGACAGTGTTGCCAACCATCAGTTCGTAAAAACGGGCACTTTTTCCCCCCGTTCGTAAATGTCCGTGGTTGCGGAAATGTGCCAGTAAAAATAGCCAAGATTGGTTCGGCTTGGAACTTCGCATGGAGATTAGAGGCAGGGGGTGATTGGAGGCAGGGGGTGATGGTGGCTGCGGTAGCACCGCAGGGTGGGATAGAGGTAGGGGGCAATGGATGCAGGGGGAGATTGTAGGCAGGGGGTATTAGTGGCAGGGGGTGATTGGAGGCAGGGGGTGTTGGTGGCACCGCAGAGGGAGATGGTGGCACCGCAGAGGGTGGGGGATGGAGATAGGGGTTGTTGGTGGCACTGCAGAGGAGGATGGAGGCAGGGGGCAATGGAGGCAGGGGGTATTAGTGGCAGGGGGAGATTGGAGGCAGGGGTGCTGGTGGCACCGGAGAGGGGGATAGTGGCACCGCAGAGGGTGGGGAATGGAGACAGGGGTTGTTGGTGGCACCGCAGAGGGGGATGGAGGCAGGGGACAATGAAGACAGGGGGTGATTGGAGGCAGGGGGAGATTGGAGGCAGGGGGAGATTGTGGCATCGCAGGGGGGGGTGAATGCAAGGATGTTGGTGGCAGAGGGGGAACGAGGCAGGGGGTGATGTTACTAAATAATTTGCCCTTATTATATCAAAAATAACAAAAATATGTTTTTCTACCTTAATATCTACCTTAAAGAGGAGTTCCACCCAAATTTGGAACTTCCTCTTGTTCCACTCCTCACCCCCATACATGCCACATTTGGCATGTAATTTTTTTTGGGGGGGAGTGGGGGCTTCAGTAGGACTGGGACTTCCTGTCCCACTTCCTGCTTCCGCCGAGGGGCTGGTTAGGCGATTAAGCCTTAATCGCCTACACCAGCCCCTCCCTGTAGGCGATCACATGGGACACTCACAGGTCCCATGCGATCGCCTCTCCAATTAGCGGCGAGCCGCATGCGCAGTGGGTGCCCGGCCGTGAAGCCGAAGGCTGGGTGCCCACAGTGGAGATGGAGACGCCGGCTGGGGAGGGGGGGAGAGGAGCGGAGCTCCGGTCGGCGCGTCGCTGGAACGCAGGAGCAGGTAAGTGAGTGTTTATTAAAAGCCAGCAGCTACACTTTTTGTAGCTGCTGACTTTTAATAAACACAATTTTGGCTGGAACACCCCTTTAAATCACATTGCTAATTGCCTAGCGTACTTGTTTGTAGCCTAAATACTGAACTTTGCACCTAAAAATTTAATTTAGTAACTTTTGTGAAATGCCAGTAAAAACGTGGCTGTGTCAGTAAATTTTCGAGTGTCGTGCCAGTAAATTTCAATCTGGTAGGTTGGCAACACTGTTATGGGTTGTCATAGGGGTCCACCTTGTCTCAAATTGATCATTTGTAAAAAAAAAAAAAAACAACAAAAGTATGTAAAGTGTATAAACCTTAAAAAAATAAAAACTCATTCCAAACCCTCATACCTTTAAGTCTGTCTCTCCGCACGTTATAGCTCTTCCCATTGTCTTTGTGGAGGAACTGAAAAATGAATTGGCAACCGAAGGCCAAGCTGCCACTCTGCGCTGTGAGCTGAGTAAGGCCGGTGTCGCGGTGTCTTGGAAGAAGAACGGTTCTGTCATCCAAGCAAGTGATAAGTACGTCATAAAGCAGGAGGGAGCAGTTACAGAGCTGACCATTAACAATCTGGATCTGAAGGATGCTGGAGGTTACACCTGCGTGTGTGGAGAACAACAGACAACCGCAAAATTATCAGTACAGGGTAAATATGTTTTGTACAACCTACATCATGTCTGGTTCTTCAACCAACTTCATCAACCTGTGTGACACATTCGTTGGATGTTGTTGCTCTACGTTGCACGCAACTTTTTTTTTTGGTTGTGTTCTGTCGTCTTTGCTCAGCCATCTTTCACTTTCAGTAGGCCTTTATTAAAGCTTTGTAAGGTACACTAAATTTCCAAAAGTATTGGGACGCCTGCCTTTACACGCACATGAACTTTAATGGCATCCCAGTCTTAGTCCGTAGGGTTCAATATTGAGTTGGCGCCGCCCTTTGCAGCTATAACAGCTTCAACTCTTCTGGGAAGGCCGTCCACAAGGTTTACGAATGTGTCTATGGGAATTGTGACAGGAGTCACTTTAGGTGGGGGTGCCAGAGAACTCCATTCTGATCTGTACTAGACGGACTCTATTCACAGCTGCACTGGAACCTTGTCAAATGTATATACCGTATTTGCCGGTGTATAAGGTGACCGGGCGTATAAGACGACCCCCTAATTTTACAGTTTTTTACGATTTTTTTGCCTGTACTCACCGTATAAGAAGACCCCCCTCCCTGGGATTCTGACGCTTCATATTTCTTCCTTCTAAAGCCATATTCTTCTTCATTCTTGCTGGAGCTGGAACCAATCACGAGTGATGTATTCTCTTAATGAATACAAAGCCTGCATGGATTGGCATAGGCTGTATCATCAGCCCACGCCTCTCTGACTCTCAAAGCCAATCCGAGCAGGCTACTGTATGTAGCCTGCTCGGATTGGCAGAGGTTGTTACTCCAATCCGAGCAGGCTCTGTATTCATTTGAATACATCGCTCACCAGGATTGGCTAAGCAGTATATACTGTATGTAGCCTAAGCTACAAACAGTATTACCACACATCCAGCAGGCATCTGAGCAGCTGACCCGGCGTATAAGACGACCCCTGCTTTTTGCCCATTTTTTTAAGTGTAAAAGGTAGTCTTATACGCCAGCAAATACAGTATTGTGTGTTGTCTCATGCTGTTGGACTCTTTTGTTGAGATCGTTTGGGGTGTGGTTGTATTGCATTGTTTTATTGTCTCTGTCTGCCCTGGCTGTGGGGGGGGGGGATTCTTCCCATCACTCTCCTTGCTGATTGGACAGTTTACCCCGCCCTGTTTTCCAAAGGGAGGGTTGATGGTCCCGAGTGGGATAACATTGTGTCCATGTGTAATAATAAATCAGTTTGTTGTTTGCCACTCTACACTGGTGTTGTCTGGTGACTGGGTGGGCTAAAAGATCTTGGTACCGGACAGAGAAAGCATTTACTGCGGACAGGGTCCTGTGGAGGACAAGGGTTTGTCAAAGGAATGTTCGACCATTTTTTCAGAATCGCATTTGTGATGTCAGGGTCTAACGTTGGATGAGAAGGCCTGGCTCACAAGTTTCAACTCTAATTCATCCCAAAAGTGATCTATTGGGTTGAGGTCAGGACCCTGTGCAGGCCAGTCAAGTTTCCCCACCCCAAACTCGCTCATCCGTGTATTTATGGACCTTGCTGTGTGCAAGATCTATAAAGACTGCAATGCCGTTAAAGTTCATGTGCATGTAAAGGCAGGTGTCACAATACTTTTGGTAATATAGTGCATATGGTATGACCGGTACAAATGTTCCAATATAATCAACATTGTAAAAAGGGACAGTGACTTTGAGTCATAGAAAACAATAACACTTCTGATAATAAAGATCTAGAAGTATGGCATAGTATAAGCTAGGTTTACAGTAATGATACACATATTATGAACTATGAGGATAGCAGTGTTGCCAACCGTCAGTATTTTTACTGGCAGCCAGTAACAAATGGGCACTTTTCTCCTGCCAGTAAATGCCAGTAAAGCCTTGTACACACAACCAGTTTTCCCATCAGGACCCTCCAAGTGGCTGCTAAAGTGTGTTTGGGTGGTAATGGCGGGGGCGGGTCTGGAGGAGACGGTGCCTGAGCATTTCATGTGATATCATGGTGCAAGGGAGCCAAGCGGAGCGCTCAGAGTCTCGTGTGTGGATCTGTGAGATGGGAACAGGGCAAGCCAGGAGCGGGACTGTCAGTGCTGTTTGGACTGGAAGGGACTGAGATGACCACCTGGCATGGAGAGAGACTGTCACTGTGACTCAGGAGGGGACGTGTCAGTGAACTGTGCTGCTGCACACTGTCAGTGTCACTGTGAGAGTCCATTTCATGTGCGTGTGTCGCCCATTCTAATTTCCTGACCCTGATCCACTTACTATATTGAAAATAAAGTAGGAAATATGCTTTTTGCCTTAATATCTACCTTAAATCACATTGCTAATTGCCTATGGTACTTATTTGTAGCCTAAATACAAAAATGTGTACTTACAACCGTAATTTTGTAACTTTTGGAAATGCCAGCAAAAACTTGGCCGTGCCAGTAAATTTGGGGTATTGTGTCAGTAAATTTCAATCTGGTAGATTGGCAACACTGGAGGATAGGTTGGAAGGGGAAGGTAGGAGGGGGAAGGAGGGCAAACATGTATTAACCGTAAACCGGGAGACACTCTTGAATTAGGTATGAGAGTTGGGCCTTGTATGGAGTATAGTCAAGAGACGTACTAGCCAAGGCCTCCCAGGACAGGGAGCTGAGAGAAGAAAAAAGAAAGGGAACGAGAAATAGAATAGAATGGAAAAGAAGGACGTTGGGGACACACCAGTCAGAAACCCAAGGCTTTCAATGCCTATAGCAGTGCGTTGCTTTCAAGGACATGGAGGGATAAATGTATTGTATCCATGTGACCCAGGTTTTTAGGAGCTTCTTGTGCATGTTTAGAAGACTGCTAGTAAGCTTTTCATTGATAAAAAAAAAAATTCTCTATGCAATGATAAACGTCTGTGGAAACTATTGTTTCCAAGCTTTTGTGGTAGTTTGTTTTGCCACTGGTAGAACATAGGTGGCCGATTTCAATTAGGACCTTGGGAGGTCTGCAGGTTTCCAATGCGAAATTACATACCATGGGTCTCTGGGAAATGGGGCAAGGTTTGTAACCGTTTTAGGACCTTTGTCTGCTTAGCCATCGTTCTTTGAAGCTCACTTGGACTGTTTTTTTTTTTTCTGATGTGCCATAATACTCATCCGCTTTGCTGTTTTCTTGCTTTAATAAAATCCAGTCTTAATCAAACCTCCGTAACTGTCTCCTCTTGCCCACTGTATAGATTCTAGACCCAAATACTAACAAATGGCAATCGCACCACCACCGTCAACCATGGGCTACATCCTGCAGGACTTTTGCTCTGAGTTGCCTTAACGGGTGATGGCCCATGTTCAGGGTGTTACCCTTTTTAGGCAGTGGTTCTCAACCTCAGTCCTCAAGTACCTCCAACAGACATTGTAGTCCTCAGGTAGGGGCAAGGGGGGGGCAAGTGGCCCCCCCTCTGGAATCAGGGATCGGATCGGGGATTCCCCCCTCGGTCCTTATCCTAGCGCCGGCCCTGCTTGCACCTGTATACAGTTTATCAGGGCCGGTAACAGCTGGTGCGAGGAGCGGGACAGCGAAGGACTTCAGGGGTGGCCAGGTTGATATCACCCGGTCTACATAGTGTGAGCCAGCAGCCAAGGAGACAGAGGCCACGGGAAAGGAGAGCAGCAAGACCCCAGGAACAGCGTCCAAAATGATGCCCCCCTCCCCCTAAAAAGGTTCTGCAGACACACATGCCAACAGACCATATTTTTGGAACTTCCCTTAGATAAAATAGCTCTTATCAATACCATGTCATTGATATTAGTTTAAAGCAGCTGTACAAAGTGAGGGAAAACCTAAAAACATGGCCCATCGGGGGGATACTTGAGGACTGAGGTTGAGAACCACTGCTCTGAGGGGTAGAACAAAAATAAAATGAGTGGGAGATAAATATACTTGATCACCTCAAAGCAAATATGCTTTAGAAGAATTAGAAGGCTTATTTTTTGAGAAAACTGTGCTATGTATTGATAATTTAACAAGTTTAAAGAGAATGGCCCGGATTCACAAAGCACTTACACCGACATATCTCCAGATACGCCGACGTAAGTACAAATGTGCGCCGTCGTATCTATGCGCCGACCCACAAACCAAGATACGTCGAAAAATAGGCTTCAGCCGCCCGACGTAACTTTCCTACGCCGGCGTATAGTGGGCGCATATTTACACTGGACGCATGTGGCGCTCCCATTGATTTTCGATTCAAATATGCAAATGAGGCAAATATGGCGATTCACGAACGTACTTGCGCCCAGCGCATAATATACGCGGTTTGCGTAAGTCGTGCGTTCGGCGTAAAGTTATTCCCCATATAGGGGACGCAACTCATGCAAAGGTATGGACCAGGGAACGAATGCCGTCAAATTTTACGTAGTTTACATTGTACATGAATAGGGCTGGGCGTAGGTTATGTTCACGGCGTAGGCAGTTGTTTCGACGTGATTGTGAGCATGCGCACTGGGATACGTCCACGGGACGGAGCATTCCCCGTTCGTTTTAAGTACTTGTCTGGCGCTCGGCCCATCATTTGCATGGGGTCACGCCTCATTAGCATGGCTCACGCCCACTTCCACCTACGCCGACGAAATATACGCCACGCTGGTGCAACGTTGGAAGTATGGGTTTGTGAATTCCATGCTTGCCTCTCTGCGCAGCGCAGGCGTAGCTACGCTGCGGCGGCAGAAATATGCGCCAATGTATGTGAATCCGGGCCAATATTGACATTGGTAAACCAAAACCACCACCTATCGACGGAGGTGGAAAAAACGCCTCATGCATATTATTGGACGCCGATACAATTTGAAATCATTTACATGTCTGCACTTGGAAAAGAGAAAAGGTTTGGAGTTTTGAATAAGTTAACTGTTAGGAGTATAACTGGCTTAGCCATTAAATGATAGTTGGACAATCAATACTTTGAAATATCTACTCTTTACCCAACCCAAAGAGATAATGGCTTCCTTAGTTGAAACCACATAATTTTAGGAGTAGTTCAAACTATATATATACAGTTTTTACTTGCCTAATGTTATTTTTGGATCACGTTTGGTAGTAACTAAGGACTTAGACCTCAAGGCTATAAAATGTAAATGTTAAAAATGGTCACCCCTCATTATCTTCTTAAAAGGTGTGATGGGTACTAAGGAAACCCAAATGCCCCTACTTGGATCTGTATTGGAATGTCTCAATGCAGACACTTTTTGTGCTTCAAAATACATTTGTTGTGCGTCACTCGCTGTCTTCCTAGTTTCTCCTAGGAAATTACTGCTGGCTACATTTCGGCGCTCATTGTTCACGTCTTACACTTCATCTTCATTCCATCATTTTAAGGAGCCTCATTACGTGTTTGTCAGAATATATTCTTTATCACTTTTGTCAGAACTGCCTCCGCTATTTGTAGAGGGACTACAAAACAAAGAAGAAATAGAAGGCCGAGAAGCCATTTTTCAATGCCAGCTCAGCAAAGCCAACGCAAAGACGGAGTGGAGGAAGGGGCACCAGACCCTGAAACCTGACCACAAATACAGGATGAGACTGCAAGGTGTCCACGCTGAACTCGTCATCTCCAATTTAGACCTGAAGGATTCTGGGAACTACACCTGTCTGTGTGGGGAGGAAGCAACTACAGCGACCCTGACAGTAACTGGTAAGAATTCACAACTACTTAACTTCCCAAAGTAAAAGTCAATTTTTGCGGGGTGTTGATTTTTTATTTAGATTTAAAGGAACTGCTAATGAAAATTGGAAAATTAAATCTTATTCCCAAAAAATGTAACGTGTAGAGAATAAGTGCAGCGCTAATGAGTAGTCTGAGCATGAACTGGGGCTAATGCCGCGTACACACGACCAAAATTTCTGTCGGAAAAACCTTAGATGGTTTTTCCCGACGGAATTCCGCTCTAACAAAGGTCGGAATTTCTACAGACGATTGGATTTTCCGCCGGGATTGTTTTCTGTCAGAAAAATAGAGAACCAGCTCTTCCGCCAGCAAAAGTCCGATGGAGTATACACTGGTGGAATTTCCGATCGTGTGTACGGGGCATTGGAGTGTTTAGAAAAATACAAAGTTTGCATAAACTGTAAACCCTTAACAAGGAAAACAAGGTCCAAAAGATATATCTCTAGTTAATGAAACAGTCAGTGAGAACAATACACCAGGTAAACAGTGTAATAATAAAAATGTCCAAAGACGTGATTCAAAGTCAATCAAGAAGAAGGCTAAACCATTGTGACTTGAAAACAAAAGAATGTGCTGAAAACTTGCTGATAGATGATCCACCACCAAAAATCCAAAAGCTTACCAGAAAGATTGAACTCAAACAGGTATACACCTAATGAGTCAGTCAAGCTTGTGGTGTGATACACCAAGGGAAGGCTGCCTCAGTGGACACGCATCTGGGGTGCAGAGAATCAGCACCCCACATGAAGTCTTATGAGACGAAACGCGCCGGGACGCTTTGCTGAAGCCACTGCATTTTAATACAAGCACTTTTTTAATCTGCTAAAAATGTGAGTGTATTTCCTTTTTTTTATTAAACATCTTCCCGTTCCAAAACGGAATCACACTATGTGCCCCCTTTTTTTCCTTCTTTTTTCATAACCATACTACATTGGAGAAACCATTCCTCCTGTTTTCCCCTTTAAATAAAATCCCACTATTGGAATTGATCATCTAATCGGAAGTCGTGTCCGCTGAGGCAGTCTTCCCTATCCATCTATCTATATATATATATATTTATTTATATTTTTTAATGTAACTTTGGTGTAGAGGGGGGCCCGGGCAATTGTTCCTTTTATAAAATCTGGCCCTGTCCAAAGTTAAACTTTAAAGAACAGATATGTACAGTATTCAAAAGTCGGTTTTATATGTTCCACTGTATAATGTATGAAAGATATTTTTAACCCCAAAAATCTAAAAATGGACTTTAACTTTACATACACTTTGCATGTGAACTCTTTATACATATTACAGAGTTATTATATATTTTACAACGTAATATTTCTTTTTATCTTAGAGTTGCCAGCCCATTTCAGTATGGAGTTGGCCAACGTTGAAGCTACAGAAGGAGGAATGGGCATCTTTCATTGTGAGGTGACCAAGAAATCCGCTTCAGTGCAATGGAGGAAGGGTGCGACTCTGCTGAGACCCAGCGGCAAATACGACATGAGACAGGAAGGATATAGAGCGGAACTCCGGATAAATGATCTGGAACTGACCGATGCGGACCGGTACACCTGCGCTTGTGAAGACCAGAAGACATCTGCCTCCCTGATAGTCAAGGGTAATTTTATTTTTTTCTTATTTTATCACAAACTTGAAGATTAGGAAATATCATTAATTTAATATTTTAACTTTTGTGAAAATTCTAGGACTTGAAATGTTCAGCCAACTCTGTTGGTTTACATGCTGATTTTGAATGCTTCAGCCAGACAATGCCTCGAAAAAGTATTCATACCCCACATTTTTTCATGTTACGACCAAAAACGTAAATGTATTTTATTGGGATTTTATGTGATAGACCAACACAAAGTGGCACATAATTGTGAAGTGGAAGGAAAATGATAAATGGTTTTCAATTTTTTTTTTTACAAATAAATATGTTAAAAGTGTGGGGGGTACATTTGTATGGCGCCCCCCGAAATCAATCCTTTGTAGAACCCCCTTTCACCGCAATTACAGCTGCGAGTCTTTTTGGGGATGTCTCTACCAGCTTTGCACATCTAGAGAGGGACATTTCTGCCCATTCTTCTTTGTAAAATATCTCAAGCTCTGTCAGATTGGATGGAGAGCGTCTGTGATCAGCAATTTTCAAGTCTTGCCACAGATTCTCAATGTGATTTAGGTCTGGGCTTTGACTGGGCCATTCCACGCCAGAGGCTCTAATAGGCTTGAAAAAAAGGTGCCAGCCCCCAGTTGGTCAGGGGGTGGTTGTGGGTGCATTGTTTGTGCCCCCCCCTCTAAAAATAAAAACACCAGCCACCACTGTTGATCACTGTATTAGTGTCACTGGTCCCCAAAAATGTGTTAAAAAATTTCAGTGTCCAATTTGTCCGCTGCAATGACGCAATCCCGCTATAAGTGATCGCCATCATTACTAGTATAAAAGAAAAATCTATAAATATATCCCATAGTTTGTAGACACTATGGCCCGGATTCACAGACATCGGTGCACATTTATGGCGCCGTAGCGTATCTCTTTTACGAGAGCTTCAATGGGAGCCTCCATTTTTCTTACATGAAACATAGCTCCCAACTGTCCCTGATTTCGAGGGACTGTCCCTGATTTGGAGCAATGTCCCTGATTCCTCCTCATTTGTCCCTCATTTTGGTCTGATCTAAAAAGTTGTAAATAGAAAAGGCACTTTTTATCTATCAAAAAGTGTTTTCCAACGCTAAACCTTTTATCTGATTTCTAAATTGCTGCATTTGTAAATTCCAAAGCCAATATAAAGGAATGTTAGTGTTAAAAAAAAAGACTTGTGGGTGTAACCAATCGTGTTTTTTTTTTTGTACAATTCTCCTTTAAGGGATGTGGCAAAGGGTGTGTCCTATGCCTGCATATTTTTGCTGATAGGTGTCCCTCATTCCCATCTCAAAAAGTTGGGAGGTGTGCATGAAATGTAAAATGTTGAAATTCATCAGAATGACTTGATATTTAAAGTTAAGTGCAATTCTTTTATATTTTGTAAGAAGTATTTATTGGCGTATAACACTCACTTTTTTACCCTGAAAATAGAGGGTAAACTGTGCCTGCGTGTTATACGCAGGGGGTTGTGGAACGTTTTTCTCCTGAAACTTCCCTCTTAAAGTTAGGGTGTGTGTTATACGCCGATTAATACGGTAATTCCAATGTTTAGTTTTTTACTCTCTCTATTATTATACCAGCTCTACCAGTTGATTTTAAGGAGCCATTGAAAAATGTGGAAGTTACGGAAGGCGACGCGGCGGCTCTGCGCTGTGAGCTCAGCAAACCAAACCAGAGTGTAGAGTGGAAGAAAGGGTCGGATGTTCTGACCTTGGGGGATCGGGTCAGCGCCGGGCAGGACGGCTCAGTAGCAGAGCTTATCATTCATCCTGTTACCATAAAGGATGCTGGGAAGTATACCTGCAGATGTGGTGACAAGATGACTACGGCAGTTTTGACAGTAAATGGTAAAAAAATAAACAATTGAATTTACGTGTACTATTGGTTTCCTGTACAGAAACATTTTGAATTCCCAGATTTATGTCCTAAGGGGCTCCTAATTTTCTTACTACTATAAAAATAAAATATATTTATATATATATTATATAAAAAAATTGTATATATTATTTGTATGTCCTGGAATTTTTTGTTATTACTGTTTAATGACTTTTAAATGATTGAACTTAAAATAATTAAACTAAATTATTTAACAATATTTTTGTGTATATCTATTTACCTATCTTATTTATAGATAGATAGCTAGATACAATTTTAATATTTTTATTAATTTGTGTAGTTATATATAATATGTATTTATTTTCATCTAAAAACAAAAAGCAAAGCTGCGCCCTTAAAATGACATGACAGTATGGCAAGGGTTAATCAAAATCCATAATCCACTGGAGTGGGGCCACTAGTATTGAGTAGATGAAACAAAGTTCATAGAGAGATTATGTCCTTTAGATTCAACCTCGATCTTTCACAGACTGTATCACATAAATAAATTCACCCAGTGACTGATGTAGATTAATGTGTGATCCCTTCACCAATAAATGGATGGCCGCTTACCAGAAGGCAAGCCACACAGATGGTCGGCTATAGCCCAGCCGCGGCCTTGTAAACCAGGAAGTGGTGGTCAGAGAAGATCCGACGGGACACTAATCGGTGACACTTGCAAACATCCGGGGAAGGAGATAAAAAATGTACACCATAGTGTGACTCCGTATAAATAATAAAATATTTAATAAAATAGGTGTACTCACATACAACGATGTAAAAACAGCATTTAAATAAAGGTGTCGGCCGGCACTACTACGTAGTCCTCCAGACGCGTTTCGTCATCAACGGACGTTGTCAATGGGACGTTGATGACGAAACGCGTCTGGGGGACTACGTAGTAACGTCACCACGCTCTAGAAGGAAGGGTTCCCATTGATTGCCGGCCGGCACCTTTATTTACATGCTGTTTTTACATCGTTGTATGTGAGTACACCTATTTTATTAAATATTTTATTATTTATACGGAGTCACACTATGGTGTACATTTTTTATCTCCTTCCCCGGATGAAATACTCATGTGTATTATTTACTATATGTTACCTACACAGAGTCTTTTCATATATTTTCCAATATTTACATGTCTCAATGCAAATGTTTTTTTCCTACTATGTATTTTTTGCATACGTGTTTTTTTTTATTGGTCATTTATTTTACTTATCATTATTTTATTATATTATTATTATTTGCTTACATTTCATATTTATTTATTTTATTCATAGCAGGTACACCCATATAGATAATATTGTATTTTATTTTTTGCAATATATATATATATATATATATATATATTTATTTAATATTCATGTGTATTATTTACTGTATGTTACCTACACAGAATATTTTCATATATTTTCCCATATTTGCATGTTTCAAATGCTAATTTGTTTTTCCTACTATTTATTTTTTGCATAGGTGGTTTGTATGTTTTATACTTTTTTTATTGCTTATTTATTTTACTTATTATTATTATTATTTGTTTACAATTCATATTCATTTGTTTTATTCATAGCAGGTACACCCACACATATAGATATATTGGGCCAGATTCAGGTACACGTACATTTGCGAAGCGTATCCGAGATACGCTACGCTGCCGGATTTTACCAGGCTGTCTAACGAATTCTGGTAGATTTTTGCCCGTACGATACGGCGGCGTAGTCTATTTCTCTCCGCGTAATCGAAATACGCGATTAGGGGGCGTGAAGCATTTAAATTAGGCGCGTCCCCGCGGCGATCGAACTGCGCATGCTCCGTTCAGAAATTTCTCGTCGTGCATTGCGCGAAATAACGTCGATATGTCATTCGTTGTTTGAGTAGCGTCGTTTACGGACATTCCTATTCCCGGGCGTTTTACATCAAAAATAAAAAAAGACGTCGGAAAACGTAGAAATTCGACGCGGGAACGACGGCCATACTTAACATGGGCTGTCTAATATTAGACCAGCAAAAAGCTGGTATAGTGTTACGCAGCAAAAAGATGACTAAAGGTGCCGTAAGAGATTGCGATTGAAGATCGTAATTTCGGGGATCGCCGGCAAAAGCTCATTTGCATACCCCGACGCGGAAAACGACGGGAACTCCACCCAGCAGACGCAATTTTATTGCAGCGTAGATCCGAAGGCGTACGAACACGTAAGCCAGTCGAATTGAAGCCCGCAGCCGTATTTTCATGGTTTGAGAGTTCAGAGTAGTGAAAAAACGCTCGTAATTCGAAAGTACTCCAGTCTAACGCGAGATAGACAGGAGTAATCGCTCTGTGAATCTGGCCCATTGTATTTTATTATGATGTGTGTGTGTCTGTATATATAAATAGAAGGAAAAAAATTGTAAATATGTAAATATGGGAAAAGTTATTAAAAGATTCTGTGTAGGTAACATATGGTAAATAATACATTTAGGATATTTTAATATATATATATTATTTTTTTGCTCTATACATATATATATATATAATTATCCTTGTATATATTTACATGTCTCGATGCTAATTTGTTTTCCTACTATTTCTTTTTTGCATAGTTTGTATGTTTTGTACTTTTGTATTGCTTATTTATTTTACTTATTTATTGTAGTCAGAGCTAAAAAAAAAATTGTCTATTTTTATATATAATTTATTTCCTATTATTTGAAATTTTATTTAGGCAAAAAAAAAAATGCTACTTTTAATACTTGTTTTTAAAAATATTTAGCTATTCCAGTGTTGTTTGAAGAGGAACTGAAATCGGTTGAAGCCACAGAGGGGGGAACCGTCACCCTCCACTGCCGTCTGAACAAGTCGGACGTCTCCGTTGAGTGGATGAAAGGTGACAGGGTTCTGGTGTCAGACAACAACAAGTACACAATACGGCAGAGCGGAGGCGCCGCGGAGATCACCGTCTCAGACATTGGTGTAGAAGACAGCGGGGAGTACACCTGTGTCTGCGGAGATGTGCGGACAGCGGCATACCTTCAAGTCCAAGGTAAATATTTCCCCCTTACTCTGTATGTAACAAAATACCTCGGAATGCGGGTAACGCAGTTTACGAGCGTTTCGCAATACGAGCAACTCAGTTTGCACGCGTTTTCTTGCAAAATGTGCAGGATTCAAGCCTCTGGGGTGTGCAGTACTGCATCTGGCCAGAGGTGCGGGGGGCGCAGCTCACACTGTGAAAATGAACCTTTCAATAACTTTATAAGACTACGCGGTTACTGACCAAAAAATATATATCTTTGGAAGCGTTAGTGAGCGGCGGCATTCTGCTCTAATACTATTCTATGATAATTCTGTACTTTACTACTGGTAATTCATATTATACTGCTACGATAGTATACTACTTTATCATATTCTTCTATCCTGTAGTATTATATTATACTATACAACCACTTAATAGTAATACTATTCTATATTATAATACTATACTATGTTATACTATACCACTATTGTACTGCTATTCTATTCTATACTACTAATATACTACTATCATATACTACTACTATAATGCTATAACATACATTATTACTGTGCTATACCATAGTACTACTCTGTTACTGCACTGTACTATACTGTAGTATACTATGCTATATCATACTGCTTATCTGTATAAACTATACTTTACTTCTATTCTACGCTACTATTCTGTACAATACTATACTTTACTATGCTATTTACACTTCTTCACTATACTATACTTTATTATACTACTACTACTACAGTTTACTGTGCTATACTCAGAGCTTTTTTTTCTCAGAAAATAGGTGCAGGAACTCAACGACGACCCTGTTCAGATTTCAAAAACAGTAGGAAGGTCTTAAAGGGGCATTAAATATCAGCATTGCATTACATACAGAGTGCAGAGTTCAGGGGGAGGGTTACACACAGAGTGCAGAGCTGTCCCTTGTAAACACAGAAACCAGACTTACAAGTGATTGTGGTGAGCAGGCACCAAAGGGTCTGAGCCAGAGGTGGTGGAAATGAGCTCCCCCAAGTTCCCCCTGAAAAAAAGTCTTGGCAATTTTTTTTTTTTTTTATAAAATATAGCGAATATTCGTAAATATCGAATATTCGTGATATTTTATCCCCAAAGAAATTGCGAAATTTCGCAATTTTTTTATAAAATATCACGAATATTCGATATTAACGAATATTCGCGAATATTCTTCGAAATATTCGCGAAATATCGCGAAATCGAATATGGCGTATTCCGCTCATCACTACTATACACTACTACTATACTGTTCTTTTCTATACTATATGTAACAGAACCCCAAATGGGACAGGGGTTTAAGCCATTTAAGATATTCCATTCCGAACCCAAGACAGCTATCGACACCCCACAATCTGGCGAACACGACCCATACGGATTCCCCCAGAAACGAGACACAGCTCTGTTTGAGGTTCAAAACAAATAGACTCTTTAATGAGAAAACCAGGCTCTTATATACAGTCAGTAACCATGACTCAACTCCACCCACAACATGACACAAGGAGCCCCAATACACATCTTTTGGGTAGACTTTCTGGCACCAGGTCTGACATAATGTACGTGAGTTAATTAACTAATCATTTTCCCAGACAAGGTGACTCAGAGATATGACATTTTAAGAAAAACATCCCGGCTCCTCTCGCCTGCTATACAATACACATTCTTTTAGTAGACATAATTTACATGAGCTAATTAAGTACAACTGATAAGTCAGACATCTGACCTTCAGACTGTCTGTTAACTCTCAATACACATTAATCATCAATAGGACTTCACACAATACAGTGTCAATTAGCACCACACAATGAAAGGTTCTTAGAAGCCATACTAAGATTAATTTACATCACAGTAGCAGACGACATTAACACCTAACAGTCTGTGTTCCCACATTGAATGAGTCACTCTTTCAATTAACCCGTTGAGTCCAGAATCAACAACTTGTAAATAGTTCTTACAGACATCCTGGAATATATTGTGAATTACAGACCCATATTAAAGCAATCCAAGATATTACCGTATTTATTGGGGTATTGCGCGCCCCGGCGTATAGCGCGCACCCCTAAAGTGGACCCTATTTCTGTGGAAAAAAAAGATTTTTGTACTTAGTTTTGGTGTCTTGCGCGGCGTCCATCGGCGGCCTCGTCGGGTCCGGCTGCGTCTTCGGGTGTCCTCTCCGTCGGGTCCGGCGTCCGTCTGCGGCTTCGGGTGTCCTCTTCGTCGGGTCCGGCATCGTTCTGCGGCATCCTCCCCGCTCGATCCCCGCTTTCCCACGCCGAGTTTGAATATTGCGCCGACATATACCGAGCGCAGTACACTCATGTATAGTCGGGCAGGCTCGGCTACTCTCGCGCTCACGTCCTGTACGTCCAGGACGTGAGCGCGAGAGGAGCCGAGCCTGCCCGAATATACACGAGTGTACTGCGCTCAGTATATGTCGGCGCAGTATTCAAACTCGGCACGGGAAAGCGGGGATCGGCGTATATCGCGCACCCACGATTTTGCCCTGATTTTCAGGGCAAAAAAGTGTGCGGTATACGCCGATAAATACGGTATTTCTCACTCAGTCATCCTATGACCCTAGTGGACATAGGATGATTTTAGACATAGGAGTCATTGGTGATGCTGAAACAGGAGTATCTCATACTTTTCAAGAGCTTTTGGGTCCCACGGGCCATTCCGTTACACTATACTACTATACTGTTCTATTCTATACTATACTATTATACTGTTCTATTCTATACTATACTACGATACTGTTCTGTTCTATACTATACTGTACAATACTATACTTTACTATACTATACTATTCACACTAGCTCACTTTCTTATACTTTATTATACTACTACGGTATACTTTACTATATTATACTAGCATACTTTTCTATTCTATACTATACTGCAGTGTACTAATATAATACTATACTTTACTATACTAGTCAAACTAATTTGCTATATTATACTTTAATCTACTACTACTACTACTACAGTATACTGTGCTATACTATACATAGGTGTGCGCAGCCTATTGCCCAAGCACACTACCGCTCACTCACGATTTTTATTCAGAAAGGGAAGGGGCCAACAAATCACATAATTACTATTCCCTTCCCCACTCCTAAAACATCCCAGCAGCAACAGCCAATAGGAGAGCTGGCAGCGCTGCGGGGGGAAAGATGGGAACCAGCCAGGGCAGTAGAGGGGTCTGTGCTGCACACGGTGATTAGGGTGTGCCTGGGCACACCTGGCACACCCTGTGCGCACGCCTATGCTACTATATTGCTCTATTCTATACTATACTACTATACTATACTGTTCTATTCTGTACTATACTACTATACTATACTGTTCTATTCTGTACTATACTAATATTTACGATATTCTATTCTATTCTATTATATACTATACTACTATTTACTGTATATACTATTTACACCAGGCTGAAATGGACATCTTGGTTATCTAATATTTATATTAGAAAACTTGTTGATTACGAAAGTTATTTCAACTCCTGGCAGCTCTTCTATTTATTTCTGTAATATTTCAACAAAATGTAACAAATAATTCAGCGAAACCTTTTTTCTGGAGCGAATTTACCAATTTTTAATGGTTTAGCCCATTTTTTTTTTATGCTGATTTCAGTAGTAGTTTATACCGCGCTAAAGTTGGAATCATCCATGCTTTTTCATTTCATTTATTGTTATTTAAACTTTGACAAAATAACCATCAAGGTGGCATAGCTATAAAAACTTATGTGTATAAATAATAATATATAAATGTAGGAAAATACAGTAGGAAACCTGTGAAAACCCGGACACAGGAGCGTGCAGGTTAGCGCTGTACAAACACAGAGTCATCCATAATTCTCAATGGAGCAGTGGCGTCGGGAAGGGGGGGCTGGGGGGGGATGCAGCCCCGAATAGGTCCCTGAAAAGCCTTGAGTCTCGGCCATTTATTACAAAATTATTTATTTTTATTTAATATTATGCGCATCAGTGGGGATGAGCGTCTTGGCGTCCGGTCACGTGGGTGGCGGCGCGTAACTCTGAATGACCGAGTCTATTGGACGCAAACACAATACTTTTGTCAAGTCAACCCTTGCGTCCTTTTGTAACCACTGTTTATATCTGAATGTTGAATGCTTTCTTCAGCTTTGCCTATTACCTTCACCGCGCCGCTCCAGAACGTGGAAGCTCAGGAAGAAGGCACGGCCACCCTGAGCTGTGCGGTCTCCAAGCCCGGAGCCGCGGTGGAGTGGAGGAAGGGCGGCCTGGGGCTGCAGCCCGGCCCCAAATACGAGATGCGGCAAAGCGAGATGATCCGGGAGTTACTGATACATCACCTGAGGCTGGAAGACACCGGAGAGTACAGCTGCGATTCCGGGGATCAGGACACCAAGGCCTACCTAACCGTGAAAGGTAATTTTTTTTATATCCATGTCGTGTTGTACGTCTAAACTGAGACTTTATCCTCAGAGGCGGCTCTAGGCTTTGTGAGGCCTTAAGCAAAACTTAGACACGGGGGCCCCACTCGTGCCCATAATAGGTAAAAAAAATTCAAGCAAATAAAAATGGCTGCAGAAAGATGCACGGGTCTAGCACACAGTTATTGAGCAGAGGCAAAGTAGGCGGCCGCGAGGCCCCTGTGAGTGCGAGGCCTTAGGCGACCGCCTAATTTGCCTACTTAAAGAGCCACCTCTTGCTTGAGGTATCTACATCCCTTCTAAAATGCAAAAAAGTCTTGTCTTTTTTATATATACACTATATTACCAAAAGTATTGGGACGCCTGCCTTTACACGCACATTAACTTTACTGGCGTCCCAGTCTTAGTCCGTAGGGTTCGGTATTGAGTTGGATAATGAACAATCCACAACTCCATACATGCTCTTAAATCAGTCCGAATTTATTGTATCTCCATAAAAAAATACAGCAGAGGTAAACGCGTTTCAGCCTGGTTCAATATTGAGTTGGCCCACTATAACAGCTTCAACTCTTCTGGGAAGGCCGTCCACAAAGTTTAGGAGTGTGTCTATGGGAATGTTTGACCATTTTTCCTGAAGCGCATTTGTGAGGTCAGGCACTGATGTTGGACGAGAAGACCTGGCTCGCAGTCTCCGCTCTAATTCATCCCAAAGGTGTTCTATCGGGTCGAGGTCAGGACTCTGTGCAGTCCAGTCAAGTTCCTCCACCCCAAACTCGCTCATCCATGTCTTTATGGACCTTGCTTTGTGCACTGGTCCAAATCATTTGGTGGAGGGGGGATTATGGTGTGGGGGTTGTTTTTCAAGGGGTTGGGTTTGGCCCCCTAGTTCCAGTGAAGGGCCTAATAAGGCGTCAGCATACCAAGACATTTTGGACAATTTCATGCTCCCAACTTTGTGGGAACAGTTTGGGGACGGCTCCTTCCTGTTCCAACATGACTGCCCACCAGTGCACAAAAGCAAGGTCCATAAAGACATGGATGAGCGAGTTTGGCGTAGAGGAACTTGACTGGCCTGCACAGAGTCCTGACCTCAACCCAATAGAACACCTTTGGGATGAATTAGACTGGAGACTGCGAGCCAGGCCTTCTCGCCCAGCATCAGTGCCTGACCTTACAAATGCGCTTTTGGAAGAATGGTCAAACATTCCCATAGACACACTCCTAAGCCTTGTGGACGGCAGAAGAGTCGAAGCTGTTATAGCTGCAAAGGGCGGGGCCAACTCAATATTGAACCCTACAGACTAAGACTGGGACGCCATTAAAGTTCATGTAAGTGTAAAGGCAGGTGTCCCAATACTTTTGACAATACAGTGTATCTACATCCCTTTTAACCACTTAAGACCCGGACCAATACGCTGGCAAATGACCCAAGGGGTTTTTGCGATTCGGCACTGTGTCGCTTTAACAGACAATTGCGCGGTCGTGCGACGTGGCTCCCAAACAAAATTTGCGTCCTTTTTTTCCCACAAATAGAGCTTTCTTTTGGTGGTATTTGATCACCTCTGCGGTTTTTATTTTTTGCGCTATAAACAAAAATAGAGCGACAATTTAAAAAAAAATGCAATATTTTTTACTTTTTGCTATAATAAATATCCCCCAAAAATATATAAAAAAACATTTTTTTTCCTCAGTTTAGGCCGATACGTATTCTTCTACATATTTTTGGTAAAAAAAATCGCGATAAGCGTTTATCGGTTGGTTTTCGCAAAATTTATAGCGTTTACAAAATAAGGGATAGTTTTATTGCATTTTTAATAGCGGCGATCAGCGATTTTTTATGTGACTGCGACAATATGGCGGACACTTCGGACAATTTTTACACATTTTTGGGACAATTGTCATTTTCACAGCAAAAAATGCATTTAAATTGCATTGTTTACTGTGGAAATGACAGTTGCAGTTTGGGAGTTAACCACAGGTGGCGCTGTAGGGAATGTGTACCTAATGTGTGTGTTTACTACTGTAGGGGGGTGTGGCTGTAGGTGTGACGTCATCGATCGCGTCCCCCTATTACAGGGATGACGCGATCGATGCTCCGGCCACAGAGAAGCACGGGGAAGCCGTGTGTACACACGGCTCTCCCCGTTCTTCCGCTCCAGGGACGGATCGCCGCACTGCAGCGGCGATCGGGTCCGCGAATCCCGCGGTCCCGGTCCTGGAGCTTCGGACCGGGTCGTGGTCGCGCGCCCGCGGGCGCGCGCCCGCGACCCATGGCTGGGTACTATAACCAACGTATATATACGTTGATGTGCCCAGCCGTGCCATTCTGCCGACGTAAATCTGCAGGAGGCGGTCCTTAAGTGGTTAAAATGCAAATAAAAAAAATGTCTTGTCTTTTTTTTTTTTTTTTATATATATATATATAGAAAAAAATGTTACAAGCATTTAAGTTTCATTATATGTCATGCTACTTGTGTATGCTATTTGTAAGCCGCTGACTCTTTTCTTATACATATTTCATTAAAGTTGTAAAAAATGAACAGCGCATATCTCTCTAGTGTGTACTTGCCTCAATCCAAAGCACCAAGTGTGATTTCTGTTCTGCTCACTCCTTCTTCTACTTTCCGCACAAATTATTTCCAAAAGTCCCTGCAGAAGGACCTGCCTGCAACCCCCCCCCCCCCCACCTCCAGCACACAGCAGGCGATTGACAGCCTCAGCTCCCTATGAGACTGTGTAGAGGGGGTTGCGTCTTTTGCCTCCACTCAGGTCCCAGATTACACTCAGCTCCAAAATGCTTTGTTTTCTGTAGTAGGTTCTACTGTAGCGGGAGGGGTCTATTGTTCTTGGCTGCTGGAGGGTCGATTGGTGCTGGGGCTTCAATTGCATTTTTTTGCATTGATACATGTCCCCTGGGGCAGGACCCGGGTCCCCAAACACTTTTTATGACAATAACTTGCATATTAGCCTTTAAAATTAGCACTTTTGCTTTTTCCCATAGACTTTAAAAAAAATTAGGATTGTGAAACTCAAAACCATAGGATTCACCTCAAACCAATTAATCATTCCTACTTTGTCTTGTGTTGCAGCCCTTCCCGTGGTGTTCAGCAAGCCGTTGAAGGATACGGTTGTAGAGGACGGAGTCACGGTGACGCTCCGCTGCGAGACCTCCAAACCCAACGTTCCCCTAGAATGGAGGAAAGGGTCCATGGCTCTCTTCCCTTGTGCCAAGTATGAAATGAGACAGGATGGGGTGGTAGCAGAGTTGGTAGTCTTCGATGCAGAGGGGGAAGATGCCGGAGATTACACCTGTGATACAGGAGACCAACAAACCACCTCCAACGTCAAAGTCAACGGTGAGTTACATTGTCCCAACTCACAATACTTGGAAGTGTATGTATGTATATTGTATATATGGATTATTTTTGCCTTCAAAAACGAATACCCCATCCTCCCTTACATCAGATCTCAAGCCCCCACCCACCATTAGAAGCCAAGAACCCCCCCCCCACCATTAGAAGCCTAAAGCCCCCCTCCCCACCATTAGAAGCCAAGAGCCCCCTCCCCACCATTAGAAACCAAGAGCCCCCCACCATTAGAAACCAAGAGCCCCCCCACCATTAGAAGCCAAGAGCCCCCCCTCCATTAGAAGCCAAGAGCCCCCCCACCAATAGAAGCCAAGAGCCCCCCCACCATTAGAAGCCAAGAGCCCCCCCCTCACCATTAGAAGCCAAGAGCCCCCCACCATTAGAAGCCAAGAGCCCCCCCCCCCCAATTATCAGAGTTTAAGAGTTCCTCATCCTTCCTTACATCACAGTGCACCTTCCCCTTACCTTGTACTGTTGCCGGGAAGAAGCTGGGGGTGGAGACAGGAAGCATAATGTGCTAAGTCTGGAAGAGGGCTGGGGTTTGCCGAATGCTCAGACCAGGGAAGGCGGAGACGAGGAGGTGTCCTCCTATCTGATGCCCACTGCTGAGACAGGGAGAGAGCAGAGATGAGCATCTCCACAGCTGCACAGAAAAGCACAGGATCTGTAGGAGGAGTTCTGTCCTCTTAAATGCCAACTGCTGAGGCGGGTGGGGGAACAGAGCCCCAAACCTCTCTGTAGCTGCACACAAAAGCCCAGGATCTGGCGGAGGTGCTCTGAACAAATCAGAGCAGAGACTCCTCCTTTTTCTTGCCTGCTCTGCTCAGATGGCCCCTTTAGATTTTAAATCAGACTGAGACAGTCTGAGAGCAAACAGCTCCCGCCGTATTCTTCCAAACCTAAAAAATATTCATATGCATTAGTTCATATGTAATACTTTATATTCCCTATAAGATGGTCAGGAACATAGAGATCTCACCAACAGACTGGCCAAGAGACAAAAGAAACCATCATCATGTGTGGATTGATTATTATAATTAGCCCCACCACCTGCTTATACACTGATCAGGTGTAACATTATAACCACCCACCTAATTTTGAGTAGGTCCCGCTTTTGCTGCCAAAACTGCCCTAAGCCGTTAAGGCATGGACTCCACTAGACCTCTGAAGGTTTTCTGTGGTATCTGGCACCAAGTTATCAGTAGCAGATCCTATAAGTCCTGTAAGTTGGGAGGTAAGGGGTTCATGGATCAGATTTGTTTTCCCAGCACATCCCACAGATGCTCGATCTGAAGAATTTGGAGGCCATAGCAACACCTCAAAGATACCTTTTTTCACATGCTTTGTGGTCCAGTTCTGATGTTTATAAGCCTATTATAGGTGCCTTTGGCTGTGGACACGGGTCAGCATGGGCACCCTGATCGGTCTGTGGCTAAGCAGCCCCATGCACAACACTGCAATGCTCTGTGTGTTCTGGCACCATTCTATCAAAACCGGCACTCGCTTTTTCAGCCAATTCAGCTCCAGTAGCTCTTCTATTGGATCGGACTACACAATTATAGGTTTCCCTTTTCCACCTCCATCAACGAGCCTTCCCTCCCCACCTCCATCAATGAGCCTTCCCTTCCTACCCCCATCAATGAGCCTTCCCTCCCCACCTCCATCAATGAGCCTTCCCTCCCCACCTCCATCAATGAGCCTTCACTCTTCACCTCCAACAATGAGACTTTCTTCCCCACCTCCATCAATGAGCCTTCACTCTTCACCTCCAACAATGAGCCTTCCTTCCCCACCTCCATCAATGAGCCTACCCTTCCCACCTCCATCAATAAGCCTTCCCTCTTCACCTCCATCAATGAGCCTTCCTTCCCCACCTCCATCAATGAGCCTTCCCTTCCCACCTCCATCAATGAGCCTTCACTCTTCACCTCCATCAACGAGCCTTTGCTCCCCATCTCCATCAATGAGTCTTCCCACCCCCACCTCCATCAATGAGCGTTCCCTCTCCATCAAAGAACCTTCCCTCCCCTCCCTTAATAGCTCTTCTATTTAATCAGACTACATGGGCCAGCCTTCCCTTCCCTCCCCTCCCCCCCACCTCTATCAATAAGCCTTCCCTCCCCTCCCCCCCACCTCTATCAATACACCTTCCCTTCCTACCTCCATCAATGAGCCTTCCCTCCCCACCTCCATCAATGAGCCTTCCCTCACCACCTCCATCAATGAGTCTTCCCACCCCCACCTCCATCAATGAGCGTTCCCTCTCCTCCCTTAATAGCTCTTCTATTTAATCAGACTACATAGGCCAGCCTTCCCTCCCCTCCCCCCCACCTCTATCAATAAGCCTTCCCTCCCCTCCCCCCACCTCTATCAATAAGCCTTTCCTCCCCACCTCCATCAATGAGCCTTCCCTCACCACCTCCATCAATGAGACTTTCCTCACCACCTCCATCAATGAGCCTTCCTTCCCCTCCCCTCTCGAAGTAGCCCTTCTATTGGATTGGACTACACTGGCCACCTTTTGCTCACCACGTGCATTATTGAGCCTTAGCTGCCAATGACGCTGTCCCCAGTGCATCCGTTTTTCTTCCTTGGGCCACTTTTGGTGGGTCCTGACCACTGCGGACCGGTAACATCCCACTAGAGCTGCAGTTTTGGAGTTGCTCTGACCCAGTCACCTGGAAATTACAATTTGACCCTTGTCAAAGTCACTCAAATTGTTACTCTTGTCCATTTTTCCTGCCTTCAACATAACTTCTGGGACAACATGTTTACTTCCTCCTTAATATATCCCCCCACTTTCAGATACCATTGTAATGAGATAATCAATGTTTTTCATTTTACCTGTCAGTGGACAAAAATGTATGGTTGATTGGTGTATATTGTAATTCCTTTGCTGTCTGGCAGTTCTCCAGTTCGTGAAGAATTTACAAAATGTAGTGTCTGAAGAAGGCTCAACTGCCTGTCTCCACTGTGAGGTCTCCGCCAAAATGGCCTCCGTGGAATGGAGAAAAGGTGCTGAGAAACTACAAGCCAACCACAAGTATGAGATGAAGCAGAATGGGACTGTGCGGGAGCTGATCATTCATGATCTGGAGCTGGATGACACCGGGGAGTATGTTTGCATCGCTCGAAGCAAAAGAACTACGGCCACACTAACTGTGAAGGGTAGGTTTTGTGTGAGGTCTCAGGCCGTGTACACACAATCAGACAGGTCTGATGAAACTGGTCTGCAGACCAGTTTCATCGGACCAGTTTGATGGTGTGTACGGCCCATCAGACCGTTGTCCGTCGGACCAAAGTTTTAAAACATGCTTTAAAACCTGTCTGATGGACACCTGTCCGTCGGACAGGTTCGATGGTTAGTACACAAAAGCATCGAACCAAAAATCTGCCCATGCTCAGAATCAATTTGATGCATGCTTGGAAGCATTGAACTTAGTTTTTTTATCACGTCGTTGTGTTCTACGTCACCGCGTTCTGGTCTGATCGGATTTTGATCCGATGGTGTGTACGTACATCAGACCATCAGACAAGTTCAGAGTTGTCTGATGAAAACGGTCCGTCGGACAAGTCTCATCGGACCTGTCTGATCGTGTGTACACGGCCTTAAAGGACAACTCGATTGTCTCTTCACTTCTGTGCTATATTGATATGCAGTTTTTTTTTTCTCTTAGAGAATGGCTGCAGGTTTGCCTCCCTCCCCCAAAACCCTTTGGCTCTACCCCCTACCCACCTCTGAGCACCGTCCCTTGTCTCCCCCCCTTCCTACCTCTGAGCACTGTTCCTTGTTTTCACCCTCTTCCCACCTCTGAGCACCGTTCCTTGTCTCCACCCCTTTCCATTTCTGAGCACTGTTCCTTGTCTCCACCCTCTACCCACCTCTGAGCACTGTCCCTTGTCTCCACCCCCTCCCACCTCTGAGCACTATCCCTTGTTACCACCCCCTTCCCACCTCTGAGTACCATCCCTTGTCTCCTCCCTCTTCCCACCTCTAAGCATCGTCCCTCGTCTCCACCCCCTACCCACCTCTGAGCACCGTCCCTTGTCTCCATCCCCTACCCACCTCTGAGCACTGTCCCTTGTTTCCACCCCCTTCCCACCTATGAGCACTGTTCCTTGTTACCACCCCCTTCCCACCTCTGAGCACCGTCCCTTCTTACCAAGTCCTACCCACCTCCCACTACAGCCCTTTTAGAGAATACAGTAGTTTTTATGTAGAGAATACAGTCGTTTTTATGGGATTTGCTAACATTAACAAGAAAGTTGGTAAAATACAGTAGATCCCTTGCAATAACAGCCCCACCAGCAACAATAGCACCCAAGCAACAATAGATCCACCCGAGCAACAATAGATCCACTCGAGCAACAATAGGTCCCTCGCTAGCAACAATCAACCCTACATCAGTAACAATGTATCCTCCCCAGCAACAATAGACCCCCCAACAGACCCTCCCAGCCGCCAGCAACAATAGACTTTACTTCCCCCACAACCCACAACATCAGATCCTCCCCAGCAACAAAAAACCCTGGCTCCCCACAACAGTAGATCCCCCAGCAACAGCAGATTCTTCACAGCAACATTAGACCACCCCTCCCAACATACCCTCCGTGCAGCCAGGCACAATAGACCCCCGCCCCCTCCCTTCACCACAGTAGATCCTCTCCAGCAAAAACAGCCCCCCCCCCGAAACAATACCACCCCCTCCAGCAACAATAGATCCTCCAGAATGCCCAAGCTCCCTTTGCCAGTACACACTTCAGTATAGGGGATGCTGGAAATGCTTATCCTAAAAAAATGCCCTGCAAATTTGTAGTATATATAGGATAACAGAATAGACTTTCAACTGCTGTTCTGCCCCCTGTCTATTCTCTCTGTTGTTATTGCACATAACCATCTTAGTGATGCCCGACCTAAACTCCTCCCTTACTACAAAGTCACATATCAGCTGACAATGGGGGCGCCGTTGGTAGGCGGGGTTAAATGAGAGCCAGTTCTCCTCCCAGCCTCTGCCCCCCCAACCCAAGCGCTGTGCCTATACAATGTTAGGAGTAGGACTCAATTCTGGAGGGAGGAGTGTATTGGATTAAACCAAACTTCTTTTTTTAGAACTGGATGTCACCATTGTCCGTGGCCTCAAGGACCTGTCCGTCTTTGCCGGAGAGGACGTTGTGTTTAAGTGTGAAGTCTCCCACGCCAACGCAAAGGACGTCGAGTGGACCTTGCAGGGCATTACGCTAGTAAAGAATGAGATGAATGAGATCTGGGTGGAAAGTGAGAAGGTCCATGTCCTGAAAATGAGCAGTATGACCCAGGAGGACAGCGGTCCTGTGACTTTCAGAGTTGGGTCACACACATCTACAGCCCAACTTGTGGTCAAAGGTAACTTGGATTCATTGTTCAAATTACAATGTCTGTCTGTGGTTAAATCAGGGGTCTCCAAACTTTCTAAACAAAGGGCCAGTTTACTGTCCTTCAGACTTTAGAGTGGCCCAACTGTGGCCAGTGGGAGTAGGAAATTATGGGGCCCCATCATGAAGGCTGTACGGGGGCCCCATTATTTCTAACAGCGGCTCTGGTTTTCCAACCCCACCTATACCCTCCCCCCAGCGGCACTGACTTTATCCGCTTATGCCCAAAAAATTGAAAAAGTCCCTCTTTTGTTTCCACCCCCTGGGCCCCTCTGGTGACCTGATGGGGCCCAGGGCAATGTAATTTGAGCTTTGGTAAGCAAATAGGAGTGGGTGTGGGGGACTAGTAAATTCTATTTAATAATTTATGTAAAAATGAACAATAAGAGCCAGTTCACACACAGGGGCGTGGGACTTTGGGGGCGACTCGGTAAGGCGATCTCAAGACGACTTGATGACCTAAGTCCGGCCGGTACCGGGTCCCCAAATTCACCAGAGAAATTACCGTTTAACATAGAAGTCTATGGAAGGGGTGCCCAGGTTTGAAAAATTGGTGCTGCCCGTCCATAGGTCTCCCAGACAACAAACTTTGCACAGGAAGAGTTGGGCTACATGTGTGTCAAGTTTGAGGTCCAGGGGACCTACAGCCAGCCGGTACCGGGTCCCCAAAGTCTGGAAGATCAGGCTCAAAAAGGTGACTCGAGTATAAGCCGAGGGGGGCATTTTCAGCACAAAAAAAAGTGCTGAAAAACTTGGCTCGAATACATACGGTAGTTATTATTTCAGATTTTCGAATTTTCGGGTTTTCGGATTCACAAATTTTCGAAATTTACGAACTTCCAAATTTACGAAATTACAAATTTTACGAATATTTGGAAAAATTTGTTAAATGTGTTATTTCCGAGTTAACTAATTTGTCGAAATTTGTTAAAAAACTAATTTGAAAAAAAAAAAAAACTAATTTGTAACAAAATGAATTGCACATCTCTACTTACCACCTATGTAACTATATGAACCTATTTGTTTTTCCAGCTCCTCTCCCGGTGATTAAGAGACAACTCTCTGACGTGGAAGTGGAGGAGGACGCCACGGTGGTTCTACAGTGTGAGCTGTCCCAGCCTGGAGCGTCCCTGGTGTGGAAAAAGGGCGCCCAGCAGATCAGTCAGAGCGCCAAATACAATATTCTGGATCATGGCGCCATGCAGGTCCTGCAGATCCTCAATGTGGTGCCTGCAGATTCCGGCGTCTACACCTGTGATATCGGAACCCAGCAGACGAAGGCCAAAGTCACTGTGACAGGTAGAGTGTTCGTATGACTTCTCAAAATGCTACAAAGAAGAATTTACTTGTTGATAAAGTTGAGATTTAGCTAATTATAGTCACATTTAGATGGTCTTGTTCCGTAATGTTAAACATTTTTCATTAGTCAGTTCTAATAAGTATGAAAAACACGCCCGGCATTCATAACCTCATGAGTGGTCAATGAGCAGTGTAACCCAATCACAATAGTGTCATGAGATGCGTCAAGACAAATGTTGATTTCCAAGAACATGACATATACTATATTACCAAAAGTATTGGGACACCTGCCTTTACACATGAATGTTAATGGCATCCCAGCCTTAGTCCGTAGGGTTCAATATTGAGTTGGTCCCACCCTTTGTTGCTATAACAGCTTCAACTCTTCTGGGAAGGCCGTCCACAAGGTTTAGGAGGGTGTCTATTGGAAGGTTAGACCATTCTTCCAGAAGAGCATTTGTGAGGTCAGGCACTGATGTTGGATGAGAAGGCCTGGCTCGCAGTCTCCGCTCTAATTCATCCCAAAGGCGTAGTCTTGTTGGAACTGTACAGTTCTGGCCATGCACGGCCTTTCTTCAAAAAGCTACCCCACCAGCTTTTTCCTCAACCTGTGCATGCATGTAACGGCCCCATTCATTTTTATGCAACAGTCATACTCTGCATTACTAGACGTGTGCAATTAGTTCAGTTCCAACTATTTTTTTCTGAATATTCGGAAATTTGAAAATATAGAAATTCTAAAATTCTACATTTTGTAAATTCTACATTCTAAATTCAAAAATCTGAAATTTTCGAAAATTCGAAATGAAAAAATCCAAAAATTCGGAAATCCAAAAATAAGAAAGGAAACTTGAAAATTCAAAAGAACAAAAATCTGAAAGTAAAAATCCGAAAATTCTAAATTTTGGAAATTCGGAAATTCAAAGAAAATTTGAAAATCTGAAATAACTAACTAATAATAACTTAACTATCAATAACTATTAAATTATAGGTATTGGAATTTCCTTTTAAATTTGTCTGTCGGTGAATGTAACGAATATGAATCTATCTGAAGTTACGAATTATCTGTAATAACGAATGCCACATCTAAATGAATAGAATGCAATGCATTAATATTAATAAATAATAATAATAAAAACATATTATTATTATTTCATTCCGTTCCATTTGTTCGGATGTGGCATGCGTTATTTCGGATAATTCGTAACTTCAGATGAATTTATATTTGTTACGTTCACTAACAGCCACATTTGAAAGAAAATTCCAATACCTATAATTTGAAAGTTGATTGTTATTAGTTGTTATTATTTAGAATTTTTGGATTTTCGGCTTTACTTTTCTTCTTTTCTTGTTTTTGAATTTTCAGATTTTTGAATTTCTGAATTTGTGAATTTTTGAATTTCCATATCTTCAAATTTCTGAGTTTTCGAATTTTTGAATTTCCGAATTTCCGAATTTTCAAATTTCCGAATTTCCAAATTGTAGAATTTCAGAATTTTAGAATGTCAGAAATGTAGAATTTAGGAATTTTCGAATTTATGAAAAAAAAATGGATGAAACGAAAACACATTTTTCGACAGTGCACATGTCTATGCATTACCACTGGAGATAACCATAAATATGGTTCTCCATAAAAACAGACAGGGCAGAGGGGTACAGGCGCAGGATGGAGAGAGCCAAGTGGGGACACTTTCAAAAACAAGGTGTTGTTGTTTGTTTTTTTTACGAATTTCCAAATTTTTCCAATTATTCGGAAATTTTAACATTCTGAAATGATAAAATTCGAAATTTCGGAAATTTGAAAAATCAGAAAATTGGAAATTTTGGAAATTGGAAATTTGAAAATCCGAAATTTCGGAAGATGAATATGTGTGAAACAGGAAAAGAGAAGCATTACTCCAGGTGGCTAAACTCAGGGAGGTGAGGGCCTGCTTTGGCCTTTAAGTTAAACATAAGAATATTCACAGTTTGTATTTGAGTTTCTATTATTTATTCCCTGTACTCTGATGCAGCCACTCCAGTCGTTTTTGAACAGAAACCTGAAAAGTGCAGCTGTGAGGAAGGTTCTGAGGTCATTCTACGAGCCCAAATCTCCAAGCCCAATGCCCCCGTCCAGTGGAAGAAAGGGGCCTCGGCCATCAAGCCCAGTGACAAGCTGGAAGTACGACAGAAAGAGAAGACGGTGGAGCTCATCATACACCAGGCCCTGACGGAGGACTCCGGAGATTATACCTGCGATACTGGAGATCAAAAGGCCACGGCCACTGTGACTGTGACAGGTGAGGTCAGGGAGGACCCACGGATGTCAAACATTCTCAATGTGGACCTTTTTTATGTAAATCTTTACAGGCTTGCATTAGAAATGTGCACTGCCGAAAAATTTGTTAGTTTTCGTTTAATTCGTTTTTTTGTCTTTTTTCGGAAATTAGAAAATCCGAATTTTGGGATTTTTGAAATTCCGAATTTCTGAAATTCTGAATTTTTTTAATTATGAAACTCCAAATTTCCGAATTTTCTAATTTCTGGAAATTCGAAATTCCAAAAGGCGAAAATCTTAAAATTTGGAAATCCGAAAATGAAAATTAAAATCCGTGAAATTCAAAAGAACGAAAAAAATCAGAAAAATTCTAAATAATAACTAACTAACTTAAAATTACGTACTACTAATTTATAGGTATTGGAATTTCCCTTCAAATTTGGCTGTTAGTGAACGTAACAAATACAAATTTATCTGAAGTAACAAATTATGCAAAATAACGAAAGCTGCATCTTAACAAATGAAACAAATTATTAAATAATAATAAAAAAAACTTTTTATTATTAATATTGTTATTTATTATTATTAATTCTTTACATTCCATTCGTTTAGATGTGGCATTCGTTATTTCGGATAATTCGTAACTTCTGATAAATTTGTATTTGTTATGTTCACTAAACAGCCAAATTTGAAAGGACATTTCAATACCTATAATTTAATAGTTAGTAATAGTTAAGTTATTATTAGTTAGTCATTATTTCAGATTTTCGTGTTTTCGGATTTTTAGAATTTTCATTCTTTTTTTCAAAATTTCAAAATGTTTGAGTTTCTGATTTCCGAATTTCGAGTTTCGTTTCGAAAAATTAGAAAATTTGAGAATTTGGAATTTACTCATTTGTCAGAGTTCGTTAAACTAATTTGGAAGAAAACAAATTGCACACATCTAGCTTGCATGGATAAACTCTTGACATACCTCAATTTCCAGCTACAACTTAATTTTTTAAAGTGGTACTAAATATAGAGTTGTTGATTTAAAAAAAAAATGAGAATGCAAAATCTGGCACAGTTCTGCATACAATCTTCCATTTTTTTTTTGTCAAAGCTTAATTGAAGAAGTTGAAGTTAGAAGCTGATTAGCTACCATGCAGAGCTTAACTAGATCACTGTTCCCTCCACTCAGCTCTCAGATTACCCTCAGCTCTGTACTCTTTGCCATGCAGTGTGTGACATCAGATCCCCTGCCTCCTGGAGCTTCGGAATGCTGTGTAAAGTTTTTATTTTAACCTCTTTAGCCCTGAAAGGTTTACCCCCCCCCCCCTTTATGACCAGGCCATTCTTTGTAATATGGCACTGCGTTATCTTAACTGGCAATTGCCGATCGGAAATGCTCTGAAAGACTATTCTTTATTTCGGATAATTCGTAACTTCAGATAAATTTGTATTTGTTACGTTCACCAACAGCCAAATTTGAAAGGACATTCCAATACCTATAATTTGATAGTTATTTGTTATTTAGTTATTATTTAGAATTTTCGTATTTTTTTTTTTTTATTTTCTTGTTTTTTGAATTTTCAGATTTTTTTTATTTCCGTATCTTCAAATTTCCGAATTTCTGAGTTATCGAATTTAAAAATGTTTGAATTTTCGAATTTCTGAGTTTTTGAATTTAAACATTTTCGAATTTCTGAATTTTTGAATTCTTGAATTTCCGAATTTCAAATTTTCCGAAATGTCAAATTTAAGAATTGTCGAATTTACGGAAAAAAAATAAAAAATTTATGAAACGAAAACAAATACATTTTTCGACAGTGCACATGTGCGCATTACCACTAGAGGTACTGTAACCATAAATATGGTTCCCCATAGAAACGGACAGGGCAGAGGGGTACCTGCTCAGGATGAGTGGGGACACTTTAAAAAACAAGCATTTTCGGATTTTCACATTTTGGGATATTTTCAAATTTACGAATTTAAAATGTTAACGTTTTTGATTTTCTAAATTTTCACATTCCCGAATTTACGAATTCTGAATTATTTCATTTTCAAATTAAGAATTTTTTTAGAATTTCAAATTTCCAAATTTTCAAATTTCCACATTTTCACATTCCCAAATTCCCAAATTTACGAATTCCAAATTTTTGAGTTTCCAAATTTTCAAATTTCCTGAAAAAATAAATAGATAATTATAGCATTTTAAGATATAGGTAAATTAAATTAGTTTATATTGACTCAGCTATTAAAACCCAACATGATGTAATTTCCCAGCATTGCCCGTGAATTTCACGCAAGATCTACAGAGTGAGCAGGGTGAAGAGAACGGATCGGTGACGCTCCGAGCCGAGATCTCCAAACCTGGCGCCCCCGTGCAGTGGAAGAAAGGCGGAGCAGCCATTATAGCTGGCGCCAAGTATGAAGTGAAGCAGTCTGGACACGTGGTGGAACTTCATATACACAAGCTGCAGCAGTCTGATGCAGCTGAGTACACATGTGACACCGGCGACCAGAAATCAGTGGCTACAGTGTCTGTTAAAGGTAAGAGAGGCCCTTCACTGACCAGCACGGGGGGGGTGGGGTGGTTAAAAAATGTTAAAATGGCCAGCATATAATCACATTCTATAGATGGGACCTTCTCAACTAACCATCATTAGCATGATCATTGGCAATATACACTCACCAGACACTTTATTAGGTACACCTGTTCAATTGCTTGGTAACACAAATTGCTAATCAGCCAATCACATGGTAGCAACTCAATGCATTTAGACATCTAGACATGGTGAAGATGACTTGCTGAAGTCGAGAGCATTAGAATGGAGAAGAAAGGGGGTTTAAGTGACTTTAAAACGTGGCATGGTTGTTGGTGCCAGACGGGCTGGTCTGGGTATTTCAAAAACTGCTGATGTACTGGGACTTTCACACACAACCATTACTCGGGTTTACAGAGAATGGTGGCAAAAAAAAGAGAAAATATCCAGTGAGCGGCAGTTGTGTGGAGGAAAATGCCTTGTTGATGTCAGAGGAGAATGGGCAGATGGTTCAAGATGATAGAAAGGCAACAGTAACTCAAATAACTTCTCGTTACACCCAAGGTATGCAGAATACCATCTCTGAACGCACAACACATCCAACCTTGAAGCAGATAAGCAGCTCCGGGCGGCACTCCTGTCAGTAGACATGTGCAATTTGTTTAGTTCTGAATAAATTTTTTAACGAATCTTGACAAATTAGTTCATTCCGAAATTTCCAGATTTCCAAATTCTTCAATTTCCAAATTCTTCAATTTCCGAATTCTTCAATTTCCGAATTCTTCAATTTCCGAATTCCTTAATTTCCGAATTCTTCAATGTCAGAATTTTCAGATTTCCAAATTTCCGAATTTTCAAAAAATTCGGAATTTCTGAAATTTGAAAATTCGAAATTTTTAATTCAGAAATTCGAAAAATCTGAAACTTAGAAAAGCTGGAAATTTGGATTTTTGAATTTCTGAATTTTCAGATTTTAGAATTTTTGAATTCCAAATTTCCGAAATTTTGAATTTCCGAACTTTCAAAAATTCGGAATTTCTGAAATTTGGAAAAGAATAAGGAAATTCAGAAGTTCAGGGATTTCAAATTTTGGAAATGTAAACATTTTGAAAATTTGAAAATTTTGAAAATTAAAAAATCGGAAAATTAGGATTTTCGAATTTACAAATTCCAACCTTTCGAATTTCCAGAATTTCCAAAAGCAAAAAAAAATAAGATGAGCTACAGCATCAGAAGACCACACCAGGCACTCCTGTTAGTAGACATGTGCAATTTGTTTAGTTCTGAATTCGTTTTTTAACTAATTTTGACAAATTAACTGTTAATTCCAAAATTTACGGATTTCAGAATTTTCGGATTTCTGAATTTTGAATTCCGAATTTCCAAATTTATGATTTTCCAGAATTTCCGAAAATAGCAAAAAAACAAAACAAAACAAATTAAACTAAAACAAACACATTTTCGGCAATGCACATGTCTTCCTGTCAGCTAAGAACATGAAACTGAGGCTACAATTGGGACAGGATCACCAAAGTTGGACAATAGATTGGAAAAACGTTGCCTTGTCTGATGAGATTGGATTTCAGCTGCGACATTCAGATGGTTGGGTCAGAATTTGGCGCATGGATCCACCCTGTCTTGTATCACCGGTTCAGGCTGGTGGTGGGGGTGTAATGGTGGGGGGGATATTTTTTTGGCACCTCTTAGTACCAACTGAGCATCGTTTAAACACCACAACCTTTCTCGGTGAGTGAGGCACAATGGATATCTGGAGGAGGCATGGCAAAAATGATCTGTTCTTTGGGCATCCCATATCCTTTCCCCAACCAAGTTATATCCTTCAAATAAACAAACAAAAAAAAAAGCAAATGACTGTTCATTGTTTACTGGAAAGTGATGTATGGAGGTCTGGCAGCAGGGTGAACATGGTGGATGATATTAACTAGTAGCAACCATCCGCTACATTAAGAAAGGCTGTTTTAGGTCAATTTGTTGGAACACCGTCATCACATGCTGAGAAGTAAGGTGAGAACGACAACATACAAACTTTATTTTGTTTCAGAACCAGAACCGTATATAGTGGATCAGCTCCAGAACGTGTCGGTAGAGGAGGGAGAAGATGCCATCTTCAAGTGTAAGGTGTCGAAGGATAACGCTCCCATTGTCCAGTGGTCTCTGGCTGGAGTTCCGCTGCAGAACAACGAGATGAATGAGATCTCTGTCCACAAGGGAAAAATCCACACACTCACCCTGAGGAAGGTCACTCCGGAAGACGCCGGCTTGGTCAGCTTCAGGGTTGGCCAGAACAGTACCGAAGCACAGCTAGAAGTTAATGGTAAATAAGGAGAGGTTGAGAAGGACTTTGTATTTTTTTCCTATTGAGGCAGAAACTACAGGAACGTGGGTGGGTGCGGCGTGGCAGTGGCAATAACACACACTCAGTCCAGATGCAATAGAAAGAACTTGTATTGTAGTCAGACAACAGTCCCCGGCCCAGCCGAGAACACTCACGGTTGAGCAGCAGATTGTAGCAAAGCAGATCTCATCCGTACTGGCGGAATCTGTCTTGAGGGGTGGAATGCTGCTTGGCCTGTCCATGCCCAATGTGGGGAGGTTTCCAGGAAGAATGGCAGAGCCCTAAGCTTTCCCTAATCATCTGTAACCTTCCCCTGCCGCTATTACTGCCCTTACGCTACCCAGACGCCAAATGAACACCAAACCTAGGAGCCAGGGTCTTAAATAGGCTCTGCCCGACCCAAGATGGCCACCACAGTCACACGAGCTGTCAGCATTCAACCGGATCGCAGCCCCAGTGACCCAGGAAACCATGGAGGAACCATGTTCCTCTTGACTTGCTCTCTGCGGTTGAGCACCACCTGCAGTGAAGAAAATAGACTACGCCTGCCTACAGGCGCCCGGGGGTTTTGTGTTCCCTGAGAAGCTTGTGGGCGGTGGAACTATGACCACGAATATTACTAATGAACAAGGATGCAAGGTCACATTTACTTTCCATGCTGCCCTTTTTTTAAATAGCTAGATACACCCAAGCCTGATATACTCCAGGTTGGACCCAGCACTATACTATGCAATAGTGCCCTAATCAGGCCTGCCTCCTTCTGTACCAAGTGAATACAGGAAGCTAATATGAAAACATATTTAATGTACTTATATTAGCTGTATTTAAATCGCTTATATGAGCCGCCCTTGCCAGATCATATACCTGTACATTGGTGGGGCTCCTCTGGTTCTGCACGTGGTTGGACACAGCACAATTTTGTCAGCAGGTCCCAGCCAATGATTTATGGCTGAGACCTGCTGATTGGCTGTATCCAATCACAGGACAGATCCCTGGGCTCTGTACACAGATCAGCGGTCTGGCAGTTTCTTCTCACCTGCAAAACAGCACACATTGCACATTGTTAGGCACATATTAAAAACCTTGATAATGCGAGATGTTAACCCCCTTCCCAGCCAGTGTCATTAGTACAGTGACAGTGTATAGTATTATCACTGATCTCTGTATTAGACGTCAGTGTCAGTAAGTGATCCTCCCAGATAGTGTCTGTTAGCGCCAGATTGTCCGCCACCCTATCACAGTCCCACTATACAGTAAGTCGCCGATCACCACCATTACTAGTTAGACATGTGCAGAATGAAAAAAAAATTGTTTTGTTTCATTTTGATACGTTATTTACATGAATTTGTTTAGTTAAATTAGTTTTCAGAATTTGTTTAGTTTATTCGTTTTTGAATCAATTCGAAAACTTTTTGAATAGTTTTTGAATTGGAATAGTTTCCCAATTTCCAAAGATAATAAAATAGAATAGAAAATAAAGGAATAGAATGAATATATATATAAATAAATAATATATATATATATATATATATATATATATATATATATATATATATATATATATATATATATATATATATATATATATATATATATATATATATATATATATACAGTATATATATATTTTTTTTAATCTATTCCTTTATTTTCTGTTTTATTTTAATCCCTTCGGAAATTGGAAAAGGAATCAAATTCGGAAAGTTTTCAAATTTCAAATTGGAAAAGTTTTCAAATTTCCCAAAAGAAAAAAATAGAATAGAAAATAAAGGAATAGAATAAAAAAAAATGTTTTTCTATTATTTTCATTTTTTTCTATTCTATTTTATTCCCATTGGAAATTGGAAAACTATTCGGATTTAAAACGTTTTTGAATTTGAAAACTATTCAAAAAGTTTTCCAAATTCGAATCGTTTTCAAATTAAAATAGTTTTCCAATTTTCAAAAATAATAAAATAGAATAGAAAATAAAGCAATTGAATAATAAAAAAAAAATGTTTCTATTCCTTTCCTTTTTTTTCTATTCTATTTTATTCCCTTCAGAAATTGGAAAACTATTCATATTCAAAAAGTTTTCGAATTTGAAAAGTTTTTGAATTCGAAAAGTTTTTGAATTCGAAAAGTTTTTGAATTCGAAAAGTTTTTGAATTCGAAAAGTTTTTGTATTCGAAATTTTGTCCGAGTTTTTTAGTTATTTTGGATTTGTTTAAATTAGGTACTATTCTAATTCATACACTCAGATGCGTCCGAATTTCCGAAAATTTGTCCAAATTTTAATTCAGAACAGAACGATGGCCTGATCATGAAGATTGTGAATCCTTCCGAAGGCCAAGTGGTTAAATGGCTATTTGTTTTATTTGCCCAGAGAACCCTGTTGACCCTTTTACCTCTTCTGCTATTTTTCTATTCTATTCCTTTGTTTTCCATTCTATTTTATTCTCTTTGGAAATTGGAAAACTATTCGAAACGTTTTCGGATTCTAATTCGAAAAGTATTCAAAAAGCAATTTGAATTAGAATTCCGTCCGAACCTTTTTAGTTATTTCAGATTAGTTTCAATTCGGTACTATTGGAATTTATCCGAATTTCCGATTAACGAAAATGTGTCCAAATTTTAATTTGGAACGAAACGAACCGCACATTTCTATTACCAGTATAGCGTCTGTAGCTGTGTAAATTCCAGTATATATCCCATAGTTTGTAGGCGCTATAACTTTTAGGCCTCGTACACACGAGGCAATAGATTTGTTCAAATCTGTCCGTCCGACAGATTTGAACAAATCTGTCTGCTGGGATTTTTGTTTGCTCGCGTGTACACACGAGCAAACCAAAATCCCCGCCAGCAGAGAGCGCGCTGACGTGTCGGTGACGTGGCGGTGACGTTGACGCCGCCACGTCACCGCACCAGGAAGTAAAACACTTCCGCGCATGCGCCGAATCCATTCGGCGGCGGTGCGGCGGCGGGGCGGGACGACATGTCTGCTGGTAAGTGTACTAACCAGCAGACATGTCGGGCAGACACATTCCCACCCGATAGATTTCAAAGCATGCTTTGAAATCTGTCGGGTGGCCAAATCCGTCGGCTCGGCCGTACACACGATCGAATCTGTCTGCTGAAACGGTCCAGCGGACCGTTTCCAGCGGACAGATTTGATCGTGTGTACGAGGCCTTACACAAACCAATTGCTATAAACTTATTGGGATTTTATTTGAACAGAGACATGTAGCAGAATACATTTTGGCCTCAATTTATAAAGAAATTGGATTTTATTGGATATGTTTTATAGCAAAAAGTAAAAAAAATATATATATAATTTTTTCAGAATTTTTTGGTCTTTTCTTTAATTTGTATTACAAAAAATAGAACAAAGATGATCAAAGACCATCAAAAGAAAGTTCTATTTGTGGGAACAAAAAGAGTAAACATTTAATTTGGGTACATGGTGGCACGACCGCGCAATTGGCAGGTAAAATAACGCACTTCCGCTTCGCAAAAAAATAAAATAAATGGCCTGGTCATGGAGGGTAAACCTTCCGGAGGCCAAGGGGTTAAATGGGTATTTTTTTTATTTGCCCAGAGAACCCTGTTGACCTTTTACCTCTTTTTCTGTTTTTTTTAAATTAAAACCCCAGTGGTGGTGCTGAAATTTTCAAAGCCCCTGCAGCCTGCCGAGGCAGAAGAGGAGGGAAGCGTGACGCTAAACTGCGAGCTCTCCAAGCCCAACGTGACGGCGGAGTGGAGGAAAGGATCCCTGGTGATTAAACATGGTGGAAAATACGAGGTCACCGTAAAAGGATCGGTTCACAGTCTGCGTATTAAGGACGTCCTCCTGGAGGACGCAGGCGAATACAGCTGCAGCGCAGGCGGCGAGAAAACCTCAAGCAAGCTGCAAGTGAAAGGTAAGGAGGGGCAATGCCCATGCAGTCACTTTAATGTCAATGACTACTTCTTCAGCAAAGTAATAAAAAATATAATTTTGTATCATATATGTTACTGACAGAGAAGCTCCAGTCTAAATAAAGCCATTTGCTAAAGTCAGAAAAATTGATTATTTTAAGTCAGAATAATAAGTCAGGATTTTTCCACAGGTGATAGCCTTCCTTTTCGTAAAGCTTGATCAAACTTTCAATTTGAAATTAGCAAAATACATTCCAAGGGCATCAAAACAAAAGGTGTGCAAAGTCTCACGTTGGGTTCACACCAGTGGCGGCCCGTCCATTAGGGGCCCCCTCTATCCACAGTTGCCACGGCCGCCTCCCCCTATTCATGCGTCCGACCCCTTTCAGGACACCGGGCGCATGAATTACAGTGGCGGGGGTGTTTTTTTGAAGAACCAGAGGCTCTAATAGGCTTCAAAATGGGGTGGGCTCGTGGAGCAGAGCATTGAGCCACAAGCCCCCCCCCCAGGTGTTACAACAGCGAATGAATATTTACTGTTGTAACACTGATCCTCCTCACCGGCCAATCTGGAAGTGGGTCTGTTGCAGTACCCGTTACCCGATTTGCTGAAAGGACAGGCGATCCTATCGCTGAAAATAAAGGAATAGGATGAAAATAATATATATTTTTTTGTAATCTATTCCTTTATTTTCTGTTCTATTTTATTCCCCTTGGAAATTGGAAAACAATTTGAATTTGAAAAAGTTTTCTAATTTGAATTTGAAGACTATTCGAAAAGTTTTTGAATTTGAATAGTTTTCAAATTCGAATCGTTTTCCAATTTTCAAAAAGAATAAAATAGAATAGAAAAGAAATTAATATAATAGAAAAAATAATATTTTTTTTAAATTTTTTTCCTTTTTTTTTCTATTCTATTTTATTCCCTTTGGAAATTGGAAAATTAAAAAGTTATCGAATTTGAAAACTATTCGAAAAGTTTTCGAATTCAAATAGTTTTCAAATTCGAATATTGTTTTCCAATTTACAAAAATAATAAAATAGAAAATAAAGCAATAGAGTAAAAAAAAAATATTTAGATTTTTGAATTGAAATTGGAAAACTAAGTTTTCGAATTTAAAAACTATTCGAAAAGTTTTCGAATTTGAAAACGATTCGAAAAGTTTTCGAATTCGAAAAGTATTTAATTTAAATTTCGGATTCGTTTAAAAATTAGGGCCCGATGTGCCCGCTGATGCCCGATCCCCGCCGCTGCCCGATTTGCCCGCAGCCTAGATGGGCTAAGTGCCAGTGACTGTATGAGTCATGCTGCCCTGAACTCTAGTAATCCTGATCCAATTACAGACTTACAGGGTTTATGAACATGAGTCAGAATATGCTTTTACCTACTCTGACACTAGTAAACCACCAGAGGGTGCTACAAAAGGAAAATTAGGAGAGGTGTAAGCAGGCATTGGAAGGGATTTCTAGCCTTGGGTCTGTTTGACCCAATCCACCCTGGCAGGGCATATGTCTCATTTCAATGACACATAACGCGTGTTCATATGAGGTTGAGGGATTAGCAAGCTCCAAAGACGCCCACCCCCCCCCCCCCCTTTTAGCTGCAATTTCCAATTACAAAGTCCAAATTGCATACCTTTTGTTTTGATGCCCCTGAAATGTATTTAGCTGAATAAAACGTAAAGCTCAGTTGGGTTTTAAAGAAGAATTCCAGGTATGGCATTTTTTATCTGGTCCGGCAAGCTCCCAGTTACCATGCCGAAACCCTGCTGCATCGTAAACATGGGAAGCTGCCCACTCGACATGGGCACCATTTAGAGACCATTTTGCATTTTCTCAATGAATGATTGGACGAGGTGGAGAGGTGTGGGCGGTGACAACAGGCTCTCCATCTCATCCAATCAGAGAATACTTTGCTTTCTTTCAGAAGATGCAAAGTGATCTCTGAATGGCGCCCATGCCAAACGGCCAACCTCCAGAAGCTGGTGAAGATCACTGTAGTAGTGGTGTAGTAATCATGTAGTAATGGTGTAGTAGTGGTGTATTTGTCACATACCTTGGTTGGAGGCAAAGTTGACGAGAGGGCTTCCCTTGTGGCTCTGGTCCAAGCACCCCTGAATGTGGTGACAAGGCTCAAAGAAGCACAGGTGCTGGTAGCTAGGTAGCATGTGATTGCCACGGACAGAGATGTAGTCAAGGTGAACCAGGGTCATGCATGGTGAGGCAGCAGCATGGACAGGGAGCAGACAAAGCTAGGTTTAGTAGCAGACTGAGGTCAGTATCAGGAAAACAGGCAGAGCAAGATCCAGTAGCAAGCTGGGGTCAGTACCTGGGAAGCAAGCAGAGCAAGATCCAGTAGCAAGCCGGGGTTAGTACCAGGGTAGCAGGCAGGCAGAGCAAGTCCAGTAGAAGGCTGAGGTCAGTACAATGGAAGTAGGCAGAGCAAGGTCCAGTAGCAAGCTGAGGTCAGTACCAGGGAAGCAGGCAGAGAATAGTCAGAGGCAAGCAAAGATCAGTATCCAGAATCCACAGAGCAAGGGCAGGAACAGAAGATCAGTCAGCAAGCAGGAACACGAGTCGTGGGCACTAATGCACAGCACTTCACTTACATGTCAGTGCACACTGGATATTAGCGTGAGCTTGTCTGTGTGCTGGTACAAGTGCATGAGCATTAGCTGCACTGGAATTAGCAGTAGCTGCACAGGGGTGAGCATTAGCTGCCTGAGAATGAGCACTAGTATTAGCTTCCTGACAGTAATAGTAGTGTAGTAATGGTGTGGTAGCAGTCTGTGGTGGCCGGTGTTTCTTTTGGGGGGCAAACAACCCCCCCATTGATCGGGGGCATCTCAACCAACAAGATCTTACCCAAGCAGGAAACATAGGTTGCGGGCTCCAGCAGGTAGCGGCGGGCTTCGGCGAGCTCCAGTGGCAGCGGCAGGCTGCGGGCTTTTGCTGGGCACTCTAGTGGCAGGAGTGGGCTTTGGCGGCAGCTGGCTTCAATGGATGATGGATGGGCTCCTATGTCTTCTGTTTGGCTCCTCCTTTCTTCTCCTAGGCGTCCAATAGGCTCAGCCTGTCCTTTCATTCAACCAGGTGATGGGAATCACACCCTCTCCCTGATTGGCCGGGAGCAGGATCAATGTTGCAACAGCAGATATTCATTCGCTGTTGCAACACATCTGGTCGGGCTGCAGGCGCAATGCTCTGCGCCCTGAGCCCACCCTATTTTGAAGCCTATTAGAGCCTCTGGCTCTAATCATGTGCTTCAAAAAACATCTAGGAATGCGGCGGGGCATGGATAGGAGGGGGGGGCAGCATCCGTGTGCCCACAATGGATGGGCCACCCCCGGTAGTGGTGTAGTAGGGGTTTTGAAGGGGTGCAGTAGAGGTGTAGTAGTGGCTTGTTAGAGGTGTAGTAGCACTATACTAGAGGTGTTCACTGCAGCGATTTCCAACTTCTAGAAGGGTCCCTCAGGCATGGTTTATACATAATTGGTCCAAGCTGGAACAAAGTAAATATGTGAAATTATCCATTACCTGGAAATCTTCTTCAAATAAATTGTTCTAGAAGAAGATATGTCTTCTTGGATAATGAAACCATATAAAATAAAATAAGGATTGACTGTATGGTAAATGGAAAAGATCATACTGGCCATTAAACCTAGGTGTATCTCAATTGGAAATTCATTCTATGTTATAATGAAATAAAGTTAATATTCAAATTATTTTCAGCCTTTTGCTGCCCCTTACCCTGTGGCACCTGAGGCATCGGCCATCCCTACCCATCCCTACTGTCTGTTATGTTTCATTAATGATTCCTCCCTTATTCACTGTGGATGATGTGTTTCAGCCCTTCCTGTAGTTTTCACACAAGAACTATGTAATATCGAACCGGAGGAAGGCGGAATGGCGATGTTAGAGTGCCAGGTCTCCAAAGATGGCGCCCCCATAGAGTGGAGGAAAGGAGCACTGGTACTACAGCCCAGTGATAAGTATGAGATGAGGCAAAGCGGCACTTTAGTTGAATTAGTGATCCATAGCGTGGACATGGAAGATTGCGGCCAGTACGCCTGCAGCACCAATTCCACCCAGACTGTCGCTTCCGTCTTCGTACAAGGTAACCAATGTTGGGAAGGGGATGGGGGGTGCATGATGTACTTTCAGTGCGACAAAGATTGTGTTAAAAAAAAATTGATCACATGATTTTATTAGTATAATCCCCAAGTGTCCTTTATCACACCAAAGGCAAAGGAGGACAGAAGGACAGACACTATGTACTCTATAGAACAGTAAGAGCTTCTTTGTAAGAAATGTATTCCAATGTTATTTAGTACATTTTCCTCCATTTCCTGTAGTGTTATGAGGAGTATCCCCCTGCAGTGTCCTGTGGTTCCTCCTGTTGGCCACTGTTGGATACAGTAGTGATATAGGAGCTGATGGGTAGAACCGCAGAATGCAAGTGCAGGACCAGAAATCCGACACACCCAAAAGTGTCGGTTGCTGCAGATTGTTTAGTCCAGGGGTCGGCAAGCCGTTGATCATGATTGACCGCGGGCATCGGACGAGTTAATCGGGAACACAGCCCTGCACACAGCCTCCCCCAAGTGTGAAGGGAACACTACAGTGGGGGGTAAGAGGGGACAGAGGACACTGCAGTGGGGGGAAGGTGTGAGGGGCACAGAGGCTATTGCTTTGGGGGCAGAGGTGTGGAGTGAAAGGGGCAGATGACATTGCTTTGAGGGTGGGCAGAGGATGCTACAGTGGGGGGAGTGTGTGAGGGGGACAGAGGATAGTGCTTTGGGCAGAGGACACTACAGTGAGGGAAGGGAGTGAAGGAGACAGAGGATATTGCTGTGGGGGGCAGAGGACAATAAAGTGGGGAAGGGTGTGAGGGGGACAGAGGATATTGCTTTGGGGGCAGAGGACACTAGAGTGGAGGGAGGGAGTGAAGGGGACAGAGGACATTGCTTTGGGGGGATAGGACACTACAGTGGGGAAAGGGTGTGAGGGGGACAAGATTTTGCTTTGAGGGAAGAGGACACTACAGTAGGGGTGGTAAAGGGGTCAGAGGATATTGCTTCGGGTGAGGAGGGAGTGAAGGGGACAGAGGATATTGCTTTGGGGGGGCAGATGACACTACAGTGGGTGCAGGGTGTGAGGGGAACAGGAGATATTGCTTTGGGGGCAGAGGACACTACAGTGGAGGGAGGGAGTGAAGGGGAAAGAAGACATTGCTTTGGGGGGGCAGAGGAGACTACAGTGGGGGTGTGTAAAGGGGACAGAAAACACTGCTTTGAGGTGGCACAGGACACTGCTATGGGGATGCAGAGGACATTACAGTGGGGTGGTTGTGATCTGAATGGGGAGAGTGGCTCGCTGAGAGGCTGAGCCGTGTGCTATTCCAGGCATGTGAGTGGATCTCGATCATATGGCCCAGATCTTTCCCAAGTCAAGGCTTCAGCCCGCTGTCTGCTGAAAACTGGTCACAGAAGGGCATAGGAGAAGTACAGTCAAATAAGGTTCGGCTGTACTTCTCCTTTAATGATAACAAGAAGTGGGGAATCACCCTAATGTGGGCACAGACAGCAATACAATTTTGCCTTTAGTTATACTAAAAAACAAGCCCCTCACCAACCTTTGTAGCTACAGGTAATGTGGAGCAATTCATTCTCAATTCTCCTTCCCTTTACAGTTACAATTATAAAGGGGTTGACTACTGCATGTTATATTTCCTGTTGATTCATGTTGTTAGATTTGTGTGGCTTCTCGCCATGATTCACAGTTGGTCTTTAAACAATTGGACTTGTTTTGTGGCTTCTCGCCATGCTTTACAGTTGGTCTTTAAAAACTTGGGCTTGTTTTACTTGCCTACAAGAAGAATCAATGTTCCATTGTGCAAATGTACATTTATATAAATGTATATAAAATATTAGTTTTCTATTGTTTATAGTAATAATGTCTTTCCTTTGAGGATATTATGTAAATTTGTAACCATTGCAATTTTGGTAAACTTATGCCGCGTACACACGGTCGTTTTTTGCGATGAAAAAAAACGACGTTTTTTGTGAAGTAAAAAACGACGTTTTTGAAACGTCACTTTCAAAGACGATGTTGCATACACACCATCGTTTTTTTCACAAAAAACGAGGTTACGTTCACCACACTTTTCCATTGAAGCTCGCTTCATAACTAGCTTCTGGGCATGCGCGGGTTGAAAAACGTCGTTTTAAACGACGTTTTTGCTACACATGGTGACTTTTTGTGAAACAAAAAACGACGTTTTGAAAAACGACACAAAAAATTCAAGCATGTTGGAATTTTTTTTTGGTCGTTTTTTTTAAGACAAAAAACGACGTTTTGCCCACACACGATCAATTTAAATGACGTTTTAAAAAACGATGGTTTTTTTTCATTGCAAAAAACGACCGTGTGTACGCGGCATAAGGTTTTCTTTTTTTTGTTTTGTTTTTAACGAGCATCCTGTTTTTACCATTGTTTGATGTTTTTCTTTTTAATCTCTGAACCCGTCACCAGAGAGTAACGTAGACCTAGTATCCGCTTTAAAGAACACAGATGTCTTTGCGGGGGAGACGGCCGTTTTCTCCTGCGAGCTGTCCAGTCCGTCCATGCGGAATGTTCAGTGGTGGCTGGACGGCTCGCCCCTCCAGAACAGCCCTGTGAATGAGATCTCGGTGCACGGAGGCACCGTCCACACCTTAACGCTAAAAAACCTGGGGACCAATGACTCTGGCGTTGTCACCTTCAGAGCTGGCTCTCTCGTATCTTCTGCTAAACTGTTAATCAAAGGTATTTTAAAAAGACTAACACAAGCCTAACTGAGCTGGTTCCAACCGCCTGCTAGTGTTTTCCCTTTCTGGAGCAAAGGCAAATGTGTTGAAGTGAAGGAAACTTAAAAGGGATTTTTGGGGACGCAAAGAAACTAGAGATTCATGCGTAATAAAAAGTAGGAAGCCTTTAAAATACAATCATAATGCTTTCCAGACCCACCATCGGTGGCGAGGTTCCTCAATTCCCTCACACTAAGACTGCTACATCAATTATACTTAGGGCTTTTCATTTCTCAGGGAATAAGTTCCAGTCCCCCCTCTTTCAAGTCATTCCTCGTTACCGTCCCCTATCCATAACAATAAATTTCCCCCAACAGCAAAGGCCTCATCAGCAACAAAATACTACCCTTGAAAGAATAGAACCCCAGCAATAAAGTACCCCTTCCACACAACAAAAATTGACCCCTGATGTAACAATAACTAGATCTCCCAGTCAGCAACTATAGAGCCCTCCCTCAACAGTAGACCCCTACCAGCAACCATTGACCCCCACCCCCAGCAACGATATTATCCCCCACAGCAACAATATGACCCCCCCCCCCACAAGCAATGATATACCCCCTAGTAACAATATTAGATCCCTGTAGCAACAATACATCCAAACCCCTGGCACAGATTGATCCCCAGCAACAATAGTAGATCCCTCGAGCAACAAAATATACCCCAAGCAACAGTAGACCCCAATGTAACAAAACAGGAGATCTCCTAGCAGCCAGTATTAATAGACCCTTCAAAAGCCAGCAACAATAGACCTCTTCCTCAACAGTAGATCCCTCAGATCAACAGTGGACCCCCCTAGCAACAATATGATCCCAAACTAGCAACAATAGACTCCCCCACAAGCAATAATAGGATCTCCCACCAGCAATAGACTTCCCCCCAACACCAATAGATCTCACTAGCAGCAAAAAACACTTGCCAGTAACAATACAGTAGGTCTCCCAACAGCTAGCATTAATATACCCTCCAGAAGTTAACAACAATAGACTCTTTCCTCAACAGTAGATCCCTTCCAACAACAATTGGCCCCCTAGCAACAATAGGATCCCCCCGCCAATTTCAAGATATCCCCCTAATAACAATAGATCTCCTCAGCAGTAAAAAAAAAAACTGTTAGTAATAATACAGAAGATCTCCTGTTAGCCAACATCAATAGACCCTCCAGAAGCCAGCAACAATAGACCCCTCCTTCATCAGCAGATCCCTCCCAGCAATGATTGACCCCCTAGCAACAATAGGATCCCTGACCAATAACAACAGATCCTGTTAACAAAAGTATATCTCCCCAGCAGCAATAAGCCCCCTACCAGTAGCAATACAGTATATCTTGCAGCAGCCAGCATTAATAGACCCTCCAGAAGCCAGCTAACAATATACCCCTCTCTCAACAGTAGATCTCTCCTTGCAACTATAGGATCCCCCACCTGCAACAATAGCACCCTTCACAAGCAATAATAGGATCCCCTACAACAACAATAGATCCCCAACAATCGATCTGCCCAGCAGCAATAAACCCCTGCCAGTAACAATACAGTAGATCTCCCAGCAGCCAGCATCAATAGACCAGCCAGCAATTGTTGTCACCCTAGCAACAAAAGATCTCCCCAGCAAAAAAAATATCCTCCCACCAGCAACAATAGACCTCCCCAGCAACAAATAGCCCCCCACAGTGACAATAGTGACAATAGATCCCAAGCTTAAAAAGACCCTGCTGGAAAAAAAAGCCCTGCTTATGATCCAGTGGTCAATGGGAGGAGCCACAGAGGGCAGTGAGAGACTCGGGACACACCTTGAAGTGTTGCATGTTGAAGATTCTACCAAACCTTTGAGCATGAAGATTCTATTCACCGGCAGAGAGACTGATACGTTTTATGATTGTAGTTTTCAAGGCTGCCTCTTATTTTTTAGTGACATCTGTCTGTGTCTATTGACTTCAGTGAGTCTACTTATGCTATTTGGAGGTCTTCTAGTCATTGGGCAGGGGCTACCAACAGCTTAAAAGTGTAAACCATAAATCGTTCCCATCACGTCTTCCCTTTTGGTTTGGGGAATTTACTATAAAAAGCTTTCAGTGGGTGCATTATAGTGAGGGAACCTTGTCACCCAGGGACAGGAAGTGCATTACTGGCAGGATCACTAGGTAAAAATAAGGGAGCCTTCAGAAAATCTAATGCAGCCTCCACATTTGGAGACTGGTATGCTGCAATAAATGACGTTTTGGTTTTTGGCTATACATTAGATGTTTTGTTTAGTTCTGAATTCGTTTTTTAACAGATTTTGACAAATTAATTAATTCTGAAATTCCCAATTTTTTTCATTTTAAAATTTTTGGATTTTCGAATTTTCGAAATGAACAAATTACGAATTTACGAAAAAAGCAAAAAAGTAATGAAACGAAAAACGAACAAATTTTTCAGCAGTGGACATAAATTTATAGCTGTTACCGGACAGTGCAGTCTACATTGTCTCCCACAAGTACAAGCAAAAAATTGTAGTAGAGTCAATAAATTGATAAAAAAAATTTTTTTGAAAGCTTTATAATTTGTTGTTCCTTTAGACTCTAAATTTGTGTAAGTGAGTTCAAACCATCAGTTTATTGTTCAGTTATAAATTGACCATATATACTTTTTGCTACCCTTTCCATAGAAACAGCCTGACTCTTGATTGAGGTATAGGGTATGGAATATATTTCTATATTTTTTTAAAGACAGTATAACTTTATACTTCAGTCATCCATCTCATGGACTATAAACAAAGTCACTTTGCCCCGCTACAAACCCTAAGCTTATGCTCCTTGCCTGACATAATTTAAGTTAGACCAGCCTTCCTCAATCTGGTTCAATGGAATCTTAAAGTTGCTGGGGGTTTCTTAACCTCCCTGGCGTTATGATTCTGTCTGGAATTTTGTACCAAAAGCGTTGCAATTGTTTTGCAAGGAAATGTGGTGTTATGTATTATAGGCCTGCAATTCTTAGTAAGTACTTACTTAAACCTGACCAAACAAGACTCTAGTAGACATCCCAGATGTGATAAAAGATGAAACACAAAATCATGAATTATAATCTAATAACTAATATTATTTTATTTAATACTGTAATAAAGAATAATGAATTTAGTCAAATAAAGAAAATTCAATATACATCTTGAGTGTGATACACTTTGAAGCAGGGGACTGCACAAAGTCCGACATCGCAGTCAGGACAATAGTATCTTGTCTCTTTTCGGACTTTTTTCCCCTTGCTATCTCTTTTTGAGCAGCACACTACGCACATTCTGGCAGGTGCTGCCTTTTTTGCAGTTGGCGGGATATAACCCAAAAAATGGCGACCCGTCAGACGCTCTGGATTCACCACATCAACAGCCCGACGTCCTGGTCTGTTTGCAGATACAGATGGCACCTGGTGGTTGATGAAAATCAGCTCAGCCACCTTCCAGATGAAGTCAGAGTGGACAAGAGGCTTGGCACTATATGCCCTGTGCAGGATGTAGGCGTTCCAAAGGCATTGTTCCAGAAGATGCCGGAATATTTTTTTGTAATATTTTTTCTGTTGTTTCCGCATAGCGGGGTAGTATGTCATAGCCTGATCGGCTCTATCGACTCCTCCCATTGAGCTGTTATAGTCGACCACGACTTGGGGCTTCAGCACGTCTTTTCCACCTTTTGTGTGGACCATGGCAGTGGAGGTATTGTGGACAGTGCTCATGAGGCACACGTCCTTTTTGTCTCGCCATCGCATTGCCATGATCTTACCCTTTTGCCAGGCAACAATTTCTCCGATTTTTAATTTTCTCTTCCCAAATGCAGATGGCATGTCACGGCGGTTAGGCCTAACGGTACCATAGGCATCAGTCTTATTCTGTATCAGGACTTCATATAGTTCCGGAGATGTATAGAAATTATCGGTGATCACACAGTACCCCTGGTTCAGCAATGGCTCCAGTAGTGTAAGCACAGATGATGTGGCCATCCCATAGCCGCTGTACCTGGGGTTGAACTTTGTGCCTTTACCAGTATAAATGACGGAGTTCCATATATACCCAGTGGATGCCTCGCAGAGCATAAATGACTTGATGCCAAACCGCGCTCTTTTTGAAGCGATGTACTGAATCCAACTCAGGCGACCCTTGTAGGCCATCAAGCTCTCATCCACACAGACATCCCTATCTGGCACATAGGTCCGCTGGAAATTACCAACAATAATTTGCCATACCTCCCATATTTTTTTGAGTTTGGGCGCAGGATGCGTGGCCTCATCAAACTCTTCATTGTTGGTGAAGTGGAAGTTCTTCATGATGAGAGAGAAACGGCATTCTGACATCACAGTGCCAAAAAATGGAGTGGCCAATAATTTGTTGGTGGTCCAGTACCACTTCTGGAGCGGTTTCCCCACCACGCCCTGCAGAATAATGAGCCCCAAAAACTGCCAGATGTCCTCTCTGGTCACTGGTTCCCATTTTCTGCTGCGGGAAAATTTGGCATGCGGCGTAGCGGATTGCTGCTCCTGGTAGCGGTTTGTCTCCGTTACAATTTTTTCTATGACATCCTCTGTAACAAATAATTTTAGGTAGGCCAGAGGGTTGTCCTGCTCCACATTTACCTTCAGCCCTGGTGATCCGGTAAACGGAAATCTTGGGGGCGCAACCTGGTCCATATCGGCAATAGGGCACCAAGTGCGCACATTACTGAGGCTAAGTGCAGGTTCTTCGCCTTCATCACTTGACAGATCAGTGTCGGTCTCAGGGTCAGATGACAAATCCCACGACTCACTTTCACTCTGTTCGGCGAGCATCTCTGCACCATTGTCGCTGTCACTCAGCTGCTCCAAAAGCGCTTTTTGTGAAAAGTGGCGCTTTTTTGATGTCATTTTTTTTTATTAGAGCACTATGGGGAAGGCAAGGGCACTGTCAAGTGAGTAGTGTTGTAACTACTAGTGAGTAGTCAAGTGAGTAGTGTTGTAACTACTAAAGGTAATAATCTGAGGGGATTGCACTGTATTGCACTGTATCACCTCTTTTGTGTAACTTTTTTTTGAAATTCCCGCCCAGTTCCGCACCCGTGCGTCGCTACGTCGCAGAGAGCGGAACAAGGAAGTGACAGATCGAGCGAGCACAGCGTCGCGGGATCGCGGGATAAGGTAAGGCACTCGCTGTGCGCTCTGCAGCTCACCCCGTGTCTGACACGGGATCAACAATGGTAGCAGGAAATTTTTACCCCGTGTCAGACACGGGAAAACCACCAGGGAGGTTAAGCAATGGGCAAGTTCTGCCTCTCAAATAAGTGACCACTGATACCATTGATCTTTATAGCTATCCTTTAGGGGCATTCTTCCCATTGTCCAATACCGTAAGAGGCATTCTGACTGATGGTCTGATGTGCCTACACACCATCAGTTAAATAACCGATCATGTCAGAACACAGTGACGTAAAACACAACGACGTGCTGAAAAAAATGAAGTTCAATGCTTCCAAGCATGCGTCGACTTGATTCTGAGCATGCGTGGATTTTTAACCGATGGTCGTGCGTACTAACGATCAGTTTTGACCTATCGGTCAGGCGTCCATTGGTTACATTTTAAAGCAAGTTCTCTTTTTTTTGACTGAAGGATATATAACTGACCGATGGGGCCCACACACGATCGGTTTGGACCGATGAAACGGACCTTCAGTCCATTTTCATCCGTTTTGACCGATCGTGTGTACGCGGTCTAAGGGGCATTCCTCCCATTGACCAATTCCATAAGGGGCATTCTTCCCACTGACCAATACCGTAAGAGGCATGCTTCCCATTGACCAATACCATAAGGGGCATTATTCCCACTGACCGATGCCGTAAGGGGAATTCTTTCCGTTGACAAATACTGTAAGGGGCATTCTTCCTATTGACCAGTGCTGTAAGGAGCATTCCCCTGACCTCCACTGTAATGAAGCCCTTCTCCCACTGACTATCATTGTTAGGCCCTTCTCCCACCTACCACCTATCCAAGAGCCCGTTCTTTACCTTCTTCACTGATCACCGGTGTAAGGGATCCTTCCCTCACTCACCACCAATGTAAGGGACCCTTCTTCACCAGCCACGGACATAAGGGTTTCTTCCCTTGCTCACTACCAATTCAAGAAACCCTCGCTCCCTCATCACCAGTCTAAGTGACAACTTCTTTACTGACCACCGATGTAAGGGGTCCTTTTCTCACTCGCCACCAATTTAAGGGACCCTTCTTCACTGGCCACCAGTGTCAGGGTTTCTTCCCTTTGCTCTCCTAAGGGATGCTTCTTCACTGACCTCTGGTGTAAGGGGTCCTTCCCTCACTCACCACCAGTGTAGAGGACCCTTCTCCACCAACCAATAGTGTAAGGGGTTCTTTTGTCACTCACTACCACTATAAAGGACCCTTCTTCACTGACCACTGGTACAAGGGGTCCTTTCCGCACTCACCACCAATCTAAATGACCCTTCTGCGCCAACCAATGTGTAAGGCGTTCTTTCATCACTTACTACCAGTCTAAGGGTCTCTTCTTCAAAGACATACAGTGTAAAGGGTCTTTTCCTCACTGACCACCATCTAAGGAACCCTTCTTTATTAACCACCAGTATCAGGGGACATTCACTGACTTCCAATAGGCTTGGGCTCTTTCCACTGACCACCAATGGGGGGAACACTACAGTTTTACGGTAATTATCTGCTTTTTTGTATTACCTTTATTATTATTATTTATTTCATTATTATTCCCCAAAGTATATTTGTAATAAAGAGAAGCCCTGGATGTCAAATACTCAAAGTACACCAAGTCTTATTTTATTTATTCTTAAATCTACAGGTCCCTGTTCTCTCTGATGTATCATGAGCTGTAGATATGGTAATTATTAGCAAGAGAGACCTGAAAGTTGTTTCAGGGGTTCCTCTCTCTTAAAGGGGTAGAGAAATTTATATTTAGACCTAGAGATGGGAAAGACCAGGAAAATAAAAGAAAACCATAGGGTAAAAAAAGTGTAGAATACGTTCTTTTATAATGATAAATTACACATCTATGTCATGGTATTCAAACAGATATAACATGAAAACCTTAATGAAAGATTTATGAGATTTATGAAATCTTATATTTTTATAAGTTCTCTCAGCTGAAGACAAGCAAATCCCGGAATACAGTTCAAATAACACTGGGCTTCTCAATGCAGTTCTCAAAAAAGAGAAATAAGCATTTCTGCCACTAGGGGGCACTGCAGAGAAAAGCCTCCAATTTGGTTTACTTGTAGGCTCCATCTTGTACCTTCTACAGTTGGGTGCTTGTTGGGACAGTAGATGATAATTTCTGTCCTCTGGCCTTAATTGACAGTTAAGATGATAAATGTGTCTGAAAAATTAGTTTATAAATATATATTTACATGATTCCTATTAATGTTCTCCACTATCACATCATAATGTTTCCTTATAGTCTGGTCAGAAAATTGTTTTTTCTTAACCCCGCTAAGTAAAATGGTGAGACCAAAATCTAGAGTTTGGAAACATTTGAAATGTGCAAATATTGTGAGAATAAATATTATTTTCCAAATGCTACAGTGATGACAAACCACATCCTGGCATGCCAGAAGTGCCCTAAAGACTGTCAGTAAATTATGAGGGTCATAATAATGTGAGTAGCCTTTCCCCCATTCCAATTCTCATACTAGAAATACTGGGCCAGATTCACAGAGCCCTTACTCCGGTGTATCTCACGTTAGACCGGAGTACTTTCAAATTACGCGCGTCGTTTCATTAGTCTGAATCCTCAAACCATGAAACGATGGCTTCGGGCTTCAATCCGACTGGCTTACGTGTTCCTACGCCTTCGGATCTACGCTGCAATAAATTTGCGGCTGCTGGGTGGAGTTCCCGTCGTTTTCCGAATCTGGGTATAAGCAAATTAGCTTTTTCCGACGATCCACAAACTTACGAGCGTCATTCGCAATCTCTTACGGCATCTGTAGTCATCTTTTTGCTGCGTAAAGTTATTCCACCTTTTATCTGGTCTAGTATTAGACAGCCCATGTTAAGTATGGCCGTCGTTCCCGCGTCGAATTTCAACGTTTTTTAAATTTTTTTACGTAAGTCGTCCGGGAATAGGAATGTACGTAAACTACGCTACTCAAACAAAAAATTACGTAATGACTAGTGTTGAGCAGAATATGCCATATTCGAATTCGCGATATATCTCGAATATATAGTCGAATATTCGACATATATTCGCTAAATACGAATATTCGTGATATTTTTTGGAAATTAAATGATTGCGAATTTTCGCGAATTTTTGCGAATTGCGAATTGCGAATTGCGAATGCGAATATTCAAGAAATGCGGAATGGAGCACTCTGATTGGCTCAGAATATTCGTGATATATTACAATATAAAATAATTGCGAATATTCGAGAAATGCGGAATGGAGCACTCTGATTGGCTCAGAATATTCGTGATATATTACAATACAAAATAATTGCGAATATTCGAGAAATGCGGAAGGAGCACTCTGATTGGCTCAGAATATTCGTGATATATTACAATACACAATAATTGCGAATATTCGAGAAATGCGGAAGGAGCACTCTGATTGGCTCAGAATATTCGTGATATATTACAATACACAATAATTGCGAATATTCGAGAAATGCGGAAGGAGCACTCTGATTGGCTCAGAATATTCGTGATATATTACAATACACAAAAATTGCGAATATTCGGCAAATGCGGAAGGAGCACTCTGATTGGCTCAGAATATTCGTGATATATTACAATATAAAATAATTGCGAAATTTCGAGAAATGCGAAATGGAGCACTCTGATTGGCTCAGAATATTCGTGATATATTACAATATAAAATAATCGCGCGATATCGCTATTACCGAATAATCGCATTGCGATTTTTCGGCAATATAAAATGAGCGCTGCAGCTACTCGGCCCAAGGTCTCTAATCATACCAGCAATGCTTTTAGACGTCGATGGGGATCTCTAGGATGTGATCTGTTCTAAAAAAAAATTTTAAAACATTCGAATATTCGAAATAGCGAATATTCGCCGCGATATTCGCGTTATTCGCGAATACTCGAATATGCAATATTCGTAGCGAATATTCGCAATGCGAATATTCGTGAGCAACACTAGTAATGACGTTATTTCGCGCAATGTACGGCGGGAAATTTCTAAACGGAGCATGCGCAGTTCGATCGCCGCGGGGAACCGCCTAATTTAAATGCTTCTCGCCCCCTAATCGTGTATTGCGATTCCGCCGCGAGAAATACACTACGCCGTCGTACCTTACGGGCCAAAATCTACATTAATTCGGCGTAGAGCCAGGTAAAATACGGCGGCGTAGTGTATCTCTGATACTCTGCGCCAATGTAATTGTACCTGAATCTGGCCCACTCTTTCTTCTGCTTTTGGGTCATCACAAAGTGTTTCTTCACCAAGCAGCATCTTCAAGTAAGAAACAATTTTGTTAACATTTTCCAAAATTTAATTTTTTTTTACGGGGAATTTTTTATTTTTTTAATGACTTCACAATATCTGAAAATTTTACATCTCTAGTTAGAACTATCTTGTAACCTAGGTAGACTTTGATATGTAACATGGATCTCAAGAGCAATATTCTGAAAGCCTGACTCTCAGTCAAGAATCAGGTCAACTGTTTCTATGGAAAGACAAAACTGTAAAAATATTAATTTAAAAGAAAAATGCAAAAACTTTAAAAATAATAAAAAAGGGTTTCAAAAGTGAATAGTCCTTTTAGTGCAAATCTGGTTTTAATGCGTCCAGCAGAGGGGTGTAGTATAACTATGCTGTGTTGCGGTTGGTAATGTTTCTAGAGGAGGTAAAACACTAGTAGTCATCTAATACTATGTAGCAAAATAACAAATAGCTCAACGGCTAACCCTATGCAGCATAAATCTATAATTTTTACAACAAAGCACCAGAACTGTGTACATATACAGAGATTTGATGTTGAATCCATACATTTAATAGAATGCCATTATAACCTCTCCTGCAAAGATGACAATTCCAAAAATGTAACATTGTTTTAATATATTTTAGTTTAGATTAGGCTGATTTACTGCAGTTATCAAATTATTATTTTCATTATGAAATGTTATTTATAAGGTGGCTATGTATTCTACAGTGAAGAATGAGACATAAAGCAACTGATTCATTAAAGCAGAGCAATGAAGACGTGGAAAGTGCAGTAGCACATTTCAAACAACTTTATTTATCCTTTTAGTGGACTCACCCAATAAAAATAAATGTTCTGATTGGCTGTTGGGTTGGGTTATTGCACTTTACATTCACATTGCTATTTTTTTTTTTTCTCGCAAAACTTGACTTTTATCGGTGCATAATTTAGGCAAAAGGAAAGAATTATAGAAGAAAAAAGTCCAACACTGACCTTAAAGTTGACCTTCTCCTTAGTATTTTTTTTTCTCTATAAAGTTTTGGTGCTTTAAAAATCTGTTAAATATAGATGGAGTCACTCAGTGTTTTTAGGTGAAACTTTTTTTCTGTTTTAGATATTTGCTAAAAAAAAATCCCATCTAGACATATATACCATAGTCAGATTTCAGAAAAAAACACCTTTCCCATATAAAAACAACACTTTTGCTTTTTTGTTTTTAACAATGCAAAGGGTATCACTACCACTACTATATAAGGGTTCCCCTTAATATTCCAACCAGACCCTTATTTAGGCAGGTGGACTGGATGGGCAGTAAAAGAAGGATCACAACATCATCAAGGGAGTCAATCACAGAGTCCAGTGGTGTATATCCATTTTTAATCATGGAGTTCAGTGATGTAAACACAGAGGTGGGAATCCTAGTTGGTGTGATTGACCATGTTTGGTTATGACCATATATGGACAATAGGGAAGAGCTCAAGATTCGGTTCCGTAGACGAGTTCAGAACCAACATTGACTGTCCAGGACAAATGTCCTATATGTAGGTGTATCTCTACAACTATTATAATAATGTTCCCCCTGATATTCCAACCAGACCTTTATCTAGACACATGGACTGGGTGGCCAGGAAAGAAAGGGTCATGGTATGAGAAAGGGAGTCAATTACAGCATCCAGTCATGTGTATCCATCTTCAGTCACAGGATCCAGTGATGTAAACTCAGAGCTTTGGATCCTAGTTGATGTCATTAACCATATTTGGTCATGACCATGTATGGTCAAAAGGAATAAGCTCAAGGTTCGGTCCGAAGACGAGTTCAGAACCAACTTTGACTGTCCAAGGCAAATGGCATATATAGCAGTGGTATCTCCACCACTACTATATTAAGGTTCCCCATAAAACTCCAACCAGACCTTTATCTAGGCATATTGACTGGGTGGCCAAGAAATGAAGGATCACAGCATTATCAAGGGAGAAAATTACAGCATCCAGTGTTGTATATCCATTGTCAGTCATGGAGTCTAGTGATATAAACAAAGGGCTTGGGATCCTAGGTTATGGTTATTGGCCATATTTTGTCACAACCATATACTGTATAGACAATAGGGATGAGTTTGAGATTTGGTCTGAACACAAGTTCAGAACAGACTTGGGCTGTCTGGGACAAATGTCATATATGGTAGTGATATCTTTAGCACCACTATATTAAGATACCCCTTAATATTCCAACGATCTAGGCATGTGGACTGGGTGGCCAGGAAAGGAAGGATCACAGCATCATCAAGAGAGTCAAGGGTATCCTAGTTGGCATCATTGACCATATTTGGTCACGACCATATATAGTTATTGGGGATGAGCTCAAGGTTTGGTCAGAACATGAGTTCAGAATGAACATGGCTGTCCAGGACAAACAGAATTTATAGTAGTGGTATCTCCACCCTTAATATTCCAACCAGACCCTTATCTAGGCATGTAGACTGAGTGGCCAGGAAAGGAAGGATCACGCATCATCAAGAGAGTCAAGGGGATCCTAGTTGACATCATTGACCATATTTGGTCACGACCATATCTAGTCATTTAGGATGAGCTCAAGGTTTGGTCCGAACATGAGTTCAGAATAAACTTTGCTGTCCAGGACAAACATAATTTATAGTAGTGGTATCTCCAACCTTAATAATCCAACCAGACCCTTAACTAGGCATGTAGACTGGGTGACCAGGAAAAGAAGGATGGCATCATCAAGGGAGTCAATCATGGCATCCATCATTAGTCACAGTTTCCAATCATGTAAACACAAGGATGGGGACCCTAGTTGATGTCATTGACCATATTTTGGCACTACCATATATGGCCATTAGGGATAAGCTCAAGGTTTGGTCAAAATATGAGTTCAGAATCAACTTTGGCTGTCCAGGACAAATGTCATTTATAGTAGTGGTTTAAAATCTCTGATTTTAAAGGGTATATTGAGTTTCTCATAGTCCCATATTTTGCTACATCATGTTTTGCACTTTTTAATGTCAGATTATTGACACTTAAAAGAGAACTTTTAGGGGGGAAATATAAAGTAATCTAATAAAGGCCCTCTTTCGTAAAAAAAAAAATCCTGAGTCCCTGTCCATGCCACTAGTGAGGTCATTACACCAGATGTAAACACTTTTGCCAGGTTAGTGAATCAGAAATTATTGGAACCAGAGGATTGACATGACAGCCTCAGAGGTCAACAGTGGAAACACACACATTTTCCTAAGATCAGGTCTATTATATATCGTATATCAACTCAAAGCACAAAGGAAAGTTCTATTTATCCAGGCATGTGATAGCACAGCCAGAATCGACAGCTAACATTTTCCTCTCAGTGCAAGTTTACTGTAAAAACACTAACGTTGACTCTATCTAAGATTTTTAGGAAAAGTGTGTTGATAGATAAAGTGTGCTATAATTTTACCATTAAAACCAATGCTATAATTTTACCATTAAAACCAATGCCAAGTGTACAGGATACACTTCAATGATGCATATTTAAAAAAAAATTTAACTTGAAGGAAAATTAAATGACTGTGTTCCTTTATATTAGAGGCTATTAAGTGGAGAGTAATAACATTTGGTGTATCTGTACTACAAGGTACTGCATACAACCATAGCCAAATTCCTGGCCAGCAGAGGAGGGTGGGAATTCCAGCATACTGCACTAATTTAAAGTGGACCTTGCTGTAAAAAAAATAAGGTCTGCCTAAATTGCTTGGGCTGCTGCCCCATTACAGATTGCCTACTGTTAATAGTTGTATAATGTGCAAAAAAAAGTGCCTTGAAAAAGTATTTACACCCTTTGGAAATGTTCCACATTTTTTCATGTTACAACCAAAAACTTAAATGTATTTTATTGTGATGTTATGTGATAGACCAACACAAAGTGTTACATAATTGTGAAATGGAAGGAAAATTATAAATGGTTTTCAGGATTTTTTTTACAAATAAATATGTGAAAAGTGTGGGGGGCATTTCTACTTTGTAGAACCCCCTTTCTCTGCAATTACAGCTGAAAGTCTTTTTGGGGATGTCTCTACCAGCTTTGCACATCTAGAGAGGGACATTTCTGCCCATTATTCTTCGAAAAATAGCTCAACTTCTGTCAGATTAAGTTTAGGTGGACGGCCATGTCTTGGTAGGTTTGCAGGTGTGCCATACTCTTTCCATTTTCGGATGATGGATTGAACAGAAGCTCTGTGAGATGTTCAAAGCTTGGGAGATTTTTTTATAACCTAACCCTGCTTTAAACTTCTAATACAGGGCAGTCTTAGAAGAAAACCTGTTAGGCCCTGTACACACGAGCAAATGAATCTGATCAAATCGGTCGGACCGACCGATTTGAACAGATTTGTCTGCTGGCTGTTTTGGTTTGATCGCTGTACACACGATCAAACCAAAATCCCCGCCAGCAGACAGCGCGGTGACGTGGCGGTGACGTTGACGCCGCCACCTCACCGCACCAGGAAGTAAATAACTTCAGCGCATGCGTCGAATCCATTCGACGCATGTGCGAGAAGATATGTCTGCTAGTAAGTGTACTAACCAGCAGACATATCGGGCGGACGGGTTCCCAGCCGACAGATTTTAAAGCATGCTTTAAAATCTGTCGGCTGGCCAAATCCGTTTGCTCGCCCGTACACACGATCAAATCTGTCTGCTGGGACAGTCTGGCAGACCGTTTCCAGCAGATAGATTTGATCGTGTGTACTTGGCCTTAGAGTCTGCAAAAGCTGGGGCGGAGGTTCAACTTCCAGACAATGACCCTAAACATGCAGCCAGAGCTACAATGGAATGGTTTATATCAAAGCATATTCATGTGTTAGAATGGCCCAGTCACAGTCCAGACCTAAATCCAATTGAGAATCTGTGGCAAGACTTGAAAATTGCTGATCACAGAAGCTTGTCATCCAATCTGACAGAGCTTGAGATATTTTACAAAGAAGAATGGGCAAAAATGTCCCTCTCTAGATGTGCAACACTGGTAGAGACATCGCCAAAAAGACTCACAGCTGAAATTGCAGTGAAAGGGGGTTCTACAAAGTATTGACTCCGGGGGACTGAATACAAATGCACTTCAAACTGTTCACATATTTATTTGTAAAAGTTTTTGAAAACATTTTATCATTTTTCTTCCACTTCACAATTATGTGCCACTTTGTGTTGGTCTATCACATAAAATCCCAAATGTAATACATTTAAGTTTTTGGTTGTAACATGACAAAATGTGGAAAATTTCAAAGAGTGTGAATACTTTTTTTAAGACACTGTAGGCCACAAGTAGAAGATAGAGGAGAGGTCACTTTTTTCTTTACATGAACATGTTACAGCTGCTAAAAGTAAGTAATTTGTGAAAGGGAAAGGGCCCCCAGGCAGTGTATTCAGCCCTTGTACTTTATTGCAAGGTCTACTTTCAGTACTTGGTGATGCTTTATTGCGTTCCAATGCTAGAACTAGTGATGTCACCATAGATGATGCTGCCAATGCTGTCCTTGATTGACCTTAATGCTCTCCTTGATGACTGTGGTCACCAGGATAGGAGGGTCAAAGTCCCTGATAAGGACACTGGTGGCAATAAAACAATCTTTAACAGTTCCACACCCTAAAATAAATAAAAAAGACAAGAGTTTTGCATAAGATATACTTATGAGGAATTTTCATTTATTTTTACCTTTTTCGGAACATGTTTCTTAATGTAGAAGCATGACCTTTGTCAAATTTCATGGTGTCACAGGGCACTCCTCTTATAATTATTTTTCTGATAGGCATATAAAACACCCAATTAGAAAACAGTAGAGAGTTCTGACAGCCAAACCACAGGACTTTTTTCAGTTACTAGCATTGGAATCTTTACACGACAAAGTAGAACTCCAGTTAGCCCAGTTAGGCCAATCCTTCCATCCATTTTGAAACCCTGCTGATTTGTTTTTTAAAAGAAAATTCCCTATACACACCTTCTTTCTTCCGCGGTGACATCACGGGTCCTTCCATGTTCTTTCTTGGCAGCAGTGGTGAGGGATCTTTTCACCAGGACTGAGCAGTGCTCTGTAATGGTGTGTGCGTGTCGCTCTGGCCATGAGTACTGTGAGCCCAGGAGGTGTGTCTCTGACAGCCAGGTCCAACAGGAGGTAGGTTGGATGATGTTGGTCATTATTCAAACCAAAAAAGACTGGTGACACCAGGCGAAGAAGGAAGTTGGAGACACCGTTGGAGACACCGTTGGGTCCTGAAGAGGGTGAGTAGTTTTTGGCCAGATTTTTTTAATGTAAGATAGAGGTGGGTCCCTTTGCTGGAATTCCACTTTAAATTTTCATCAGCATTCTTATAAATTCTGGTTGTAGAATTGTAATGAAGACTTATCCTGTACACTAAGCTTCACCAACAAGCTAGCCCTTGAGTGATTTATGGCTTCCACCTGGCTGAAACCGCTAACCACAGCCTAATCCATCTGCCATCATGCTTTTGCTTCCACTGCTTTGAGCAAGATAAACAAAGTCATGTTCATCAAGAGCCTTTAATGCATGTCCCTCTGACATGTTGGTTGACAGATCCAACTCTTGAGGTGGTCAGTCCAATGAATGACCTCATCATTGATGAAGATGACACCGCAGAGTTCATCTGCCAGTACTCTAGGCCAGTGCAGGCCACCTGGAAGAAAAACGATGATGTAGACGTCATTTCTGACGGGAAAAGAATCATTGTCGAGCAAGATTGGAATGTGGCCAAGCTGACCATTAAGTCTGTGGTTCCCGAGGACCGTGGCGTGTACGTGTGCGAGGCCGAAGGCACTAGAGTTGTGGCTATGCTGGAAGTCGAAGGTGAGGTCTTCGACCACATGCGGAAGACTCTTACTCCTGCCAGTCTAACAAGCCAACCATTTAATACTGATTACTGACCTGGATTGGTTTTACATCTTTACAGGGCTGTCTGCATCTTCTCTTTGTCCCTGTTTTTGCATTAGAGGTCACCTTCTGGAATATAAGAAATATTATTTATTCTTACTTGCAAACTGGGGTGATTGGTTGTTTTTGGTTTAGCATCAAGGTCACAATTTTATACTGATATAAAATGGGTAATTTTCAAACATATATAAGGGAACCACATTGCCTATGTGTCAAAAATGGTGTTCCCTTTTATACAGTACCATCGTGTTTTGTAAAGAGTCTGTGAACATTGTTGGCTTTCCATTGTTTTACTGTCATATCTGAATAATCTGTGTTGTTCTCACGTATGTTAAAAAAAATATATATTATTTGTTCTTTGACTAATTGGTCCCAGTCTTAGGGAAGTATATGAGAAACATTTCAACACCAGAGGGAAGGAATACATGGTCCAAGTATTAGGGAAGCATATAAGCAAAATTTGGACACCAGAGAGAAAGTAAATAGAAATACAAGACAACCGTACAATCAGTTGCTTTGTGTTTTTGCTTTAGAACAATTTTTAGGGCTCATTGGCAAGAATTATTTTAATACTTGAACTACTAGCCAAGCGTTGACAGAATAAAATGAGAGGCACCCCAGAAATTTTCAGAATCAAATGTCACATCTACCAGTTACAAAGGCAATCACTTGAGTTGTACTTAAAGCTAAAATTATTTTTTTGTTTTTAGATAAGGAGTAGAGAAAAAAAAAGATAAAATGGAAGGCGCGCACACCTAGCACATTACCAATGACAATTTAATTAATAAAAATCCATAAAAGTGGGTGTTCACAAAGCACAAATCTCAATTCAGCCATAAAAACACACACAGTGTATAGACATGTGCAGGACTACAACACGGTTATAGCTGATGTGTTTTGGGGGCCCACGCCCTTCCTCGGAGCTAGAAACGCATCAGATATACCCTGTGTTGTGGTCCTGCACATGTCTATACAATGTGTGTGTTTATGGCTCAATTAAGATTTGTGCATTGTGAGTATCCACGTTTTATGGATTTGTATTATTAAATTGTCATTGGTAATGCACTAGGTGTGCGCACCTTCCATTTTGTCTTTTTTGTAGTTCCCATCGGAATACCCCATCTGAGGAAGGCAGCATCCACCAAGTCTTGGAATACATTTGTTCCTGTTACCTTTCACTTCAGAAGACCCCTTAGCACTGGAAGTGGCTGAGTTTTTTTGTGTTTCTACTGTTTAGAGAAAAATTAAAGCTGGTACTGCAGCAAAACATGATAAAACCTGTGATTTAATGCACTTTACCATTATCATTTGATAATAGGCCTCAAATGACCAGTGAAAGTAGCAGCCACAACAGATCTAAAAGTAATTTTTTCTTAAAAAATAAACCTGAAGCCCTCAACTTTGAACTAATTAGCCAGTGGAACAACAGTTTATTTGTGAAACTCTTTTTTTTGTTGCAGTACCACACTGCATTGTCTTAAACGTTTAACACAATATCAAAACAGAGTGCACAAAAGCACTTGAGAACCACAACTCTACATTCACCAAACCTCCTTAAATTCCTGTATCCACCATTATTTCCAATATATAAATAAAAAAAAGTAGACTTTAGGTATGTGTTTGGAAGAACTTGGCAGATCCAAAAAGCACCTGAGAATAGGTTGTAAATAAAAGGGGCAAGACAGGTTTAGTCTTGCAATAAAAAATAATGTTCAGTTGCTGTACAGAATGCTAGCAGCATGGTTAGTCCGCAATTTAAGAGGGTGAGACGAGGCTGGTTTTATCTTGAAATATACATTAGAGTATATTATTTGAGAAACAATAGCAACAAATTTTGTACAGTGCCTGGACAGTATGTAAGCAGCTTGATTAGTCTGCATTTTAAGATGGCAAGACAAAGCAGACTTCATATTGAAACAGAAAATAAAGTGTATTTTTAAGAGACAAATGGCACAAATATTTTTTAGTGGCTAGACAGTATGTAAGCAGCTTGATTAGTCTGCATTATAAGATGGCAAGACAAAGCAGACTTTTTTATATTAAAAACAGAAAATAAAGTGTATTTTTTTAAGACAAATGCCACAAATATTTTTCATTGGCTGGACAATATTTAAGCAGCTTGTCTAGGTCACAGTATAGGAGAAAGGGACAAGGCAGGGTTTTATCTGAAAGTCAAAAGAACCAACATTTTTATTCTATTTAATCTAGTACAGAGTAGCTGCTAAAGAATTTTTATAAACTGGGAATGAAAGTGTTAAAGTATAACTATAGGCTAAACTTTTTTTTGTTTTCCTTTCGGATAGAGTCAGGGAGGGTTATAATCCCTGTAATCTTTATTTTTTTGCCATTCTTGTCACATTGGGGAGATTTAACTTCACTCCCTGTCTCATTGCCAGAACAGGAAGTGAGAGGAAATCCCAGTAAATTAAGGGAATCCCTTGGGCCCCCCTGCTTACCAGAACTAGTGTTTCCACTGGAAGATTTGAGATTTTATTTGACTTTCAGTTTTAATGATTATGGTAAACAGGACAAGTGAAGAGGGTGAATCTCCCAAACGGGGGGCGAAGACGGCAATAAAAACTGACAAGCATTCTAATCCCTCCCCACTTTATCCAAACCTAAAAAAAAGTTTTGCCTTCAGTTATACTTTAATACATCATTTATTGTATTAAATCATGTAATCTGTACAGTTTTGTCCATTTTGTCAAGTGCTAGTATATGCCTTTTGAGAGTTCTATGTCGTTATGTGCTTTCCCAATTTACAACAAGTGTATATATTTTGCCAACAACTGGGAGCAAATAGTAGTTTGTCCATATAGATAGTCTATCTCTGGTTTAACAGATAAAATACAGTAGCTCTACATATTTCCCTATTTACTGAAACATATTCTGTAAAGTTCTTTAAACAAATATATGTTTTAAGAGTTTAAAAGCAGTTGAAGTTCGAAGTAGTCAACTGGTGTTTTAGCAGTCTTTCATTGTGTTTTCTACTAGCCAAGAATAAGATATTGCAAGGTCTGGAAAATGTAGATGCGATAGAGGGTGGCGAAGCTCTCTTTGAGTGTTACCTGGCCAAACCAGAATGCTACAACTTCAACTGGCTGGTAGACGATGAACCAGTAAAAACCACAGAGAACATTGAGCTGGTGTTCTTTGAGAATGGGCGCAGGCATCTCCTCTTGCTGAAGAACCTCACTTCTGAGGACAGTTGCCGAGTCACATTCATGGCAGGAGATGTGGTTTCATCTGCTTTCCTCAATGTTCGAGGTAAGGCCTGCAATCACTGCATGCCCGCTACGCCTGGCTGCGTCCCCTTGCACAAGTCCACTGATCCGCATGTAATCTTGGAAACTTAGCCGGCCTAGCCAGTACTGACAATATTATAACTCCAGGATGAGTAGATGGAAGCTTTCTAACCTATGGTGTAGATATATCTGTGAAGGTCTCATTTATTGAAGTAGTGAAATATCTAGTAGCAGACAGTTTATCTCATATAACTGGACTTGTTCCTTAGAAGATGTTCCAGGTGGCCTCCTCTTTGCATACAGGTGTTGAGAATACACTCCAGCATTTATACCCACATGGGAAACTTTGTCAAGTCAAATGTTTAGTGTCCAAGACAAGGGCATAACTATAGGGCCCCATGTTCCAGAGGGCCCGTGCAGCTCCCCTATACATCTGGTAGGCTGGGGAGTAAAGGGCCCCCGGGATCAGTGGGAAAGGCCCAGTCTGGGAATCAGGTAACTTGGCTGCCTTGTGGGTATAAATAATGAAGTATGTTCTCGACACTCACTGGAACCAAGGAAGACACTTGGATGACGGGTGAAAACAAAGTTCCAGCCTGTAAAAAAATAAAAGTCAGCAGCTACAAATATTGTAGCTGCTGATTTTTAATATAAGAACACTTACCTGTCCAGGGATCCCGCGATGTCGGGAACCCCTAACCGATTCTTCCAGGCACTGCAAGTAAGGGAAACCAGCAGTGAAGCCTTCAGGCTTCAGAGCCAGTTTCCTACTGCGATTGCGCAGTACAGCTCTTTCTGAATGGCCCCGTTGTCTTCTGGGACAAACACGGATCCCAGAAGGCAGTGGGGGGGAAGGAGGAGGGGCCGGACATGATGTAGATCCTCGTGCAGCGATCTTACTAGGAAGTGGAAGTGGGTACCTGTTAAAACTAGGTCGTCCCCCCCCAAATAAAGTGCCAAATGTGGCAGTGAAGCCGGGGGAAGAGTGCGAACACGGGGAGCTTCCCTTTTGGGTGAAGCTCCGCTTTAATATTACAGAACAAGTCCAGATTAATGGACCTAATACAATGGAACCTTGGTTTACGAGTAACGCGGTTACAGAGCTGACTCGGTTTGCGAGTGTTGTTTCACAAACCGAGCAGAATTCATGCTAATTGAGTGTGCAGTGCCACATTTGGCCAGTGGTGCGGGGGCGCCGTGACACTAGGAACGGTTCAGAGCCGCTCAGAAATACTCTGAAATACTCAGTCCTGAGTGTTTCAGAACCTTTCCGAGGGTTTCCTAAATCAGCTGAGCTGTCCCCGAGTATTTCCAAAGCTCTCCAGCGCCCCCACCCCTGGCTACATGCGGTATTGCATGCCATAGGAGTCAATGCGGAACAAATTTTCTTTGTTTCCATTGACTTCTATGGGGAAACTCGCTTTGATATGCGAGTGCTTTGGATTACAAGCATTCTCCTGGAACGGATTATGCTCGTAATCCAAGGTTCCACTGTACTAAAATGTCCATCAGTGTCAGTGATCACATGTTAGGCATAGATCACCTTATATCTGATAACTTATTAAGTAATTTATTAAAGTGGAAGTAAACCCATCAATTTGATAGTTTAAAAAAACAGTTAACATTCCCGGCATGCCGGAAATGCTAGCTGTCACATTTGCTTGTGCTCTCAACCAAACTGTCGAACCATCCAATGGTTGGTTTCATAACTGATCACATGTGCAGCATCATGGCAGTTGCAGATTAAACAGAGGCCAAGATGGCATCTTCCTTGGCTAAAAACGATAGGAGGGTTTACTTCCACTTTAAGTGTTTATTGTTTTTCCTCATTATTAAATTAGGTTTATTATCTAATATTTATAAAAGTTTGCCCTGCTATTTACCACTGCATGGCTAAATTCCTTTACATCGGCATGGTCATTGTATTAGGAAATGTACAATAGAAGAAACATTTTAGAGATATCTATTTACCGGTTCATCATGAAAAGAATTACATTAGCTAACACTTTTGGGTGATTATTGTTTTTTGTTAAATATTATAATTTTACATACTACAATGGATATAATTAGAATAGAAATGTAAAATGAAGGCAATTAAGTCACATTTTTTTAAAATAAGGTCTTTATTAGATGTTGATCTGAATGCAGAAAATTTAATGACTGTTGATTATAACAGTATGAATTAACAAACAAGCGGTGATTAATGCAAACAAAATCTTTAGCATTGTTTTTAGGAGATTTTCTGTCCTCTTTCCAGGAGTACGGCTTGAAACCACTTTAGTATTCCGGGATTGTGTTGAGAATGAATTCTTTCTTTTGTGCCAAACTGATGCTCTGCCCGTGTATGTTGATCTCTGCAGCTGATGAGTGCAGCCTACATACGATTGGAAATTCCGACAAGAAAACCGTGGATTTCTTTCCGACGGAATGTTGGCTCAAACTTGAGTTGCATACACACGGTCACACCAAATTCCGGCCATGGAGAACGCGGTGAGGTACAATACTACGACGAGCCAAGAAAAATTAAGTTCAATGCTTCCGAACATGTGTCGAATTGATTCCGAGCATGCATGTTTTTTTTGTGCGTTGGAATTACATACAGAGGATCGGAATTTCTGACAAGATGCCACATACACACGGTCGGAATCTCCGACAAGAAAAGTTTGATGTGAGCTTTGGGTCGGAAATTCTGACCGTGTGTAGGCTCCAACAGACTTTTTGAGAGCTGGTTCTCAATTTTTCTGACAGGAAAAGTTCTTGTCGGAAATTCCGATCGTCTGTATGCAATTCCGACTCACAAAAAAGCATGCATGCTCGGAAGCATTGAACTTAATTTTTCTCGGCTCGTTGTAGTGTTGTACTTCACCACGTTCTTGATGGTCGGAATTTTGTGTGACCGTGTGTATGCAACACAAGTTTGAGCCAAGATTCCTGTCGGAAATTTTTTTTTTACGGTTTTCTTGACGGAATTTCCAATCGCGTGTACGCGACATTATTTTTGTTGTTGGAAATTCCGACAGAAAAAGCTCAATGGAGCCTACACACGGTCCGAATTTTAAGAAGGGCTTTTTCTTCTCATAAGAAAAGTCAAGCATACTAAAAAAATGAAAAGTATATATTAGAGCGGAGCTCCACCCATTTTTAAAAGGTGGTCTTAAACGAAAGACCACCTCATAACACCTTGTTTTTGAATATAAAATTTTTATTTGTATTTATTACCTTTTTGGAAGTACCGAGTGTACTTCCGATCCAGCGGGGCTGTGGCCCACGACGTCACATCCTCTTCTGTGGCGAGCTCCCTCGTTGTCTTCTGGGATCTGCGTGTGTCCTACAAGACAAGCTGGTCATTCACAACTCGCTGCGCGACTCGCGCATGCACTTCGTTGGAATGGTGGTGCCGGCACCCGATCCGATGAACGGATTGGCTTTGGGGGGCTGACATCGCGCACTCCCTGGACAGGTAAGTGTTATTATTAAAAATTAGCAGCTACAGTATTTGTAGCTGCTGTCTTTTAAAAATAAAAAATTTGCGGCTGAAACACCGCTTTAAGCCAGAGGCCTATTCATGAAGGGTGTTGCCAACATCCCTCTATCGAATAAATGTGCGAACAGTCCCCCAAGAATGGGACTCTAATGCCGCGTACACACGATCGGAAATTCCGTCAAGAAAACCGTGGATTTTTTTCCGCCTGAATTTCGGCTCAAACTTGTGTTGCTTACACCCGGTCGTTCAAAATTCCGACCATCAAGAACGCGGTGATGTACAACACTACAACAAGCCGGAGAAAAATGAAGTTCAATGATTCCGAGCATGCTTCGAATTGTTTCCGAGCATGCATTTTTTTTGCGCATCGGAATTGCATACAGACGATCGAAATTTCCTACAAGAACTTTTCCCGTTGGAAAATTTGAGAACCAGCTCTCAAATTTTTGCTGTCAGAAATTACGACACAAAAAGTCCGATGGAGCCTACACACGGTCTGAATTTCTGACCAAAAGCTCACATCAAACTTTTCTTGTCGGAAATTCCGACCGTGTGTAGGCGGCATAAGGCTTTTTATTCCTTTGAAGTTAAAATTGAGTAGAATTTCTCAGGTGATATTCACATGAAGAATACTACAACCTATGTGTTTGACTCCAGGTTGGCGCCTGGAAGTTGTGAATCCTCCGGCTGACGCTAAGGTGACTGCTGGTGAAAAGGCAACATTTACTTGTGTATTAAGTGAAGCTGTGCCAGTAAATGAAGTCTCTTGGTACTTTAACGGACTGCCTGTTCAGCCAGATGAAAACTGGTCCATGCAAGTGGAGGGCAACCAGTACAGACTAATTCTTAACGATACCCAACTACACCACTCCGGGGAAGTGGCCTTTGCTTCAAGAGATGTAGTTGCGTCTGCCAAGTTGGCCATTCTAGGTAAGAAGGTTCTTCAGCACTCTTACATCAAATCATAAAAACTATTTCTAAATGCCCACATTGCTTAAAACATGTCTATTCCATCAACACTTCATCACCAGAGGCCTTATTTTGCATCCTTAAAGGGGTTGTAAAGGTTTGTTTTTTTATTTTCTAAATAGGTTCCTTAAAGCTAGTGCATTGTTGGTTCACTTACCCTTTCCTTCGATATGTTTTTTTTCTATGTCTGAATTTCTCACTTCTTGTTCCTCCACAGTAAGCTTGCCCCCATCATTTGAGCGGTTCTGGCTGGGGGTTAGTCAGCGTGCTCGCTCCCTCCCCTGGGACTATTTCCCTGAGGGGAGACAACCATCATCCAAGCCGTTCTGGCTGGGGGTTAGTCAGCGTGCTCGCCCCCTCCCTTGGGACTACATCCCTGTGGAGAGAGGCCCATCATCGGGGAGACGCCCCTTAATCATCCAAGTCTTTCTGGCTGAGGGTTAGTCAGCATGCTCGCCCCCTCTCTTGGGACTACATTTCTGCAGAGAGACGCTCATCATCGGGAAGAGACGCCTGTGGAGAGACGCCCATCATCGGGGAGACGCCCGATGGAGAGATGCCCATCATCGGGGAAACGCCCATCAGCCAAGTCTTTCTGGCTGGGGGTTAGTCAGCGTGCTCGCCCCCTCCCTTGGGACTACATTTCTGTGGGGAGAGGCCCATCATCGGAGAGACGCCCATCATCCAAGTCTTTCTGGCTGAGGGTTAGTCAGCGTGCTCGCCCCCTCCCTTGGGACTACATCCCTGTGGAGAGAGGCCCATCATCGGGGAGACGCCCCTTAATCGTCCAAGTCTTTCTGGCTGAGGGTTAGTCAGCATGCTCACCCCCTCCCTTGGGACTACATTTCTGCGGAGAGACGCTCATCATCGGCAAGAGACGCCAGTGGAGAGACACCCATCATCGGGGAGACGCCCAATGGAGAGATGCCCATCATCGGGGAGATGCCCATCAGGCAAGTCTTTCTGGCTGGGGGTTAGTCAGCGTGCTCGCCCCCTCCCTTGGGACTACATTTCTGCGGGGAGAGGCCCATCATCGGGGAGACGCCCATCATCCAAGTCTTTCTGGCTGAGGGTTAGTCAGCATGCTCGCCCCCTCCCTTGGGACTACATTTCTGCGGAGAGACGCTCATCATCGGGAAGAGACGCCTGTGGAGAGACACCCATCATCGGGGAGATGCCCGATGGAGAGATGCCCATCATCGGGGAGATGCCCATCAGGCAAGTCTTTCTGGCTGGGGGTTAGTCAGCGTGCTCGCCCCCTCCCTTGGGACTACATTTCTGCGGGGAGACTCTCGTCTCCCCGTAGGGATGTAGTCCCAAGAGAGGGGGCGAGCACCCTGACTAACCCCTAGCCAGAATGGCTCGGATGATGGGAGTCTCTACAGTGCCTCCCCGCAGGGATGTAGTCCCAAGGGAGGGGGCGAGCACGCTGACTAACCCCCAGCCAGAATGGCTCGGATGATGGAGGCAAGCTTACTGAGGATGAACAGGAAGTGAGAAATTCAGACAAAGAAAAAACATTTAGAAGGGAAATCGAAGGAAAAGGTAAGTGAACCAACAATGCACTAGCTTAAGGGAACCTATTTAGAAAAAAGAAAAAAAAAACTTTACAACCCCTTTAAGTCATACAACCATTAGTTGTTGTTCATGTTTTGGTCATCCATTTAAGAAAAGCATGGTCCATTTCACTGAGATGATTTCTTCACTCATGACTTCCTTGAAAAATGTGTCTTATCGGGTGTATGTTGTGCCTTTAGCCCTTCCCGATCCCCCAGAAGAGCCGGAGATTGTAAGTAAGACCAGCCAGTCCGTGACTCTGTCATGGTTTACCCCCTTGAGCGATGGTGGAGCTCCGATTATTGGATACAATGTTGAGATGAAATCGCCTGGTGGTGATTGGCAGCAGTGCAACCTGGAAATCATTCAAAGTATGGAATATGTTGTGCAAAATCTGAAACCGGGCGAGCCTTATCGTTTCAGAATCTCCTCCATAAACAAGCTGGGTGTGGGGGAACCGGTTCACTTACCTCAAACAGTCCAGCTAGGTGAGAACCCGTGGCCTCGCACCGTGAGCTTTAAAAAGCTGTGTAGATATTCACTCGCATGGCTTTTGTTTGATTCGTTGACGCCCTGGGCCGGAAAAAAAGAAAAGCGCTGAAAACGCATTATAAAATATGTATATATTTGTTCTTAAAAGTTATGTGCTGTTTGCCTAGATGTGATCTTCTCTATGTTGCTTTCACTGGCCCATGCTTCACTGTAGAGTTAGTCAAATGCAAAGCAGCACGACTGGTGGGACCACTTTGCAGATACAAAACCGGACATTACTTACTAAGGGTATGTACAGCTGGAGTGCTAAGACATATGTACCATTGGTGAACATCCTCTCCTGAACTACCCAAGAAACATGGCTGTCCCTTGAACTATCAATCCCTAGAAAAATTATGCAAAAGTGCAAACTCCAAGCAGCTAAAATGAAACATGTACAGCCATGTTACTAACAGAGAGTACAAGGTGTCACCAAGTTTTAAGCATATCTAAAGCAAAAAGTTTTGTATAGTGTAGAGAAGGTTTGGAACTCCTGACAGGTTTTATTGCTGGAAGGTATACGTCGAATAAAACACCATACAAAGGTACCGTATTTATCGGCGTATAACATGCACCCCAATTTTAAGAGGGGAGTTTAAGGATTTTTTTTCACAACCCCCTTTACAGTACACGGTCCCCCTCCCCCTGCACAGTACACAGCCCCCCTCCCCAGTACACAGCACCCCTCTCCCTGCACAGTACACAGCCTCCTCCCCAGTACACAGCCCCCCAATCCAGTATACAGCCCCCCTCCCCAGTACACATCTCCCCATCCAGTACACAGCTCCCCATCCAGTATACAGCCCCCATCCATTATACAGCCCCCTCCCCCGTACACAGCCCCCCATCCATTATTCAGCCCCCCTCCCAGTTTCTCCGCTCCAGATACTAGCCAACAAAATGGCCGCCTCCGAGGCAGCAACAACTTTGTCCTTGTTAGCCACTGTGCTATCAAAACAGCTTAGTCTTCCTGTACCGTACTCTATTCGGTTGTTGGTGTTGTGTCCAACCACCAATTCGTCAAAATCTGATTACTAAGGTTTTAAATAAACTGGAAGAGATGTGGATGGAGTTTCTTAAGGGTTGGAGACAGACAGAACATCGCCCTTACAGTCAGCTAAAAAGATTGTGTCATGCTACTGGCTCCAAGTGGTGGTGGACCTTGAAAAATCAAGGCACCATCAGATGGGAAGTATATTACCACAGCTCAAGGAACCCCTTGCAACTCTTGGAGGAACCCAAAAGTTGAGTTGAGAATATCTGCTATACAACCTGATGCAGCTTGGCATATTTGTAATTCCATGTTGAAATACATTTACTTTGGTATATATTTGGTATGGTGTTTTTTTATTTTCCTTTTTATTCCCCTTACACCTTCCATTGATTATCAGAGATACCCGTGGGTCCTCTTGTGTTAGGCCCTGTACACACGATCAGTCCAAACTGATGAAAACGGACTGAAGTTAATTTTCATCGGTTCACAGACTGATGGTCTGATGTGCGTACACACCATCAGTTCAAAAACCGATCGTGTCAGAACACTGTGACGTAAAACACAACAACGTGCTGAAAAAAAAGGAGTTCAATGCTTCCAAGCATGTGACGACTTGACTCTGAGCATGCGTGGGTTTTTGAATCGATGCTTTTGCGTACTAACGGTCGGTTTGTACCGATGGTCAGGCGTCCATCAGTCCGATTTTAAAGCAAGTTTTAAAACTTTGGACTGAAGGACAACAGACTGATGGGCCGTACACACGGTCAGTTTGGACCGATGGAACTGGACTTCAGTCCGTTTTCATCAGTTTGGGCTGATTGTGTGTACGCGGCCTGAGAGAGTTGCCTGACTAGAGTCATTGTGCTCTACACCAGGGGTCTCCAAACTACGGTCCTCCAGTTGTTCAGGAACTACAATTCCCATCATGTCTGGTCATGGCTGTGAATGTTTTACAATGCCTCGTGGGTTGTGTAGTTCCGCAACAGCAATGAGTGGTAAATCCATCTTCTGAGGTTTTTGTTACTATCTTTGTCTTTGTTGGGAAGATTCACCCTTTGTCCTGTTGGCCATTATCCCTGGGACAGAATGGGGTCTACCTGATGCCCCCCCCCCCCCCCTTAGTGATGCCATTGGACAGAAAATGATAGGAGATCCAAAAAAAATGTTGTCTATGGTGATAGAAGGCAAACCTTCCAAAGACAAGACCTGTTCCATTGACAACTGTTAAAAAGAGGATATCATCCTACTTTAGATACATTTCATCTCTTATCTTGTTATTGAATGGAAATCTCTCTAAAGGTTCATAGAGCAAAAAAAAAAAAAACTGATGGGGGTTTTAAACATTACTAAGGCTGGGTTCACACTACGATTTTCCCGTCCGTCAGCCGCATACGATTTATATGAAAAAACGTATGCGGCTGAAACGGATTGAACTGTACGTAAACGTATGCGTTTATAAAACGTATACGGTTCAAAAAGTGCGTACGGTTCCATCCGGTTTTGATTAAAAAAACGCATACGTTTTTGGAATTAGTGTCATTTATTAAGTAAAGATTTTCTTGTTTTGAAAATGCGCATGCGCAGACGAAAAACGCATACGGTTTATACGTATGGAACCGCACATATGTGCGTTTTCCATTGACTTTAATGTTAAAAAAAAACGTATGTGTTTGCCATACGGTTTCAAAAACTGACTCAAAACCGTGGTCGAACACGGTTTTGCATACTGTTAAAAAACGTTTTGCCAGCAAATCGTACGCACCCGGATGCATCTGAGTGCATACGATTTGCAATGCATTGTCTATGTATGCGTTTTCCCGTACGGGCCGATACGTTTTCAAAACTGAAATCCTATGCGGCTGACGGACGGGAAAATCGTAGTGTGAACCCAGCCTTACTCTATACAAAATAAGAATTGGCTTTAGATATACTGTAACAAGCACAGTGCTCAAGCAGATCAGGAAGTGTTCTCCAAACCATACACACCAATGATCAACTCTTTAAACTGTCTATCTGCACATACCCTAACCTGGCATTTAGGTCTACATTTGCACTAAATAACTGCAATAAAAGTTAACCTTACCTCTCTGATACATGGCAATGGATGCAAATACCTAAAATATTGACGTTGTTTAGTGCAAAGATTGACCTAAATGAAATACCTCATCTGCATGGCTTTTAGGCAACATTGTTTTTGAGCTTTCTTTTGTTTAGCCATTGCTTTAACCAGTTCACCTCGTGCGGACCAGAGCAATTTTTTATATTTCTGCTATGGGCCTGTTTATTCAAGCAATTATTTTGTAATTACTTAAAGAGGAGTTCCACCCTAAAAATTACATTTCGCTCAATCCCCTCCCCTCCCCCTTACATGCCACATTTGGCATGTAATTTTTTTGGGGGGGGGAGTGGGGGCTTCAGTAGGAGTGGGACTTCCTGTCCCACTTCCTGCTTCCGCCGAGGGGCTGGTAAGGCGATTAAGCCTAATCGCCTTACTGCAGCCCCTCCCTTTGGCGATCGTCTAGGACACTGACAGGTCCTAGACGATCGCCTGTCCAATCAACGGCGAGCCGCGCCGCGCGCACATGCGCAGTGCGGCTCGCGCATGCGCAGTGGGTGCCCGGCCGTGAAGCCGAAGGCTGTCACGGCTGGGTGCCCACAATCGCAATGAGGAATGCCGGCCGGGGAGGGGGGGAGAGGAGCGGGGCCCCGGTCGGCGCGTCGCTGGAACGTGGAGAAGGTAAGTGTCTGTTTATTAAAAGCCAGCAGCTTCACTTTTTGTAGCTGCTGACTTTTAATAAACATTACATTTGGGTGGAACACCCCTTTAAGATAACAAATGCAAACTGTATATTGTTTCTTTATGTTACACAAGAATTTATTTTGGTGATACTGTCTTACAAAAAGGAGTTTATTTTTTTATCCATTGCCAAAAAAAGTAAATAATGTTAAAAATACACTTTTTGTCAGTAAAAAAAAAAAAACTAGAACTAGCAGCAGACTTGCAGAATGCTTGCGAAGAAAGGTAACCTGGAGTCATGCAATGCAGACTTGCTGCAATTGCACAACAAACTTGTGAAGCCTGGAAAGTCAGATAGCAGCTCAATTGCTTGCTATCTGGGTTGCCCAGTACAGGATACACCTTGAACACTATTTAGCATTTAATATATTTTAAGTGGTTGTAAACATCTTAATACATCCTATGCACCTTGCAGTCACCCAGCCCCCCGAGCAACCATTTTACTTATGAGTCCCGAATTTTTGTGGGCGCGATCCTGCGTTGCTTTCCCCCAGCTCTTGTTGGCTCTTCATTGGATGATTGATAGCAGCGCAGCCATTGGCTCCCGCTGCTTTCAATCACATCGAATGGTGCGGCTGCCGGGGGGCAGGGCCGAGTTATACAATTGAAGGCTATGGACGCCGATTGTATGGCAAGGGAGCGTGCCTGCAAGCTAACCCCCTTGGGAGAGCGCTTCCCAGAGAGGGGTTAGATCATGCGAGGAGGAGCCACTAGAGCCCCAGTGGGACCCCAGAACAGGACGATCGGGGCCACTCTGTGCAAAACGAACTGCACAGTGAAGGTGAGTGTAACATGTTTGTATTTTTTTTAAATAATTTGCAAACCTTTACAACCCCTTTAAAAAATTCAATAAAAGGTAAGAACTTGGAAGTGGATCCAAATGATCATCAACTAATAACTCTGATGGAAAAAAGTCTTTTTTTTTTTTATAGAATTTTATATTGCAAACTTTATTTGCAGCATGCACATCATTTCTTTTTAGCTTCATTTTGCTTTTTTATTTTCTGGATAGGGGTTTACAGTTATGTTCACTGGCCTTGTAGCTTTTCATAACTCTGTGCGGTTCCATTGCAGAGCATCCCGTGGCAATAAAACAGCAGCTGGAAGACAAAACTGCAAGAGAGGGCGAGAGTCTCCGCCTGGAGTGTGAGCTTTCCCAGGAAACTCGGGAGGTCACCTGGATGAAGGAGAATGAACCGCTCCATCCAGGGAAGAAATATGAATGCTTTTCTGAAGGCAGAAAACAGATCCTAATCATTCATAATGTCTCTGCGAATGACCAGGGCGGGTACTCCTGTGTGACCTCATCGGGGGTTAAAACCTCTGCAACCGTCTCTTTGGGAAGTAAGAAATTTTACTTATGGAGTGCATGCTTTTCAAATAAACATAGGCTGAATGTAGACCTAAATTCCCTTCTTAGCACAAATACCACCCAATTATCCCTGCTAGCACAAATGAACCCCCCCCCCCCAATAAAAAAATCTCCCCTCCTAGCATGAACCCCCATTCCAACACAAATCCCCCAAAATCACTATTCCCAGCACAAACACACACAATTTTCCCATTCTAGAACATCACAAATTCCCCCCAACCTCCCCCCACCTCACATGATACCACAGTGCCCAGGGTAGCCACCCCTCTTGCTAACCCCTTGTCTCGACCCTGACAAAACCCTTTCAATGATAGATTTAACAGCCCAAAATAGAGAAAATAGGAAAATTACTTGTTGGGTTTTCCATAGATTTTATGTGAGCCAATGAAAGCTAACAGAGGGTCTAATCCTTCTTAGCCCCACACTAAAATACTACATTTGGAGTTGGTGGTTTGTTTCTAAAAAAAATGGTATTAAAGTACAGTGGAACCTCGGATTGAGAGTAACTCGGTTAACGGGCGTTTTCGCAATACGAGCGCTGTATTTTGAAAAATCCTAACTCGGTTTGCGAGTGTTGTCTCGCAAAACGAGCAGGATTCAGGCCAAAGCGGTGTGCAGTACCATGTTTGGCCTGAGGTGGGGGGGGGTGCAGGAGATGAGCGGTGCCGATCGTAGCCGATCGGTGACATTTGAAAAGACTGGGAAATACTACGTTCCCGATCCTTCCGAGGTTTGCCAAGGTCGCTGAGCTGTCCTCGGGCCTTTCCAGCTGTTTGCGAGGTTATGCGGCACCCCCCGCCTCTGGCCACATGTGGTATTGCATGCCATTATAATCAATGCGGAACAAATTATTTTCGTTTCCATTGACTTCAATGGGGAAACTTGCTTTGATATGCAAGAACTTTGGATTACGAGAATTCTCCTGGAATAGATTATGCTCGTAATCCGAGGTTCCACTGTAGTGATTTATCTATTTATACATTTAACAATTTTTCTGTTTTACTCAGTTCGATCCATCACGGAACTGATCACAGTACAGGAGGCTTTTACTGTGGCCCACGAACAGTCCAACAGTCTTGAAGTTGCAGATGAAGAGAGCACTCAGCCAAATTTGCCCCCTGAAGCCGCGCAAGAAGGCGATCTTCATTTACTGTGGGAGGCATTAGCTAAAAAGAGAAGAATGAGTAAGGAGCCCACTTTGGATTCCATCTCTGAGGTTCCAGAAGAAGACGATAAACACAAGAAAAAAGCTGATTTTTCGGGCTATACCTCCGAAGATGTGGCCAAAACCAGCGAGGCCGATTTCTCTCTTACAAGTTCGGATGATGAATCCCGCGCTGGAACGCCATCCCTCGTGTCCTATCTTAAAAAAGCTGGCCATTCCACTATTACATATGGGGCTAAAGTTCAGACAATATCTACAAAAAAATTCTTCAAGCATTTCGAGGCCGCCACCACTGAAGTCAAGGAGGTTAAGAAACCAGAACCTCCAGAAGAACTTGAGAATTTGGATGATGATCCTGAACTGGAGAAAGCAGCTACAAAAATTCAAGCTGCCTTCAAGGGATACAAAGCACGAAAGGTCATCAAACAACAAGAATGTCCTTTGTTTACAGAGACCTTCAAAGATCTTTCAGTGGAACCGGGTGGAACTGTCCAGCTTGAATGTGTCGCCATCAGCAAAACCGATGTTACGGCTCGTTGGTTGAAAGATGACGAGGAGCTTTTGGATGGACGACATTATCATATTGACAACTACAGTGATGGGACTTGCTCCCTAATTATCACTGCTGTAGAACTCCAGGACACTGGAACATATACATGTGAAGCATCAAACAAATTTGGAGCAGTGACCCACAGTGCAAAATTGGTGGTGGGGGGTGGCGTACAAGACATCCCACATAGGCCAATACACATTCCGGTCAAGCGTAGTCGTACAACCGACAGCGAGACAGAGAGCTCTTCTGGAAGCGAGTTAGACGACGCCTTCCGAAAAGCAGGACGGAGGCTGCACAAGATCTTTAGAACAAAATCTTCTCTAGAAATATCCGACGTGGAAGAAGAAATTTTCGTGAGCGCAGATGAGGGAGAAATGCCTCCCATTGACCACCAAACCTACCGAGAGGATGACAGATACATCTACATCAAATTTGATATTATGTCCGAAGCTACGGTCGCTGCCACAAGGTTCAGAGAAATGTTTTCTGCCATGGGTTTCCAAGTGAAGATTGACATTCTTGAGCAAGGCCCAAAAAAGACTGAGCTACGGATAATGAAGATCGAAACGGGGGCTACAGAGCAGCAACGCCTTCAGGCCAAGCAGCAGATGACTTTAATGACAACAGACACAGGTTAGAAGAGTATGTTTTATGTGAAATAAATCAATGGCAGGATATTACTGCCTGTTTTACTTCTATCTATGAAGTTCTTGTGGCAAAACCAAGGAAGCTTTATGCCCCGCACACACGATCGGACCTTTGTCCGACCAAACTCACATCGGAATTCCTTTAGAGTAAAATAGAAGATGTTCTATATTTAAACTCATCAGAGGAATTCATCAGAATTTCTCCAATGGGGCATACATACGGTAGGAATTTCCGATGGAAAAAGTCAGTCAGAATTTTTCCATCGGAAATTCCGATCGTGTGTATGGGGCATTAGACTTCTGTTGTGTATCAATGCTTTACTAAACAGAAAAAATCTGCAAATACAACTGTAGGATGCACAACACAACACAACTCATAGCTTACAAAAATACACCTGCACATATAAGCATGTACTATATGTACACATTAAATAAACAAAACAGTTACTCAACTTAGTGATCAAGTCCTTCATGGTCCTTTGCTCAGGGGGTCACCATCACTAAAAGCGGAAGTTCCATTTTTGGGTGAAACTCTGCTATAAAGCCTTGTGTCCACAAATGTTACAGTCCAATTAGAAGTGATCCAATCAAGAAACTAGCAGATCATGGAAAATGTGAGGGATTAAGTGTTCAACATTTACGGAAAAAAAAACATGCCCCCAATGACGTGATCTTTCACGAAACACATTGGGTGGAGTCTATGTTTTCAATGACGATTCCTCAAGGCATTTGGCTTGAATCCCAGGATGGATATACATTGCATTTATGCTTGATTTTAACTGCCTTTATGTAAGTAGTTGGTATCTTTTTCCTTAAGACATTTTATACGGTTTCACACTATGGGAGTTTCTTTGATTCATTTTACATGCATGATTTGCCGGTGAACCATTGATTATTCCCAATGTGAGTGTTCCAATTGGACACCAAAGAAAAGCCATAGAGGTCTCCCATTTTGCTGCAAAGGAAAGAGGGTCGATGACTCTCGTCTTAAGGATATTCTATTATACTGCGCTTATGACTTTAATTATAATTTAGAGTCCATTTTCTCGGGTAAACGGCCTTCTCATATTATATCGTGAATATACGATATTCATTACCAAGGTGTTTTTCTTTTCTTTCAATCTTCCTTTATTTGATTTTTAAGCAGAAAAAGTAACACAAACCTGGGAGGCACTCCCTCTGGTTTAAAATCAACACATCATACAGCAAGGAAATCAACAAATATTCCAATTCACAATGTTGTTTCCAGGAAGAAAAAAAAAACAAATAAAAACAGTTTGTATATTCCTTATCTCATCAAAACTCTTCTTTCCCTCCCTCAACAGCCCAGAGTCTGCTCAATTAATACCCCTTTTAAATCTTGAGTTCCATTCCTACACTCATTTGGGTAACTTAGCCCCCGTCCCTCCGGGTATCCTATCTCCCCGTGGAGTTGGGGCAATTGGTCCTACCCTTGTTCTGTTCCTCTCTGCTTTACCGCCCCGCCCCCCTTCTCCGAGGAGAAAAAAAAGAAGAAAAAAGACCCCTCTCCACCACCCCCTCCCCCCCAATCCACAATTAGCATCTCCCTCCCCGTCGCACCCCCCCCCCCCCGACGCCGGCTCCATCCATCAGTTCGCATCTATCAAGGCCTTCCCCTCCTCCGTATATCTAAACACGTTCCACTCCGCCCACGTTTCCAAATACACCTTCCATTTTTGCCTTGAAGTCCATACCAAGTCCTCCATTCTATTTAAGTCTTCCACTCGGTTAAGCCACATCCTTACAGTTGGTGGCTGTGACTGTTTCCATATCCCTGGGATACAAGCCCGGGCTGCATTTAAGAAATTACAGACTACAGATTTTCTATATCGCCTAACTGAAATCTCCGTATCCTGCAGCAAATAAAAGGACCACTCTTCTGGTAGTTGCTCCTCACTGAATTTTTGCACTATTTCCTGGACCTTTGTCTTTTCATATATGTTGAACACTTAATCCCTCACATTTTCCTTGGAGTGATCTACTAGTTTTATGATTGGACTGTAACATTTCTAATTGGACAGGAATATTTATGGGACTTTATTTCTTTGTCATTTTAGCGTGGCAATTTTCTGTTTGTATATGCTGTTTAAAGTCTTATCCATATTGTTTTGTAGACATGTGCAATGCCAAAAAAATTGGTTCATTTTTCTTTTCGTTTCATTTGTTTTTTGGGGATATTCTAAATAAATCGTAAATTTGAAAATTCGTAAATTATATATTTGAATATTCGTAAATTCAGAATTCGTAAATTCAGAATTCGTAAATTCAGAATTCGTAAATTCAGAATTTGTAAATTAGAAAATTTGGAATTCGTTAATTTGTAAATTAAAAAAATTCTGAAATTAGACAATTCGAAGATTCGGAAATTCAAAAATCTGAAAATAAGAAAGCAAAGTCTGAAAATTAAAAAGAGCGAAAATCCAAAATTTCTAAATAATAACTAACTAATAATAACTAACTATTAAATTATAGGTATTGAATTTCCTTTTACATTTGGCTGTTAGTGAACGTAATGAATACAAATTTATCTGAAGTTACAAATTATCTGAAATATAGAATGCCGCATCTAAACAAATGGAACGAAATATAATAATAATAAATAATAATAATACGTTTTTATTATTATTGTTATTTATTATTATTAATTTGTTACATTCCATTCCATGGCATTCGTTATTACGGATAATTTGTAACTTCAGATAAATTTGTATTCGGTACGTTCACTAACAGCTACATTTTAAAGGAAATTCCAATAACTATAATTCAATAGTTAGTAATAGTTATTATTATTAGTTAGTTATTAGTGTTGCTCACGAATATTCGTATTGCGAATATTCGGCTCGAATATGGCATATTCGAGTATTCGCGATATATTGCGAATTTCGCGGTGAATATTCGCTATTTCTATTATTCGTATTTTTTTTATTTTTTTTTTAGAACAGATCACATCCTAGAGATCCCCATCGACGTCTAAAAGCATTGCTGGTATGATTAGAGACCTTGGGCCGAGTAGCTGCAGCGATCAATTTATATTGCCGAAAAATCGCAATGCGATTATTCGGCAATAGCGATATCGCGTGATTATTTTCAAAAAATTCACAATATTGTTTTTAGCTAAAATAACACATATATTCGATTTCAGAGTGTTACTGTCGAAATACCGCAATAAATTTCTCATTCGCATTTTTGCGAAATTACGATAAAATATCAAGAATATTCTGAGCCAATCAGAGTGCTCCATTCCGCATTTCTCGAATATTCGCAATTATTTTGTATTGTAATATATCAAGAATATTCTGAGCCAATCAGAGTGCTCCTTCCGCATTTGCCGAATATTCGCAATTATTTTGTATTGTAATATATCACAAATATTCTGAGCCAATCAGAGTGCTCCTTCCGCATTTGCCGAATATTCGCAATTATTTTGTATTGTAATATATCACGAATATTCTGAGCCAATCAGAGTGCTCCATTCCGCATTTCTCGAATATTCGCAATTATTTTGTATTATAAAATATCACGAATATTCTGAGCCAATCAGAGTGCTCCATTCCGCATTTCTCGAATATTCGCAATAGCGAAAAATCGCAATAGCGAAAAATCGCAATAGCGAAAATTCGCAATCATTTCATTTCCAAAAAATATCATGAATATTCGTATTTAGCGAATATATCTCGAATATTCGACTATATGTTCGAGATATATCGCGAAATCGAATATGGCATATTCTGCTCAACACTATTAGTTATCTCAGATTTTCGGGCTTTTGAGTTTTCAGATTTTTGTTTTTATTTTCGTTCTTTTGAATGTTCGAATTTTCATTCTTATTTTTGGATTTCCGAATTTCCAAATCTCTAAATTTCAAAATTTTCGATTTCCGGATTTCCGAATTCTCTAATTCTCAAATTTCAAATTTACGAATCTACGAAATTAAGAATTGTCGGAATTTCGAATTTCCGATTGATCAAATTTGGAAGTTACGAATCTTCGAACTTCAAATTTGGAAATTGGAAAATTCAGAAAATGTGGATATTCGGAAAAAATTCAGAGATTTTGAGAAATTTGGAATTAACGAATTTGTGTAAATTTGTTAAAAAACTAATTTGGAACTAAACAAATTGCACATGTCTATTGTTTTGCCCGCGGCTTTTCGGATTTTCAGAAATTTTGAACTTCTAAATTTCCAAATTATCGAATTTCGAATTTTACATTTCTGAATTTCCGAAATGTCAAATTTCCGAAAATTCGGAAATTCAGAATAATTCGGAAAAATTTGGAAATTCAGAAAAATGTGGATATTCAGAAAAATTTGCAAATTCAGATATTTGGAATTAACGAATTGATCTAAATTTGTTAAAAAAAACTAATTTGGAACTAAACGAATTGCACAGGTCTATTGTTTTGCCAACGGCTTTCTAATTTAGGTTTATCTGCGCCAAAAACTCAACTACGATGTGTCCACAAGACTGTTTTTAAAACTTTTTACATTTCTATTCTGCTCGTGTTTTATTTCTGTAAATGTATATGCTTTTTGTTTCTTTTTAAGCTCCTATATTTATTACTGAGCTCCAAAACCAAGAGGTTCAAGATGGCTACCCGGTCAGTTTTGACTGTGTTGTGATCGGAAAGCCGATGCCAACCGTGCGCTGGTTCAAAGATGGGAAGGTGATAGAGGAAGATGACCATTATATGATCAACGAGGACCAGGAGGGCTGCCACCAGCTCATTATAACGGCTGTGGTTCCCACAGACATGGGCGTGTACAGATGCCTTGCTGAAAACAGAATGGGGGTCGCTTCCACCAAGGCTGAGCTGAGAGTGGACTGTAAGTAACAGGTGTACACGAGTCATGGAATGTTGTACGAGGATGGTGCCCATCTCAGCCAACCAGGTTCTAGGTGCCGTTTTTTTTCTGTTACTTAAAATTTTAAAGCAGACCGTGATTTGTTGATATGGATTTAACAGGGCTGGTTTTCTTGAAAATAATAATTTAGCCTTACATTGGAAGTTTACAGTTGCAAAGTCGTACTAAGGCAACCTTGCTGTGTATCTAAAGGCTCCTTGGATATTTTTTTGTAGCACATATTAGACACCTTTAGAGGGCGCTCTTATACAGCTTATTGGTTTAGAGTCATATGCTACCTAAAATGTATATAGCAAAAAAAAAATGTATCGCCACCAAATAGATTCAAGATCTGCAAAGAAACTTGATGCCTTCTTCTTTATCTATCTATCTATCTATCTATCTATTTATCTATCTATCTATCTATCTATCTATCTATCTATCTATCTATCTATCTATCTATCTATCTATCTATCTATCTATCTATCTATCTCATTTATTGCGGTAGGCAATCTTTTCAACCGAGGGTGCAGAAAAAGAAATTCAGAGTGACCGACATGGAAATCACGAGGTGGCCCGAGTTTAACTGTTATGCCGCGTACACGATCGGTTAAACTGATGAGACCGTTTTCATCGGTCCAAACCGATCTTGTGTGGCGCCATCGGTTATTTAACCATCGGTTAAAAAAAAGGGAACTTGTTTTGAATGTAACCGATGGATTCCTAACCGATAGAAAAAAAACGATCGTTAGTACGCACGACCATCGGTTAAAAATCCATGCATGCTCAGAATCAAATCGACGCATGCTTGGAAGCATTGCACTTCATTTTTTTCAGCACGTTGTTGTGTGTTTTACATCACCAGGCTCTGACATGATCAGTTTTTTACCTGATGGTGTGCAGGCACCACGGACCATCAGTCAGCTTCATCGGTTAACCGATGAAAACAGTCCATCAGACCGTTCTAATCGGATGGACCGTTCGTGTGTACGCGGTATTAGACAGGGGCAGACTGACAACTCATGGGGCCCCCGGGCAATATGTGATTATGGGGCCCCTGGGCAATAGGTGATCATGGGGCCCCCAGGCAATAGGAGATTATGGGGCCCCCGTGCAATAGGAGATTATGAGGCCACACAGTATACACACACTGTCACAAACTTTGGTGAATGGGAGTGAACCACAACTGCAGTTAGCAAGGATTTCAATGCAACTGTGAGATTTCAGTATTGGACACCAGGCGTCTCTTCAATCAGAGACCAGGAGTTTGGGGGTTCTCTACATCATCTCTCTCTCTCATATATAGGAATGCGTTGAGCTACTACTGTAAGTGTGGACGTATTACAACATGCGTCCAATGCTTAGCGTTAAAAGATTATGATGTACGTGAAGTTTCCAATGCACTTTTGTATTCAAGTGATTATCAGTACTGGACCCCAGGCGTCACTCCAATCAGAGAACAGGAGTTTGGGGGTTCTCTACATCATATCACTTTAACATATAGAAATGCATTAGGCCACTAAGGGTGCAGGTATGAAATACCTTCAACCCCTAGCATAGAAAAATTAAGGCGAACATGTTCAGTAACTGAGGGCATGGGCCCATAAACAAGTAACAACTTATGTCAAGCACATAGTAATTAAGCAAAGTGTAGGCAACTAATATTGCGTAAGAGTGGCAAAAATAGCTCAGGTAGTTTGAGAATGTATGTTCCCTTTCAGATAATCCACAGCAAGAGCCAAAGACATTTACACTACGCCGCCGCAACTTACTGGAGCAAGTGCCGTATTCTCCAAGCACTTGCTCCGTAATTTGCGGTGGCGTAGTGTAAATGGTCCGGCGTATCCCCGCGTAATTCAAAGGGGCGGCTTGTATATAAATTAAGCGCGCCCTTGTGCCGAACGAACTGCGCATGCGCCGGCCTTAAACGTAGGTCACTGCGCATGCTCCGTAGTACGCCGCAAACACATTGGTTGCGATGTGAACGTAATTAACGCACAGCCCTATTCGCGACGAGTTACGTAAACGACGTAAACGACGGAAAAACCGGACGCTGTCCCGACGGCCATACTTAACATGGCGTACGCTGGACCTACGCAAAGTTAAAGCACCCTATCGCAGGTCTAACCTTACGCTTACGGAAACAATGTAAACTACGGCGAAGCGGCGCAAAAACGTTCGGGAATCGGCGTATCGGCTCATTTGCATATTCGACGCTGAAATCGACGTAAACGCTACCTAGCGGCCGGCGTATTATTGCATTTAGGATCCAACGGTGTAAGTGACTTACGCAAGTCAGAACCTAGCCTAATTCTGGCATATCTTGTTTTGAGAATACAAAACAATGATACACCGGCGGGATTTTCGAATTACGCCGGTGTATGTGTAGATACACCGGCGTAATTCCTTTGAGAATCTGGCCCAAAATGTATTACTTTTTGATTAAATATATATCATAATTTTTTATTTTTTTTTCTTACTCAGTTTAGGCAGATACGTATTCTTCTACATATTTTTGGTAAAAAATCGCAATAAGCGTATTTGATCGGTTTGCGCAAAAGTTCTAGCGTCTAGTAATGGCGGCGATCTGCGATTTTTATTTATTGTGACCGTGACATTGCGGCGCACACATCGGACACTTTTGACACATTTTTGGGGCCATTTACATTTACACAGCGATTTGTGCTATAAAACTGCACTGATTACTGTGTAAATGTGACTGGCAGGGAAGGGGTTAACACTAGGGGGTACTGAAGGGGTTAATAAACAAAAAGAACACTAACTCATGCGCACGAGTGTGATGTTCAACAAATGGTCAATATTCTGCATACAGAGTACTTCAAATGTCAAACGGTGGCAAAGAGAGCCTTGCTGCCCTTCATGGATGGGGGGGATCCTGGCGGAAAACAAGAAGAAAAGAAAGGCGCACCAGCCTCGTGTACTACCATTTGACAATTTATTATTAAGAAATAAATAATACAAATAAATACCACTGTTGGGCTCTTCTTCAGAGCCCAACAGTGGGTGACTGTTGGGCTCTGAAGAAGAGGCCTCTGACGCCTCGAAACGCGTTAGCCAGCAGTGACGTACCCCCCTACATTCCGGAGTGTGGTTCGAGGGGCATCTATTTTTATCGTTTGTTGACAAGCCTTTTATCACCATTTGTTTGTGAGTAGTTTGTATTATTTATTTTTTAATAATAAATTGTCAAATGGTAGTACACGAGGCTGGTGCGCCTTTCTTTTCTTCTGGTACTGAAGGGGTTAAATATGTTATCTAAAGTGTGTTCTAACTGTTAGAGGAAGGGGGAGGGGGACTCACAAGGGGAGGAGATCGATGTGTGTTCCTCTGTATTGGAAAAACACATCAGTCTCCTCACCGCTGACAGGTGCAATCGCGGGTGCCCACTGGGTCCCGAGGAATGCGGCGGGGTCGCGGCGCGCGCACCCCACCTAGTGGCCGGAAAATGCAAGGACGTCATATGACGTCCAGTCTGAAATACGAAGGGTCCCCACCGACGTCATTTTACAATGGCTCGGTGGGGAAGTGGATACACACACAGAATACACATACTGTACACACACTGAAAAGGTACTGGAGAGGTGGGGCAGCTATAATCTTGGGATTTAAAAAAAAACTGATTTTTACATACTGTCCCTGGTTTTACTGAGGCTGGCAACCATGATGGGCATGGGGCCCTTAGGCAGTGCCCGAGTGCCTGAATGGTCAGTCCGCCCCTTCCTACAGTAGATTTCATCAGGCTGTTTTTCTCATACATGGGTGAAAAAGGATGTCCTGGAGAAAGCCATGAACTAGGGTAGTGGTCTCCAAACTGCAGCCTTTGCCCTTGGGGCACTATTTCATCCATTGATACCTAAAATAGGTAAAAGTTCTCCCCACTGACACCAATGAAGGGGCTTTATTCCTCCCAGTGACATATCCAATGATGGGGAATAATTTCTCCCAATGACCTCAACAATGACGCCCAATTACATCCAATGATGAGGCACCATTTCTCCCAATGACACCAACAATGGCGTCCAATGGCACCAACGATGTGGCAAAATTTTTCCCAATGGCACCAACAATGGGCCACAATTTCTCCCACTGACACAAACAGTGGGGCCCATTGGCACCAACAATAAGGCACAATTACTCCCACTGAACCAAACAATGGGGAATTTTTCCCACTGACGTCGGGACCTTTTCTACTCCCAATGGCCACATCCCGGCCCCTCTAAAGTCTAAGAGATAGTAAACTGGCCCTTTTTTTTTAGAAAGTTTGGAGACCCCTGAACTAGGGTAAGGTGGGAATACATGGGAGAGGGGAACAAAGAGTGTGGGAAACCTGCAGCAGTGTGCTGAGGAGTCGGAATGAGAGGAGGATGGGTGTGTTCGGGAGTCAGGTGCAGAACCGGTAGCATTGTCTAGTGGAACTAGGATGGGTAAGGATCGTGTATGTCAGCATGTTGGTAGATGGTGTGGACTGCTTTAGCTATAGATATCAGTCTCTACAGGTCATGTGAGCTTTTTTGGGTCAAGTTTGTTTTTATCTTTGTTTTTTTTAACTATTTTATATATTTTGTTCTAATATTCAATATATGACATATAAGGATGCCAAAGACCATGAGCTAGCTAAACTGTGTTTTAAAATACACAATAGGGATTTTTAAGGTGCCAGACAAAATAGTATGCTAAAATTGAAATTGCATACATTTTATTGTAAGTACTGTATATACTCGAGTATAAGCTGAGTTTTTCAGCAAATTTTTTTTGTGCTGAAAATGCCCCCCTCGTCTTATACTCTAGTCACCTTTTTGCGCCTGATCTCCCAGACTTTGGGGCCCCAACACCAGCCGGCCGTAGGTCCCCTTTACTCCAAACACATGTAGCCCCACTCTTCCTCTACAAATGTGCAAAGTTTGTTGTCCGGGGTATCTACGGCCGGGAAGCACAGATTTTTCAAAGCCGGGCACCCCTTCCATAGTCTCCCATGTTAAACGGTAATTTCTCCAGTGACTTTGGGGACCCAGTACTGGCTGGTCCTAGGTCCTTTGGACCCGGAACTTGGCACACATGTAGCCCCATTTCTCCATAGACTACCATGTTAAACGTCAGTCTAGTCATGAACACAGTGAGGCATGGGCACAGTGAGGCATGGGCACAGTGAGACATGGACACAGTGAAGCATGGACACAGTGAGGCATGGGCACAGAGAGGCATGGGCACAGAGAGGCATGGGCACAGAGAGGCATGGGCACAGAGAGGCATGGGCGCAGGAAGGCATGGGCACAGGGAGGCATGGACACAGGGAGGCATGGACACAGGGAGGCATGGACACAGTGAGGCATGGGCACAGAGAGGCATGGACACAGTGAGGCATGCACCAATAAGTTTTCCCATTTTTTTGTGGTAAAATCAGGTGGCTCTGCTTATTTTCAAGTAGGCTTATACTTGAGTATATACAGTATACAACAATTAACAGCAGTTATTTATAAAAACATCATTATGAAATGTATGCTGTCATGATGTGTGTACAGTAGTTTCTACTCAACATGTTTCACCATTTAATGGCTTCCTCAGGATAATTGTGAACAAAACAAAATATCATATTACTACAAATAAAAAGGAGAAATTGCATTATAAGTTGAACATGTGAGTTATATAGATATATAGTCTTAGGACTCCCAGCCAATCGGGTCTCAGAACCCACTTCCTGTTCGGCCAGGAGGAGAAGCAACGGCCATGGCTCTTCCCTCTGCAAGCTGGAGCAAGGAGCAGAATTGTCCTCATATCGGCCACTTAAAGTGTCAGGTCACCTGTGGCCAGGTGACAAGTGCACCCCGTTGGAGACAGGGGTGCACCGCAAGGTAGTGAACCCAAGATTCCCCAGTGCGCGGGGTCTAAGGTCCAGCAGGTGTTCACCAGAGCCTTCGATGGTGAGGATGGCCTTTGCTGCAACTGAACCCAGGTTGCAGGACCTGGGGTTCCCCAGGTCACACTCCGTAGGGAGAGAGGGGAAGCAGCCACTGAGGACACAAGGGATAGTGATGGGTAAGCCGAGGTCGGGGCAACAGGCAGACAAGGGTAACAAAGAGACAGGCCAAAGGTCAGGGTTACAGGCAAACGGGAATAGTCAGAGACGAACCAAAATCGGTACACAGAAAGGTAAACGTAGCACACTGCAGCCAGGAACACAAGCTAACAAACAAAGTTGAACAGCAAAGCAGACCTGCAGTGCACTAGTTAATATAGACTTCCTGGAATGGCCCGGGGTGGAGCCATACAGGGAGGAGAGATGATAAAAGGCAGCCAGATAAGAGTCAGGCCTCTAATGGCCACATGGAGGAGAAAGTATGCTGCCAGACATTATTGCATGTCCATGACAGATAGCTGCTGTCCATCTCCTGCAGGGGGAGGGGTGACAGTTTTTTTTTTTTTGCTGCCCCTCCAAAATATTGAGCACCAGCAGCCACTATCAGTGTGTCAAAGTTATTGATTGTGTGTTGATTGTATGAACTTACTAATATAGTTTGCACTTCAGTGTATAAGGATATCTATATAACTCACATGTTCAACTTATAATGTGATTTTTTTGATTTATTTAAAGTAATATGATTTTTTTTGTAAAGTGCTTCATAAGTTTCCTGAGGAAGCCATTGAAAGGTGAAACGTGTTGAGCGGAAACCACTGTACACACATCATGACAGCATCAATTTCACAATGATGGTTTTTTTTATGAATAACTGCCTTTATTTTGTTGTATACTTACAATAAAATGTATGTGATTTACAATAAAATGTTGGTATACTGTTTTGTCTGGTACCTTAAAAATCCCATTTAATTTGTTTAAAATATTTGTGTATTTCTGAGATGTGGTCTCTTTATCCCCGGATCTTTGGCTGATTATTTTTAAAAATAAATTCTTAGCTAAACTGTATGTTAAAAGGGGTTGTAAAGGTTCATCTTTTATTTTCGAAATTGGTTCCTTTAAGCTAGTGCATTGTTGGTTCACTTACCTTTTCCTTCCATTTCCCTTGTGTTGTCATTTTCTGCTCCCCATCACAGACTGGTCCGGAAGTGCTGGGCGGCCAACTGCGCATGCGCGATGCGTTCCAAAGCATTTACGACAGTGCACACCAGCAAAGCCGTCGTTCGGCATCCAGGCTCTTTCCTTAACCACTTGATTACTGGGCACATAAACCCCCTTCGTGCCAGGCGAAATTTCAGCTTCCGGCACTGCGTCGCTTTAACTGACAATTGCGCGGTCGTGCGACGTGGCACCCAAACAAAATTGACGTCCTTTTTTTCCCCACAAATAGAGCTTTCTTTTGGTGGTATTTGTTCGCCTGTGCGGTTTTTATTTTTTGCGTTATAATGAAAAAAAGAGCGACAATTTAAAAATATATATATATTTTTTACTTGTTGCTATAATAAATATCCCATTTTTTTTATTTTTTTATATTTTTTTTTCTCAGTTAAGGCCGATACGTATTCTTTTACGTATTTTTGTAAAAAAATAAAAATAAATCACAATAAGTGACTGCTTTGCGCAAAAGTTATAGCACCTACAAAATAGGGGACATAATTATGATATTTTTTTTTATATTTTTTTTTTACTAGTAATGGCGGCGATCTGCGATTTTTATTGGGACTGCGATATTGCGACGGACACATCGGACACTTTTGACACATTTTTGGCGCCATTCACATTTATACAGCGACCAGTGCTATAAAAATGCACTAATTACTGTATAAATGTGACTGGCATTGAAGGGGTTAACACTAGGGGGTGAGGAAGGGGTTAAATGTATTGCCTGGGTGTGTTCTAACTGTGTGGGGGGAGGGGGTGACTGGGGGAGGTGATCGATGCTGTGTCCCTATGTACAAGAGAAACAGCATCTGTCACCTCTCCCTGACAGGACGTGAAGCTCTGTGTTTACACTCAGAGCTCCACGTCCCTGCTCTCTCACCGACGATCGCGTGTACCTAACGGACATCGCGGCCGCCGGGTACACGCATCGGGTCCTCGGTGATGCGTCGGGACTGTTTTTCACCCTGTGGCGCGCGCGGGGAATTACAAGTAAATCACGTCCAAAGACGTGACCCCGGCGCCTCAGGTCCGCGCTGCTGACGTATTCTGTCAATAGCGCGGACCTGAAGAGGTTAACATCCCCGTGGATTGGAGGATGTTAAAAAAAGAGCCAGGAGGCTGAGCGAGCGCAGCCGACTGGCCACTTTCCCCTAAGTCCATGTCGCTCTGAATGACGGCTTCGCTGGTGTGCAGTGTCGTAAAGCCATTGGAACGCATCGCAGATGCGTTTTGGAACGCATCGCGCAAGCGCAGTTAGCCGACGCAGCACTTCCGGAGCACTCTGTGATGGGGGAGCCGAATATGACGCGTCGCCCTTCTTAATGTTTTTTTTTCTTTGTTTGAATTTCTCACTTCCTGTTTCTCCTCAGTAAGCTTTCCACCATCATCCGAGTGGTGGGAAGTCATTTAGAACAGCTTACTGAACACTTACTTAGGAGAAACAAGAAGTGAGAAATTCAGACAAAGAAAAAAAACATTTAGAAGGGAAATGGAAGGAAAAGGTAGGTGAACCAACAATACACTAGCTTAAAGGAACCTATTTAGAAAATGAAAGATTAACCTTTACAACCCCTTTAATGTCATTTGAATTTTAGCTGGAGCTGTTGAGATCTCTAAACAGACTTTTTTTTTTTTAACAGACTAGAAATGGAAAGAATAATATATATATATATATATATATATATATATATATATATATATATATATATATAAAGGCAGCCTTTAGTCTAAACAAATACAATATATAAATGAACAAAACTAAAAATGTACCTGGTCGACAAATTTCTGCTTTCTGTGTTTTTCTAATTTCAGTAACCAGTTCTGACTACGACACGGCAGAGGCGGCCACCGAAACCTCCTCCTACCTCAGCGCCCAAGGCTATATGTCCAGGTAAAAAAAGAAAAAAAAAGAAAAAAGATGTAAAATAATAAACACAGCTATTATTAACCACTTAAGACCCGGACCAATACGCTGGTAAATGACCCAAGGTGTTTTTGCGATTCGGCACTGCGTCGCTTTAACAGACAATTGCGCGGTCGTGCGGTGTGGCTCCCAAACAAAATTTGCGTCCTTTTCTTCCCACAAATAGAGCTTTCTTTTGGTGGTATTTGATCACCTCTGCGATTTTTATTTTTTGCGCTATATACAAAAATAGAGCGACATTTTTGAAAAAAAAACACAATTTTTTACTTTTTGTTAAAAAAAAATCAAATAAACTAAATTTTAGTCAAACATTTAGGCCAAAATGTATTCAGCCACATGTCTTTAGTAAAAAAAAAAAATCGCAATAAGAAAAAATAGCTACCTAGCGGGAACAGCGACACTAATACAGCGATCAGAAAAATGATCGCTTAGTGACGCTGGCAATAGGGAGTGAAAGGGTTAACTAGGGCGGTGATCAGGGGGTTAAAACTTTATTGGGGGGTGGGGGGGCTATCCTGAACCTAACACTAACTGACTTTTACACTGCCTGTCACACTGACACTAAATGCAGTGATTAGATCATTGCATTCAGTGACACTGTGACAGGGGGGGTGGGGGGGGGCAGATCGCAAGGGGTTAAGTATGCCTATGTGTGTGTGTGTCAGTGTAATGTTGGTGCAGGACTTACTGTGAGGTGTTCCTCTCATCGCAGCGGTTGGAAATACCGCTGCGATGAGAGGTGACATCACTTCCCCCTTCCTGTGTTTACACAGGAGGAGGAAGTGGCACGAAGGGGGAGCACAGCGATTGGCTGGGAGCGATCGCGGGGGGGGCGGGCAAACACGGACATCCGCCCGCTCGTCCCGGATCGCTCCCGGAGACACGGGGACCGCCGCACGCTGCGGAGGGGGTCCCGATCGGACCCCCGACTCGCTACTGGGCGAGGACGTAAATTTACGCCCTTGTGCCCAGCCGTGCCATTCTGTGGCCGTAAATGTGCGTGCGCGGTCCTTAAGTGGTTAACCGCTTGTGAACCGGGCCTATTTTGGCACTTCTCTCCTTTATGTAAAAATCTCATTTTTTTTTGCTAGAAAATTAATCAGAACCCCCAAACATTATATATTTTTTTTAGCAGACACCCTAGGGAATAAAATGGCGGTCATTGCAACTTTTTTTCTCGCACAGTATTTGCGCAATCATTTATCAAACGCATTTTTTGGGGGAAAAAAAAGGTTTCATGAACGCGGGCCAGACTTTGGACACGCCTGCTCTATGTTTTACAATCATCTTTTAGGCCGCGTACACACGAGGGGATATGTCCGCTGAAAACGGTCCGATGGACCGTTTCAGCAGACATCTCCGCTCGTGTGTATGGGCTAGCGGACAGATTTGTCCACCCGACAGATTTCAAAGCATGCTTTGAAATCTATCCGGTGGGGATCTGTCCGCCCGACATGTCTGCTGGTTAGTACACTTACCAGCAGACATGTCGGCCCCCACCGCCGCCGCGCCGCCGCCGAATGGATTCGGCGCATGCGCGGAAGTGTTTTACTTCCTGGTGCGGTGACGTGGCGGTGACGCGGCGGGGTCAACGTCACCGCCACATCACCGCGCCGTCCGGCGGCGGGGAATTTGATCCGATGGTGTGTACACGCCATCGGATCAAACTCCCGATCGGACATATCCGATGGAAATGGTCCGCGGACCGTTTTCATCGGATATGTCCGATCGTGTGTATGGGGCCTAAGAGATCAAATCTATAACGCAGATTCGAAAAAAAATAGAAGCAAAGATGTTACAAAGTTATTTCCTATCGTCTTATAAAATGAAATCTCCATTTACATCAAGCTGTGTGACCTTTGTGGAGGGGGAGAGACACCTGGGTGACATCCAGCAGCTCCGAACATGACGATCGTTCTGAAGATTGGCTGTTATTTAAGATCAGCGAGAATTATCTTCCAAAGGGTTACACAGACCATTAGCAGCAAGTCAATTGGTTGGGATTAATTACTGCCTCCGCACGCGCGGCTCCCTGAAATTGTGTTCTAATGACTATGAAATTGAGATGGAAACAAAATTAGATTTGTTAACGACGTTTCAATTCCAGGACTTATTTGTAGCTCATGAAAGTTGGGATGACTTTTTTTGGTTTTGAGGTTATTTATGCCTCGGCTAAAGCAGAAGTGAGCAGGGCTGGCGCTGGCGCTGGCACAAGGCAACATGGGAACTTGCCTTACGGCGCCAGGGAACAGGGCGGAAAATTGATAATGTCACTGTGTCAGTGTCTCTCTCGTCTCTGTGAGTCCCAGGATTACACACGGCAGGCATCTCCCGCTGTGTGTATTGGAGCTTTAGTGTGTTAACTTTGGCCGCGCTGTGATGCCTGCTGTGTGTGAAGTGTAGAGGAGGAGGGAGGGAGGGGAGCGCTGCAGCCACACTGGCAGTGTGTGTGATAAGTTCTCTCTCATGTCACGCTGCCCCGGCGGCCCCTCCTCTCTTCTCGTCCATCCCAGATGATGTCACAAGCATATGGGGATGGACGAGAAGAGGGGAGGGGCTGCCGGGGCAGCGTGACAGGAGAGAGAACTTATCACAGATGCTTCCTGCATACTAGCTGCCAGGTAAACGCTGTTCCCCAATGTGCTCCAATATGCCACAATGTGCACCAATATACCCCCATGTGCTCCAATATGTCACGATGTGTGCCAATATGCCCCGATGTGCTTCAATATGCCCCAATGTGCTCCAATATGCCCCGATGTGCTCCAATATGCCCGGATGTGCTCCAATATGCCCCGATGTGCTCCAATATGCCCCGATGTGTGCCAATATGCCCCGATGTGCACCAATATGCCCCCATGTGCTCCAATATACCCCCATGTGCTCCAATATGCCACGATGTGCGCCAATATGCCCCGATGTGCGCCAATATGCCCCGATGTGCTTCAATATGCCTCAATGTGCTCCAATATGCCCCAATGTGCTCCAATATGCCCCAATGTGCTCCAATATCCCCCGATGTATGCCAATATGCCCTGATGTGCACCAAGTGCCCCGTGCCCTGATGTGCCATGTGTCCTAATGTCTCGTGACCTGACATCCTGTGCCCCAGTCTGCTGTGCCTCAATGTTGTGTGCCCTGATGTGTTGTGCCTCGATGTACTGTGACCTGTGCCCTGATGTGTTGTACCCTTTACCCTGATGTACTGTGACCTGTGCCCTGATGTGTTGTACCCTTTACCCTGATGTACTGTGACCTGTGCCCTGATGTGTTGTGCCCTTTACCCTGATGTACTGTGACCTGTGCCCTGATGTGTTGTACCCTTTACCCTGATGTACTGTGACCTGTGCCCTGATGTGTTGTGCCCTTTACCCTGATGTACTGTGACCTGTGCCCTGATGTGTTGTACCCTTTACCCTGATGTACTGTGACCTGTGCCCTGATGTGTTGTGCCCTTTACCCTGATGTACTGTGACCTGTGCCCTGATGTGTTGTGCCCTTTACCCTGATGTACTGTGACCTGTGCCCTGATGTGTTGTACCCTTTACCCTGATGTACTGTGACCTGTGCCCTGATGTGTTGTGCCCTTTACCCTGATGTACTGTGACCTGTGCCCTGATGTGTTGTGCCCTTTACCCTGATGTACTGTGACCGGTGCCCTGATATGCTGTGCCCTTTACCCTGATGTACTGTGACCTGTGCCCTGATGTGGCCTGGTGTGCTGTACCCTGATGTGCTGTGCCCTGATGTTCACTGTGCCCTGTGACAGGCCGGTGTAACTTGGATAATTTGCGGTTGTCTGAATAGAGAAAAACCTCCCGGTCATGTTTTCTCAGTGTCCCATACCGAGCGACATCAGCGCGCACCTGTGTATGGCCCAGGTGCCTGATTCTCTCGACGGGATCGGAAACCCAGCCAATCACTGGGGTCCCTCCAGACTCGTCTCTGACTGAGAGACTCTGTAGGTCCCGGACACTTGGCCAGGAGGACCGCGCCGGCGCACACACCCTAAAGGTGGGTGCCGCACCCCGACTCCGGGACCCCACGCAGGAGGTGCAAAAAGAGCCCCAACACACGACCTGACTCTCAGATATACCCTCTCCCAGCATGCCCAGCGAGTGAAAACCCTCTAGAATTGGCTGCTGAGAAAGAGTCCATCCGCCAGAAATCCCTCTGGCTCCCACTGCCGGCCAGTGACGGATTCACATCCCCAGTAGTGTTGCTCACGAATATTCGCATTGCGAATATTCGCTACGAATATTGCATATTTGAGTATTCGCGAATAACTCGAATATCGCGGCGAATATTCGCTATTTTGAATATTCGTATTTTTCAAATTTCGCAATCAATTTCGCAATCAATTTCGCATTCGCACTAGCGAAATTTTGCATTAGCGAAATTTCGTTTTTTTTTTTTTTTTATAAAATATGGCGAATATTCGTAAATATCGAATATTCGTGATATTTTATCCAAAAAAAAATAGCGAAATTTCGCAATCATTTTCGCTTTCGCATATGCAAAATTTCGCTATTTTTTTTTTTTTTATAAAATATAGCGAATATTCGTAAATATCGAATATTCGTGATATTTTATCCCAAAAAAAAATAGCGAAATTTCGCATTAGTGAAATTTCGCATTAGCGAAATTTCGCATTGGCGAAATTTCGCAATTTTTTTTTTTTATAAAATATCACGAATATTCAATATTAACAAATATTCGATATTAACGAATATTGGCGAATATTCTTCGAAATATTCGCGAAATATCGCGAAATCGAATATGGCGTATTCCGCTCATCACTAATCCCCAGAATGCAGTCCGAGCCAGTGGACCTCTCCGGAACGATACAGGTCACAAGCCTAACAAATCGTGACCGGGAGCAAAGTAACTATCCCAATCCAACTAACTTCTTTTTTTTCTAAGCGCAATACCCGTGCTAAAGGCAAGGGGGCGCTACATGTATATATGACATATTTACCGGCCTCCTTCCCTCGCTCTCCACCCTGAAACATCCCCGCTTCTGGCAGGAGAGGAGAGCAGGGAAGCTGGTAACGCTGCAGGAAAAAGCGGCACAGGGGGCCCCAGAAAGCAGGGGATGGGGGCACGGATGCTACAACTGATGTCCCTACAGGACAGCTGGAGGGAAGGTGTGAAGGGGAGGCTAGCAGGGTAAGGCAGAAAAGGATCATGTCTACAGTAAGGGCAAGTTTACACTTGCTTCAAAATATGGCTTCAGACAGGCTTTGTTAAAGCTCTCTGAATGCCAGTCAAAGCTCCTGTCACTAAATAAAATGTTTAGCTTACAGTCCTGTCTTTTGCATGTTGCTTCGATGAGGCTTCGGTGGGGTTTTGATGAGGCTTCAGTGGGGCTTTGATGGGGCTTCAGTGGGGCTTTGATGAGGCTTCAGTGGGGCTTTGATGGGGCTTCAGTGGGGCTTTGATGGGGCTTCAGTGGGGCTTTGATGAGGCTTCAGTGGGGCTTTGATGGGGCTTCAGTGGGGCTTTGATGGGGCTTCAGTGGGGCTTCGATGGGGCTTCAGTGGGGCTTCGATGAGGCTTTAGTGGGGCTTCAAAGAGGCTTTGTGGGGCTTCAGTTGGGCTTCAATGAGGCTTTGGTGGGGCTTCAGTGAGGTTTTGGTGGGGCGTGGTGGGGCTTTGATGAGGCTTTGGTGAGGCATCGGTGGGGCTTTGGTGGAGCTTCAATAAGGCTTTGGTGAGGCATCGGTGGAGCTTTGGTGGGGCTTCGATGAGGCTTTGGGGGGCTTCGGTGAGGCTTCAGTGGGGCTTCAAGCAAGCTTCGCCATAGACTTCTACAAGCATTCACAAAGTGCCTGAAGCCATGTTGAAGCCGAAGCATGTGTAAATGAGCCCTAAGGCAGTACAGCTGGCCCTCCAGCTCAGCAGGTACCTGGGCCCCCCTTTTGAACTGATAGGGCCCGGGCCCAGTAGAAGAGGGCTGGCTGTACTGCTTTGTCAGCGGTGCTGGTCCCTGAGATCCCTCTCTCAGGTCTGTACTCACAGTGTCCCTGGGACTTGGATGTCTCCCACAAGACTAAGGACATCCATACACGGTTCAAATCTCAGCCGGTTCAGCAGAAACCGGCTGAGATTTGAACCGTTAGTGGCAGGGATGTATTCTGGCCTAGGCCGACAAGGCCCAGGCCTAGGGCTGCACTTTGCGGGGGGCGTCCCTCTCTCCTCTTCCCGCGGCGTCCCTCTGTCCGTCACCCACGGCAACCCTCTGTCCCTCTCCCAGGGCATGCCTCTGTCCTTCACCCACAGCATTCCTCTGTCCTCTTCCCATGAATATGAAAGGGGTGTGGCTTTGACAGGAAGGGGTGGGTCATATTTAAATTAGGGGGTGCGCAAGTTTAGTCAGGCCTAGGGCAGCACAACACACCTAAATACACCTCTGGTTAGTGGGTAGGTTGAATGTACCAAGTTTATCGATTAATCAACTTGAGTACAACCAGCCTGCCGGATTCTCTTGCGATTATTGCTAACAGCTGCTATAGCCGCTAGTGATAATCACTGTCTTCTCTTGGCTGTGACGGCTTCCCCCACCAGGAGAAGACAGGATTTTCCTGTAAGCACTGTCGGTGTTGATGGGGAAATTGTGTGAATTTCTTCGTTGCAGCATCTTAGGTAGAAAGTCTCTTCAGTGAAACCTCCAGACCAGACCCTCAGTAAAACCCCCTCCCCTCTTTTAGCTCCCAAAGAATGTGAATAATTGGGTATGAGTATTTTGGGGGGGTTAACATTAAGGCAAAGATTCTCTTCTAATTAGACCTGGACACATCCTGGGTGTATCATGCTAATCTCTCCGGGTGACTTTTGTACACAGGGAACAGGAGAGTTTGGAATCGTCCACCGAACAGGATCAGCCGCCGCAAATACTGGAGGAGCTGCGGGATATGCTGGTGGCCCCGGAAACCCCAATGGCCAAATTCCAGATTAAAGTGAAAGGTAATAAATTCTACGAGGTCATTAAAATGTTTGTACTTTTTTTTTAATTAAAACTGAAATCCGGGCACAACGATAAAATACATACCTACAGAAAAAGTATTCATACCCCTTGACATTTCCCACATTTTGTCATGTTACAACCAAAAACATAAATGTATTTTTTGGGGATTTTATGTGATAGACCAACACAGAGTGTCACATAATTGTGAAGTGGAAGGAAAATGATTGGTTTTCAACATTTTTTACAAATAAATAAATGAAAAGTATGGGGGGGGGGGGCATTTGTATGGCGCCCCCCGGAGTCAATACTTTGTAGAACCCCCTTTCTCTACAAGTCTTTTTGGAAATGTCTCTACCAGCTTTGCACATCTAGAGAGGGACATTTCTGCCCATTCTTCTTCTTTGTAAAATATCTCAAGCTCTGTCAGATTGGATGGGGAGCGTCTGTGATCAGCAATTTTCAAGTCTTGCCACAGATTCTCAATGTGATTTAGGTCTGGACTGTGACTGGGCCATCCTAACACATGAATAGGCTTTGATCTAAACCATTTCATTGTAGCTCTGGCCGTACTTTAGAGTCGTTGTCCTGCTGGAAGGTGAACCTCCCCCCTAATCTCAAGTCTTTTGCAGACTCTAACAGGTTTTATTCTAAGATTGCCCTGTATTTGTCTCCATCCATCTTCCCATCAACTCTGACGAGCTTCCCTGTCCCTGCTGAAGAAAAGCATCCCCACCACATGATGCTGCCACCACCATGTTTCACAGTGGGGATGGTGTGTTCAGGGTGATGTGCAGTGTTAGTTTTCCCCCACACATACCGTTTTGCTTTAGGCCAAAAAGTAACATTTTGATCTCATCTGACCAGAGCTCATTCTTCCACATGTTTGCTGTGTCCCCTCCCCCCGCATGGCTTCTCACAAACTGCAAACAGGACTTCTTATGTCTTTCTTTCCCCAATGTATTTCTTCTTGTCACTCTTCCATAAAGGGCAGATTTGTGGAGAGCACCACTAATAGTTGTCCTGTGGAGAGATTCTCCCCCCTGAGCTGTGGATCTCTGCAGCTCCTTCAGAGTTACCATGGCCCTCTTGGCTACTTCTCTGATGAATGTTCTCCTTGCCCGGCCCGGTCAGTTTAGGTGGACGGCCGTGTCTTAGTAGGTTTGCAGTTGTGCCATACTCTTTACATTTTCGGATGATGGATTGAACAGAAGCTCTGTGAGACGTTCAGAGCTTGGGAGATATTTTTTATAACCTAACCCTGCTTTATACTTCTCCACAACTTTATGCCTGGCCTGTCTGGTGTGTTACTTGGCCTTCTTGATGCTGTTTGTTCACCAAGGTTCTCTAACAAACCTCTGAGGGCTTCACAGAACAGCTGTATTTATACTGAGATTAAGTTACACACAGATGGACTCTATTTACTAATTAGGTGACTTCTGAAGGCAATTGGTTCCACTAGATTTTAGTTGGGGATATCAGAGTAAAGGGGGCGCCATACAAATGCCCCCCCCCACACTTTTAACATATTTATTTGTAAAGAATGTTGATAACCATCGGCCATCAGAGCTCGTTCACATGAGGAGGTGCACCTGAGTGTCTGCTTTTTTTGCATGGACTCTTTCTTTGTATTGAAGACACAAAAGTACATAAAATTTAAGTAACATAAAAAAATAATTTTTGCTCTTGGCTTGGTGTGGTTGTATTCCGATGATGAATGTCACAAACGTCCGCATTTCAGGAATCCCGCGCCCTCGTGTGCACTGGTTCAAGGACGGACAGCCTATCCACGCCTCCGACCGGCTACTAATGACCAATAAGAGGAAGGTGCGCTCACTGGAGATCCTCAACGTGACCAAAGAAGATGCCGGAGAATATTCTACGTACATCAGTAATTCCTCTGGTTCTGCGTACTCGTCCGCCAGACTGACGGTCAAAGGTACGTTTCTCACAGATGTGCGTCACCCGTCTTTGCCACATTTCCCGATTAGACATGTTCGTTTATTTCCGAATAAATATTCAGACACATTTTTCATTATTTAGAGACTTGGATATATCCGAATACCTGAATTACACAAAGTTTACCAAATGCTCTGGATAACGAAACAAAATTCATCCAAATTTCTGACACCAGTGGTGGAACTACCAGGGTCGCAAAGGATTCACTTGAAACCGGGCCCTGGCTTTTCGCCACTGGGATCAGTGAGAAGGGCCCTGGATGGGGGGGGGGCAGGGGGGCCCTTGACGGTTTCTTGCACCGGGGGGGGGCTGGAGGTTCTAGATATGCCTCTGACTGACCTCCACTTGTGTCAGTACAATTGGGGGTCGCCATGAGGCAATTCAGTTCGCAATTGTTGCGCTATATAAGTTACTCCATCACTCTGGGGTAAAAAGGTGAAGAAAGGCTGCTCCAAATAAACCTTTGTAATCGGGACAGAAAGTGATAAACAAAATAGGAAAGGAAGAGAGTAGATATCTTCCAATGGGGAAAATAAGAAACCTCTCCTCAAGCCTCGTACACACGGGCCAGAATCTCGTCAAGGAAAAAACGTTGTTTTTCCTGACGAGATTCTTGGCAAGAATCTCTTGCCACCCGAGTGTACACACACTCCTTTTAACAGAACCTTGATCCTTTTGAAAGGCAAGAACGCGGTGAAGTCATCGCGTACGAGGAGCATGCGCTTGTCAAATTCGATGCTGTCGCCGCCATCTTGCTTCACCCGACCTATGCCGTTGAAGCTAACGCGCATTGCGTCAAAGTCATTTCAAGCATGCATGGGTTTCCGCGGCAACAGGTAAGTATACAGATGCTCAGGTTTCTCGTCGGGAAACAGGCCGACAAGAATCTCGACGAGAAAATAGATAGCAGGATCTCTATTTTTCATGTCGAGATTCTGGGAAGATTTCCAGTCTTGTACACAAACTCGGTATATTCGGCAAGAAAGCTCTGCTAGCAGTTTGCTTCCTGGTTCTTGCCAAGAAAACCAAGCGTGTGTACGAGGCTTAAGAGGCGGTTCACACAGGGGCGACTCGTCAGACGACTTAGCCGCCTGACAAGTCGCAATCTGTTCTGTACTATGGAACCGTTCTAATAGGAGCGATATTGGGACGACTTCAGGGCGACTTGCATTTACTTCAATACAGAAGTCATTTTGCAAGTCCCCTCTGAAGTAGTGTGCAGATCGCCTTGCCGAGTCACTCGGCAAGTCGTGCCGCCCCTGTGTGAACCGGCTCTTAGGGGTGACCACATTTTCAAACACCCCCCCCCCCCTTTGTTATACCTTTGTTTTTATGGCCCCATAGATTTCACTGGTTCATCCTGGGACTTGTAGTTCTTCACTGGTGTGTGGGGGGGGGGGGGTCACATATTCGGCTCTAAGGGGTTCATGGTGGGACCTGTAGTCCTTCATGTTTGGGGGTCACGTCCCCCCAAAAGTGAAGGACTACAAGTCCCACCATGAATTCCTAATATCTAAAGATGTGACCCCCCAAATTTTAAGGACTACAACACCCAGCATGAACCCCTGAGATCTAAGGGTGTGACCCCATAGATTTCACAGGTTTTTGCTGGGACCTATAGTTCTTCACTATTTGGGGTGTCTCACATCTTCAGCTCTGGGGGGGGGGGGATCATGCTGGGATCTGTAGTCCTTAACTTCAGGGAGGTCACCCCCCCAAAGAAAAGGACTACCAATCCCAGCATGAACCCCTGATATCTAAAGATGTGACACTCCCCCAAATTTGAAACTCCCAGCATGAACCTGTGAAGCCCCGTACACACGGCCGAGGTTCTCGGCAGAAACCAGCGAGAACCTCGCTGGGAGCTGCATTCTGCCGAGAACCTCGGCCGTGTGTATGCTCTCGGCGAGCCCCGCCCGTCGGGAAACCCGTCGAGCAAATAGAGAACAGGTTCTCTATTTGCTCGACGGCCCGTCGGGATGAATGGCTGGTTGCCTTTCCCGACGGGCGGGTCGCCGATTCTGACGGCCGGCAGAGAACCTTGACGGGCGGAACGATGTGTTCCAATTGGGTAAATTTAGATTTAGCGCTGTATAGCTAACATCTGGAATTCCCATTGATTTTTATAACACATTATACACTGGTTTATGTAAAATCACGGAGAAAATCTTCTGTACAATCTTGATTTCCCTGGAGCTGACCTTTGTGTCCGCTGAGAACAGCAATCTTTATATACATTGAAGAGTGTCCTACTGAGAACAGAAAGTGATTTAATTGTCTCTCTCTCTCCATCGTCGGTGCTAAATGTTCCGGCCATGTATTATTCAGTGATGTTCTTTACTGCTCACTCTCCGCATAAAGAATTACTAAAGGCCAACACATGAAAGACCTTCCTCTTCCCAGCGGAGAGTCCGGGATAAAAAGACATCTGTTATGTTATATTCGGCCCGCTCACTTTTCTAGAATCCGACCCAATAAATTCCAGTGTGTTGCCTACGTATCTAATGCTCCGTGTTTCATCGTCTCTTTATTTCAGGGCCCGGGGAACTTCACAAGGAGAAATCCACAGAAGGTGCCGCAGGTCAGCCATCTTGGTTTATCATGACATTCCGTAAAGAAAACAGATATATCATACCTCCCAACCGTCCCACGGCCCCGCGACCAGTGCTAGAGTCCCGCAAATCCGTGGCACCCCTCCCCCCCACGCGATTAAAGGCGGTCCCGCGATTTGCGGTAAAACCCCCCGCGCAACAACTTTGATCCACGAAACCCCTCGCTCAACAACTCCGATCCACGCCCTCCCGCTCAACAACTCCGATCCATGAAATTCCCCCCCGCGCAACAACTTTGATCCGCGTAACCCCCCCCCACCCAACAACTCCGATCCGCGTCACCCCCCGCTCACGTAACCCCCCCCCGCTCAACAACTCAACAACTCTGATCCGCGGAATTCCCCCCGCTCAACAATTCTGATCTGAGGCACCCCCCCCCCCTCCAGCTCAACAACTTAGTTGGGAGGTATGCTCATTTGTCCCTCATTCTGAAGTTGAAAAGTTGGGAGGTATGGATATATTATTATAATTATTATTATACAGGATTTATATAGCGCCAACAGTAAGCAGCCCTTTACAACATAAAAGGGAGACAATATAGTTATAATACAATAAAATACAAGAGGATTAAGACCTTTAATCTGCATGTGATATTAAAGAAGTTGAAAGAATTATTTGCCGACCTGCCGCCGTCGTTTTACGCCGGCAGGTTGGCTCCCCTGCGCGAGAGCCCGTAGCTCTACATCGGCCCGTAGCTCTACGTCGGCTCTCTCGCAGGTCACTAGGGGATGGCCCCCGAGTCCCGTGCGTGTGCCCGGCGAGCGCGATTGCGTGCCCGGCGGGCGCGATCACCGCCGGGGCACCCGCGATTGCTCTTTACAGAGCGGGGATCAAAAGCTGTGTGTGTAAACACACAGCTCCCGGCGCTGTCAGGGGGGAAAATGCTGATCTTCTGTTCATACAATGTATGAACAGAAGATCAGTGATTTCCCCTAGTGAGGCCACCCCCCCCCCTACAGTTAGAACACACCCAGGAACACACTTAACCTCTTCCCCACCCCCTAGTGTTAACCCCTTCACTGCCAATGGCATTTTTATAGTAATACAATGCATTTTTATAGCGATTGGTGCTATAAAAATGCATTGGATTATTATAAAAATGCCACTGGTCCCAAAAATGTGTCAAAAGTGTCCGAAGTGTCCTCCATAACGTCGCAGTACCGAAAAAAATCGCTGATCGCCGCCATTACTAGTAAATAAAAAATATTAATAAAAATGCCATAAAAATACCCCCTATTTTGTAAACGCTATAACTTTTGTGCAAACCAATCAATAGACGCTTATTGCGATTTTTTTTTTTTTTTACGAAAAATAGGTAGAAGAATACGTATCGGCCTAAACTGTGGAAAAATATTTTTTTATATATATTTTTAGGGGATATTTATTACAGCAAAAAGTAAAAAATATATATTTTTTTCAAAATTGTCGCTCTTTTTTTGTTTATAGCGCAAAAAATAAAAACCGCAGAGGTGATCAAGGTGGGAGCCACGTCGCACGACTGCGCAATTTTCAGTTAAAGCGACGCAGTGCTGAATCGGAAAAAGTGCTCTGGTCTTTGGGCAGCAATATGGTCCGGGGGTTAAGTGGTTAATAAGCCTTAATTAAGCAATGATTGGCCCTAATTAACCCCTTCTTCCTTATCTCCCCTGCTTTGTTTTTATGCTGTTTATTTATTTTTACCTTTTTTTTTTTGCTTCATATTTTATTTTCAGTGTCACATAAAAAGTTGCTAACCTTTAAATGTTGTAGTTTTAGACAGGACAAATTATAGAATTAAATGTATATTTTTTATTGACAGTAAAACTATTTTTTGTAATATTAACACTGAACAAAATAGAAAATAAAATAGAAAAACACTTTTTTATTTTTTTATCTTCGTCGATAGATTACAATATTGGCAAAAAAAGCCTAGTTTTTAATCTAAATATCACTTCTCTTAATCCTAAAATGTACAGAATAAAGCCATAGTGGAAAGGTAAAAATGACTTGTTTAAGGATTATGAGGTTGGGTTCACACTTGCTGTGTATTAGAAACACACACTAAATCAACCGTTTTTCCAACACACGTACAGAAACGTGTTGCCCCCTTTAGCAGATGCATGGCGGTACCGTTAATTGTTGATGGCACCCTCACACATCTGCTAACATGCACACCAAACCACATGGTGTCGTATCCCAAAGCAGTTCGGCGTGGCCCGATTTTGAAAAGGGGTCAGGGGGTTCTTTTGCATGTTTCTCTTGGTAGGGCAGCCCATTGAAATAAATAGGCTAATCTACACACAACGCACAGGAAAGTGCGTGCATCGTTGCACCTGTATTGTGTGAATCTAGCCTAAAAGGTAACGGGTTAAAAATCCTGCAAACTATATGCCTTCAGATGTCAACGTCTGGCCGACTTGTACGCTTTAAATTATTGTTTTTTGCAGGTTCAGAAAAGCCGATTCCCCCCATGTTCCTGGAGAGATTCACTAACAAAAAAGTGATAAAGGGATCCAGTATCACACTCTCTGTGAAGATTGAAGGTAAAATACAGAAAACTATTTACAATATTATAAAAAGGATTCTTGGTAAATGCCTAAATGTAACCACATATATGGAGGTCACCAGATCCAACCAGTTGGTAATATGGTATCCTCATCAAGTTAATGATATGGTATCTTCATCTAGTTGGTGATATGGTATCCTCATCTATCTTGTAATATGTTATCCTGATCCAGTTGGTAATATGGTATGCTCATCCAGTTGACGACATGGTATGCTCATTTAGTTAATGATATGGCATCCTTATTCAGTTGGTGATATGGGATCCTTATTCAGTTGGTGAATATCCTCATTCAGTTGGTTACATGGTATCTTCATCCAGTTGGGGACATGGTATCCTCATCCAGTTGGTGATATGGCATCCTTATTCAGTTGGTGATATGGGATCCTCATTCAGTTTGGGACATGGTATCCTCATCCAGTTGGGGACATGGTATCCTCATCCAGTTGGGGACATGGTATCCTCATCCAATTAATGATATGGTATCCTCATCCAGTTAATGATATGGTATCCTCATCCAGTTAGTGATATGGTATCGTTATTCAGTTGGTGATATGGTATCGTCATCCAGTTGAGGACATGGTATCATCATTCAGTTGGGGACATGGTATCCTTATCCAGTTGTAGATATGGTATCCTCATCCAGTTGGGGACACGGTATCCTCATCCAGTTGGGGACACAGTATCCTCATCCAGTTGGGGACATGGTATCCTCATCCAGTTGGGGACATGGTATCCTCATCCCGTTAATGATATGGTATCCTCATCCAGTTGGTGATATGGTATCGTCATCCAGTTGATGACATGGTATCATCATTCAGTTGGGGACATGGTATCCTCATCCAGTTGTAGATATGGTATCCTCATCCAGTTGGGGACACGGTATCCTCATCTGGTTGGTGATATGGTATCCTCATCCAGTTGGGGACATGGTATCCTCATCCGGTTGGTAATATGGTATCCTAATCCAGTTGGGGACATGGTATGCTCATCCGGTTGGTGACATGGTATCCTCATCCAGTTGGGGACATGGTATGCTCATCCAGTTGGTGATATGGTATCTTCATCCAGTTGGGGACATGGTATCCTCATCTGGTTGTTGATATGGTATCCTCATCCAGCTGGGGACATGGTATCCTCATTCGATTGGTAATATGGTATCCTCATCCAGTTGGGGACATGGTATCCTCGCCCAGTAATGATATGATATCCTAATCCAGTTAATGATATGGTATCTTCATCCCGTTAATGATATGGTATCTTCATCCCGTTAATGATATGGTATCCTCATCCAGTTGGTGATATGGTATCGTCATTCAGTTGGTGATATGGTATCGTCATCCAGTTGGGTTCAAGGTATCTTCATCCAGTTGGGGACATTGTATCCTTATCCATTTGTAGATATGGCATCCTCATCCAGTTGGGGACATGGTATCCTCATCCGGTTGGTGATATGGTATCCTCATCCTGTTGGGGACATGACATCCTCATCTGGTTGGTGATATGGTATCTTCATCCAGTTGGGGACATGGTATCCTCATCCAGTTGGTGATATGGTATCCTCATGCAGTTGGGGACATGGTATCTGCATTCGGTTGGTGATATGGTATCCTCATCCAGTTGGGGACATGGTATCCTCGCCCAGTTAATGATATGATATTCTCATCCAGTTAATGATATGGTAACCTCGTCCACTTGGGGACATGGTGTCCTCACCCAGTTAATGATATGGTATCCTCATCCATTTGGGGAAAAGGTATCCTCATTCGGTTGGTGATATGGTATCCTAATCCAGCTGGGAACATGGTATCCTCATTCGGTTGGTGATATGGTATCCTAATCCAGTTGGGGACATGGTATCCTCGCCCAGTTAATGATATGATATTCTCATCCAGTTAATGATATGGTAACCTCATCCACTTGGGGACATGGTATCCTCATTCGGTTGGTGATATGGTATCCTAATCCAGTTGGGGACATGGTATCCTCGCCCAGTTAATGATATGGTAACCTCATCCACTTGGGGAAATAGTATCCTCATCCAGTTAATGATTTGGTATCCTCAGCCAGTTGGGGACATGGTGTCCTCGCCCAGTTAATGATATGGTAGCCTCATCTAGTTTTATATATTTATTAATATATATTTATATAATTATATGATATTATATTAATATTGAATGTACCATATATCTAATGACAGGTCAACTAAGGAAGTGTGGGATGTTGCACATAGAAAATGTTCACACTTGTAGGGCTTTGTGCCAGTGTACTAATTTCTGTAATATTTCGCTATGTCAGGAATCCCGTCCCCAACGATCACCTGGTTGAAGGAGGAGTCTCCGGAAGACGTTCTATGGATCAAGCCGGAGACCCCAGGCTACAAGGTGGCCAGCTCCAACAGGCACCACAGTCTCATCCTGCTGGACGTCGGCACCGAGTTCTCCGGGACGTACACTTGTATCGCCACCAATAAAGTCGGCCAGTCCATCTGCTCTGCATCTGTTGAAGTCTTAGACGGTAGGCTTCAAAGTCCAGCATACACATGTCTAGAAAATTTTGCATCATGGGAAGTGGTTGGAAATACATATGTCCAATGGGGACAAAAACTTGACAATAGTTTTTATACTGCCTGTGTCAACTCCAACTCCAACTTCCAGTGTAAGCATCACAAGGACAGGAGGTGAGCGAAAATCTACCCTATGGGCAGTACTGGGATGGGGTCGTCCAGTGCCCAGAGCAAAGATCCAGAATTGTGCCCCCTCCCCCACTGTTAATATATGCTCTACCACCCTGGGTTCATTCTTTGCCCCTTTTGCTTCACTGCTCCTGGGGCAGCTGGCACTCCTACCCACCTCTTGTCCTGGCCTTGCCCGTGGGAAAAAAAAAATCTAGGTCTGTAGTAGATGGTGCTTTATCTGCATCTCTGATCTGTACAGTTTTTAGTATGCATTGGGGTACATTTATAAAAAAAAATATGGCAAATTCCAATGTTCTCAGACTATATTCTCTGCAGATCGAATATGTAAATATGGGTAGTACAGTAGCTAAGTGATTTGCACTTCTGCCTAGCAGCACTAGGGTTGTTGGTTCGAATGCCAACCACAGCACAACCTGACTGGAGTGTGCATGCTCTCCCTGTGCCTGTGTGGGTTTTCCTCTGGGTACTCCGGTTTCCTCTCACACTCCAAAGACTTGCTGGTAGGTTAATTGGATCCTGTCTAAAATGGCTCTAGTATGTGCATGAAGGTGGGTTAGGGACCTTAGACTAATATGCAGGTATATGTAAAGCACTGCATAAATTGATGACGCTACTGTATATAAGTACCTGTAATAAATACATGGGGAAAATAATGCACTATGGCCACTAGATGGCAATAACTATTATAGGAAATAGGTATGCTCCCTCTAGTGGCCATAATATTGAGTTTTCCTCATTCACACATTCGATCTGCAGAGAATTTAGCCTGGGAACGTTTGATTTTGTTCCATTCCCATAAAACAAATTTACAAGCAGTTTTCGATGAATGAACAACTATCCAAATGTTTTAAACATTCATCCCTTTGTATTAAAAATTGCTATTAAACTAGTTGCAGAAGGCTGCTTTTGATTCACAGATACCAGGATGGTGGTGTTGGAACTCATATACGCAGGGGTCAAGTCTATTTCTCTTTTTCTGCTACTCCTTCTATCCAGGCACACAGGAGGCTGCATGGTCACTCACTTTTTTAAGGTCTGGCAGTGGCGTCAGGCGATGGATCCCTTGTAACTCCCCATTTTGAGGTCATGAGGCAGCTAGCAAGGCTGGACTGGGACAAAAATTTGGCCCTGGACTTCATTAAGACTGGCCCACTTTGCCAGGTCTCTCCCATGGCGGCTGGACAACTCCTGCACCCCCCCCCCCCAGCCATCCAAGCCCTCTCTTCCCCTTCACTAGTCACTAGCCGTTCTACTTTAGGCAGTACCAGTGGGGAAGTTAGACGTTATTTCACCCGAGGCAAAGAATCAGTTAGGTGCCCCCCCTTATGGGACAAGATTAGGCAGAAGGGAGAAACTCCCAGGCCATAGCTGTTGAGTCAGCTGTCTGTCCCCTCCCCCATGCTCCCCTGCCATCCCCCCTGCTCCTCCGGTCCTCCCCCTGCTTCTCTGTTCCCCCTAGGTGAGTGATGCGGGGAGGGAGCGGAGGGGGGTGGTGGTCCGCTGTCACTGAAGCCAGCCCACTGAGCCATTGGCCCACCGGGAAACTCCCTGTAGTCCCAATGGCCAGTCTATCCCTGGCAGCTAGGTAGTTTCCGCCCCCGACTGCTAATCCAAATAGGTGGCAGCCCAGCTACTGCAGCAACTTTCACCTCATGAACATGCAGCCCAATGGTGCTGGCCTGACACCCCTCAAATGTGGCGGACCCCCCCCCCCCACCCCCATTGGTATGCCACTGTCTGCCACAAAGCTTGCATACTTCACAAGCCAGAAATGCAGGACGCGGCTGCTAAAGGGAATGGCGTTCCTGCTGTGAAAAAAGTGCAGGAACGCCGTTCCTATGCGTTCCTGCAGGACTTGACCCCTGCATATACGAAAGAAAGGCAGAGCGGCACAAAAAAGTTGATTGAGTTTTATATGTTATGGATCCACTGTATTTATGGGAAAATGCCAACATGTTTTGGGGGTCAGACACGTCCCCTTCATCAGGGCTAGGGTAAATCACAAAACATAATAAAACACAGCAAAAAAAGTATCTAAAATATCTGATGCTGGATGCAAATTACATTTTTAACATGTTTTTATTGTTAATTTGCATCTACTGTATCATCAAATGTTTTAGGTTCTATTCTTATTGTGTTTTATCATGTTTTGTATTCATAGTCCTGATGAAGGAGCAGTAACACCCTGAAACACGTTTCTATTTTCCTACAATAAAGTAGATCCATAAAAATATCTGACACTCTGAGTCCTCATTTGCACTAAATTTTTTTCTTAGGGTCCTTACACACGGAGCGGTCCGTTTTTCGGTCCGCTCCGTGTGTCCGTCAGCTCAGCGGGGGGTCTCCGCTGAGCTGTCGGGCGGACGGGGGGGTTCCCCACACTGTGCAGGGACCGCCCCGTCTCTCCTCCGCTCTCTCCTATGGGGAGTCAGATGAAAACGGACCGTCTGTCCATTTGCATCCGATCCGTTTGCCCGGACGGAAGAAAAATAGGACATTCTTCCGTCCGCAAAAACGGATGCGGATCGAGCGGACGTTAGCGGATGCATCATCCGCTAACGGATCCGCTCCCATAGGGACCCATTACAAGTCCGTAAACGGACTTGTAATGAGCGGACCGTTCGTCCGCTAGTGTGAAAGGGCCCTTACAGAAATTAAGTTCTGATTTTTTGTTTTACTCTTTCCCTCTCTATCCATAATGAAAAAAAAAAATGTCTGTAGTTAAGTTTTAAATATCAATGTGTTACCCAAATAAACACATGGGGGTAGATTCATATAGAGATATGACGGCGTATCTCTGAGATCCGACGGTCGGATCTATGTGGCTGATTCATCGAATCAGGTTCCGCATAGATCTCCCTTAGATCCGACAGGTGTAAGTGACTTACACCGTCGGATCTTAGGCTGCAATCTCCCGCTGGCCGCTAGGTGGCGCTTCCGTTTGTATACGCGACAAATATGCAAATGAGGAGAACCGCCGATTCAGAAACAAACGCCCGGCCGTCGTTTTTTTTTACGTTGTTTGCGTTCGGCTTTTTCCGGCATATAGTTACCCCTGCTATATGAGGGGTAAGTGCGGCGTATCCTATGTTAAGCATGGCCGTCGTTCCCGCGCCGAGTTTTGAATTTTTTACGTCGTTCGCATAAGTCGTTAGCGAATACGGCCATACGTAATTTGCGTTAACGTCGAAACTAATGACGTCCTTGCGACAACATTTGGAGCAATGCACGCTGGGAAATTTAGCCGGCGGCGCATGCGCAGTTAAATCGGCGCGGGGACGCTCCTGATTTAAATGATTCACTCCCCCTGACCGCGGAATTTGAATTCCGCCGGGGGATTTACGAGCCGCCGGCGCCACTTTAGAGGCAAGTGCTTTGTGAATACAGCACTTGCCTCAAAAACTGGCGTTGGCGGATCGTAAATAAGATAGATTACGCGGATCTAAAGGTCCGCTGATCTATGTGAATCTACCCCATGGACTGCTACTCCTTCTGTTAGAGTTTGTAATATTTAATTACGTCTCATTTTTTATAGAGAAAGAAGCACAACTCCTGGAGAAAGCCGATAAAATCGTGAAGGACGTATTGAGGAGCGCCGTTCCCGGGTGAGTAGAGGAATAAGACCCAAGGACTTTGTTTTCAGTGGGAATGTGGCAGTACGCAGTCCACACACAACTCCATCTTTTTTACCTCCAAAATTTTGTATAATATTGTATTTAATTTTTTTTTTGCACTAAAAAAAAAATGTTTTTGTGTATTTTTTCCTGAAAATATGTGTTTAAAAAAAGCTGCAAAAGTATTGTGGTACATTAAAAAAAAATTGCATCTATTAATATTTTATTCTCCAGGGCCTCTATTTTCAGAAAATGTAATGTGCCTTGAAAAATGTATTCATACCCCTTGAAAATTTCCACATTTTGTCATACAAAAAAACAACCAAAAACATAAATGTATTTTATTGGGATTTTATGTGATAGACCAACACAAAGTGTCACATAATTGTGAAGTAGAAGGAAAATGATAAATGGTTTTCAAAATGTTTTACAAATAAATATGTGAAAAGTGTGGGGGGGACATTTGTATGGCGCCCCCCGGAGTCAATACTTTGTAGAACCCCCTTTCTCTACAATTACAGCTGCAAGTCTTTTTGGGGGTGTCTCCACCAAATTTGCACACTAGAGAGGGACATTTCTGCCCATTCTTCTTCACAAAATATCTCAAGCTCTGTCAGATTGGATGGGGAGCGTCTGTGATCAGCAATTTTCAAGTCTTGCCACAGATTCTCAATGTGATTTAGGTCTGGACTGTGACTGGGCCATTCTAACACATGAATAGTCTTTTATCTAAACCCTTCCATTGTAGCTCTGGCTGTACTTTTGGGTCGTTGTCCTGCTGGAAGGTGAAACTCCGCCCCGGTCTCAAGTCTTTTGCAGACTCTAACAAGTTTTCTTCTAAGATTGCCCTGTATTTGGCTCCATCCATCTTCCCATCAACTCTGACGAGCTTCCCTGTCCCTGCTGAAGAAAAGCATCCCCACCACATGATGCTGCCACCACCATGTTTCACAGTGGGGATGGTGTGTTCAGGGTGATGTGCAGTGTTAGTTTTCCGCCAAACATAGCATTTTGCTTTTAGGCCAAAAAGTCAAGTTTTGGTGTCATGTGACCAGAGCACCTTCTTCCACATGTTTGCTGTGTCCCCTCCCCCACACGGCTTCTCACAAACTACAAACAGGACTTCTTATGTCTTTCTTCTTGTCACTCTTCCATAAAGGGCAGATTTGTGGAGAGCACCACTAATAGTTGTCCTGTGGACAGATTCTCCTACCTGAGCTGTGGATCTCTGCAGCTCCTCCAGAGTTACCATGGGCCTCTTGGCTGCTTCTCTGATGAATGCTCTCCTTGCCCGGCCCGGTCAGTTTAGGTGGACGGCCAGGTCTTGGTAAGTTTGCAGTTGTGCCATACTCTTTCCCATTTTCCGATGATGGATTGAACAGAAGCTCTGTGAGATGTTCAAAGCTTGGGATGTTTTTTTTTTTATAACCTAACCCTGCTTTATATTTTTCCACAACTTTAACCCTTGACCCGTCTGGTGTGTTCCTTGGCCTTCTTGATGCTGTTTGTTCACTTAGGTTCTCCAACAAACCTCTGAGGGCTTCACAGAACAGCTGTATTTATACTGAGATTAAATGACACACAAGTGGACTCTATTTACTAATTTGGTGACTTCTGAAGGCAATTGGTTCCACTAGATTTTAGTTGGGGGTATCAGAGTAAAGGGGGGCTGAATACAAATGTACCCCCACACTTTTCACATATTTATTTGTAAAAAAAAATGAAAACCATTTATCATTTTTCCTTCCACTTCACAATTATGTGCCACGTTGTGTTGGTCTATCACAGGGGTCTCCAAACTTTCTAAGCAAAGGGCCAGTGTACTGTCCTTCAGAATTTACGAGGGCCGGACAGTGGGAGTCAAAAAGGTCCGACATCAGTGGGGAAAAAATAACGCCCCATTGTTTCAGTTGGAGTAACTTATTGGGTCCCATTGTTGGTGTCATTGATGAAAAACTGTGCCCGATTGTTGGTGTCATTGGGAAGAATTGTGTCCCATTGTTGATGTCATTGAGCCCCATTGTTGGTGTCAGTAGAAGAAACTATGCCCCATTGTTGGTATCAGTGAATGAAATAGTGCCCCGGGCCGCAGTTTGGAGACTACTGGACTATCACATAAAATACATTTACGTTTTTTGGTTGTAACATGACAAAATGTGGTAAGTTTCAAGGGGTATGAATACTTTTTCAGGGGGCACTGTATACCTTTTGAGGGGGGGGGGGGGGGTTCGGTAATTTCTCACAAAAAATACCGATTATAACGTGTGCAAACATTTAAAAAACAAATTGCCGCGGTAGACAAGTGGCCAATTTCACAGGACAAATCGGAGAGGTTCATGGCTGTGATGGGGAGAATTGTACGCTCGCCTCTCATCTCTTCCTTTCTGTTTCCACAGAATCTCGGTGCCGCCCTCAGAAGCAGACGGTATGTAAATACAATTAGTAAATCACCAGAATTATTCATGGTAATTTTAGTCATTATAACGAGCGAAGCTTCCTCCGAGATAAACAGATCATTTCCCACCCCGCCGCATAGTCTCCGTGAGTCACATAATACGGCGGACATGTTTGTTTACATTCATTTCAGGCAACGTGGGAATACAAATCAGTACTGGTTGTCTGTAGCCAGCCTCCTGCAACCAGAATCCAGAGATCGCCTCATATGTTCAGTGGGAGGGTGCTTCCTGAAAGGTGTCCTGTGTAACCCCCCTGGTCGCTGTATCAAATACACTATATTACCAAAAGTATTGGGACGCCTGCCTTTACACGCACACAAACTTTAATGGCATCCCAGCCTTAGTCTGTAGAGTTCAGTATTGAGTTGGCCCCGCCCTTTGCAGCTATAACAGCTTCAACTCTTCTGGGAAGGCCGTCCACAAGGTTTAGGAGTGTGTCTATGGGAAATGTTTGACCATTCTTCCAGAAGAGCATTTGTAAGGTCAGTCACTGATGTTGGACAAAAAGTCCTGGCTCGCAGTTTCCGCTATATTCATCCCAAAGGTGTTCTATCGGGTTGAGGCCAGTCAAGTTTCCCCACCCCAAACTCGCTCATCCACGTCTTTATGAACCTTGCTTTAAAAAATGTAATTTTAAACACTGCGCTCAGAATGCAGGGATCAGGAGTGCATTGCGCTCAGAATGTAGGGATCAGGAGCGTGTTGCGCTCAGAATGCAGATTTCAAGTGTGAGTTGCGCTCAGAGCGCAGGAATCCAGGGTGCGTTGCAACCAGAATGCAGGGTTCAGGAGTGTATTGCACTCACAATATAGGGATCAGGAGTGCGTTGCACTCACAATGTAGGATGAGTTGCACTCAGAAGGCAGGGTTCAGGAGTGCGTTCCGCGCAGAATGCAGGGATCAGGAGTATGTTGCACTCAAAATGTAGGAATCAGGATGAGTTGCACTCAGATTGCAGGAAACGGGAGTGCGTTGCACTCAGAATGCAGGGATCAGGAGTATGTTGCACTCAAAATGCAGGGATCAGGAGTGTGTTGCACTCAGAATGTAGGAATCAGGAGTGCATTGTGCTCAGAATGTAGGGATCAAAAGTGCGTTGCACTCAAAATGTAGGAATCAGGATGAGTTGCACTCAGAATGCAGGAAACGGGAGTGCGTTGCCCTCAGAATGCAGGGATCAGGAGTGCGTTGTGCTCAGAATGCAGGGATTAGGAGTGCGTTGCACTCAAAATGCAGGGATCAGGAGGGCGTTGCACTCAAAATGTAGGAATCAGGATGAGTTGCACTCAGAATGCAGGAAACGGGAGTGCGTTGCCCTCAGAATGCAGGGATCAGGAGTGCGTTGTGCTCAGAATGTAGGGATCAGGAGTGCGTTGCACTCAAAATGTAGGAATCAGGATGAGTTGCACTCAGAATGCAAGAAACGGGAGTGTGTTGCACTCAAAATGCAGGGATCAGGAGTGTGTTGTGCTCAGAATGTAGGGATCAGGAATGCGTTGCACTCAAAATGTAGGAATCAGGATGAGTTGCACTCAGAATGCAAGAAACGGGAGTGCGTTGCACTCAGAATGCAGGGATCAGGAGTGCGTTGTGCTCAGAATGCAGGGATTAAGAGTGCGTTGCACTCAAAATGCAGGGATCAGGAGTGCGTTGCACTCAGAATGTAGGAATCAGGAGTGCATTGCGCTCAGAATGTAGGGATCAGGAGCGTGTTGCGCTCAGAATGCAGATTTCAAGTGTGAGTTGCGCTCAGAGCGCAGGAATCCAGGGTGCGTTGCAACCAGAATGCAGGGTTCAGGAGTGTATTGCACTCACAATATAGGGATCAGGAGTGCGTTGCACTCACAATGTAGGATGAGTTGCACTCAGAAGGCAGGGTTCAGGAGTGCGTTCCGCGCAGAATGCAGGGATCAGGAGTATGTTGCACTCAAAATGTAGGAATCAGGATGAGTTGCACTCAGATTGCAGGAAACGGGAGTGCGTTGCACTCAGAATGCAGGGATCAGGAGTATGTTGCACTCAAAATGCAGGGATCAGGAGTGTGTTGCACTCAGAATGTAGGAATCAGGAGTGCATTGTGCTCAGAATGTAGGGATCAAAAGTGCGTTGCACTCAAAATGTAGGAATCAGGATGAGTTGCACTCAGAATGCAGGAAACGGGAGTGCGTTGCCCTCAGAATGCAGGGATCAGGAGTGCGTTGTGCTCAGAATGCAGGGATTAGGAGTGCGTTGCACTCAAAATGCAGGGATCAGGAGGGCGTTGCACTCAAAATGTAGGAATCAGGATGAGTTGCACTCAGAATGCAGGAAACGGGAGTGCGTTGCCCTCAGAATGCAGGGATCAGGAGTGCGTTGTGCTCAGAATGTAGGGATCAGGAGTGCGTTGCACTCAAAATGTAGGAATCAGGATGAGTTGCACTCAGAATGCAAGAAACGGGAGTGTGTTGCACTCAAAATGCAGGGATCAGGAGTGTGTTGTGCTCAGAATGTAGGGATCAGGAATGCGTTGCACTCAAAATGTAGGAATCAGGATGAGTTGCACTCAGAATGCAAGAAACGGGAGTGCGTTGCACTCAGAATGCAGGGATCAGGAGTGCGTTGTGCTCAGAATGCAGGGATTAAGAGTGTGTTGCACTCAAAATGCAGGGATCAGGAGTGCGTTGCACTCAGAATGTAGGAATCAGGAGTGCATTGTGCTCAGAATGTAGGGATCAGGAGCGTGTTGCGCTCAGAATGCAGATTTCAAGTGTGAGTTGCGCTCAGAGCGCAGGAATCCAGGGTGCGTTGCAACCAGAATGCAGGGTTCAGGAGTGTATTGCACTCACAATATAGGGATCAGGAGTGCGTTGCACTCACAATGTAGGATGAGTTGCACTCAGAAGGCAGGGTTCAGGAGTGCGTTCCGCGCAGAATGCAGGGATCAGGAGTATGTTGCACTCAAAATGTAGGAATCAGGATGAGTTGCACTCAGAATGCAGGAAACGGGAGTGCGTTGCACTCAGAATGCAGGGATCAGGAGTATGTTGCACTCAAAATGCAGGGATCAGGAGTGTGTTGCACTCAGAATGTAGGAATCAGGAGTGCATTGTGCTCAGAATGTAGGGATCAAAAGTGCGTTGCACTCAAAATGTAGGAATCAGGATGAGTTGCACTCAGAATGCAGGAAACGGGAGTGCGTTGCCCTCAGAATGCAGGGATCAGGAGTGCGTTGTGCTCAGAATGCAGGGATTAGGAGTGCGTTGCACTCAAAATGCAGGGATCAGGAGGGCGTTGCACTCAGAATGTAGGAATCAGGAGTGCATTGTGCTCAGAATGTAGGGATCAGGAGTGCGTTGCACTCAAAATGTAGGAATCAGGATGAGTTGCACTCAGAATGCAGGAAACGGGAGTGCGTTGCCCTCAGAATGCAGGGATCAGGAGTGCGTTGTGCTCAGAATGTAGGGATCAGGAGTGCGTTGCACTCAAAATGTAGGAATCAGGATGAGTTGCACTCAGAATGCAAGAAACGGGAGTGTGTTGCACTCAAAATGCAGGGATCAGGAGTGTGTTGTGCTCAGAATGTAGGGATTAGGAATGCGTTGCACTCAAAATGTAGGAATCAGGATGAGTTGCACTCAGAATGCAAGAAACGGGAGTGCGTTGCACTCAGAATGCAGGGATCAGGAGTGCGTTGTGCTCAGAATGCAGGGATTAGGAGTGCGTTGCACTCAAAATGCAGGGATCAGGAGTGCGTTGCACTCAGAATGTAGGAATCAGGAGTGCATTGTGCTCAGAATGTAGGGATCAGGAGCGTGTTGCGCTCAGAATGCAGATTTCAAGTGTGAGTTGCGCTCAGAGCGCAGGAATCCAGGGTGCGTTGCAACCAGAATGCAGGGTTTAGGAGTGTATTGCACTCACAATATAGGGATCAGGAGTGCGTTGCACTCACAATGTAGGATGAGTTGCACTCAGAAGGCAGGGTTCAGGAGTGCGTTCCGCGCAGAATGTAGGGATCAGGAGTATGTTGCACTCAAAATGTAGGAATCAGGATGAGTTGCACTCAGAATGCAGGAAACGGGAGTGTGTTGCACTCAGAATGCAGGGATCAGGAGTATGTTGCACTCAAAATGCAGGGATCAGGAGTGTGTTGCACTCAGAATGTAGGAATCAGAAGTGCATTGTGCTCAGAATGTAGGGATCAAAAGTGCGTTGCACTCAAAATGTAGGAATCAGGATGAGTTGCACTCAGAATGCAGGAAACGGGAGTGCGTTGCCCTCAGAATGCAGGGATCAGGAGTGCGTTGTGCTCAGAATGCAGGGATTAGGAGTGCATTGCACTCAAAATGCAGGGATCAGGAGGGCGTTGCACTCAGAATGTAGGAATCAGGAGTGCATTGTGCTCAGAATGTAGGGATCAGGAGTGCGTTGCACTCAAAATGTAGGAATCAGGATGAGTTGCACTCAGAATGCAGGAAACGGGAGTGCGTTGCCCTCAGAATGCAGGGATCAGGAGTGCGTTGTGCTCAGAATGTAGGGATCAGGAGTGCGTTGCACTCAAAATGTAGGAATCAGGATGAGTTGCACTCAGAATGCAAGAAACGGGAGTGTGTTGCACTCAAAATGCAGGGATCAGGAGTGTGTTGTGCTCAGAATGTAGGGATCAGGAATGCGTTGCACTCAAAATGTAGGAATCAGGATGAGTTGCACTCAGAATGCAAGAAACGGGAGTGCGTTGCACTCAGAATGCAGGGATCAGGAGTGCGTTGTGCTCAGAATGCAGGGATTAAGAGTGCGTTGCACTCAAAATGCAGGGATCAGGAGTGCGTTGCACTCAGAATGTAGGAATCAGGAGTGCATTGTGCTCAGAATGTAGGGATCAGGAGCGTGTTGCGCTCAGAATGCAGATTTCAAGTGTGAGTTGCGCTCAGAGCGCAGGAATCCAGGGTGCGTTGCAACCAGAATGCAGGGTTCAGGAGTGTATTGCACTCACAATATAGGGATCAGGAGTGCGTTGCACTCACAATGTAGGATGAGTTGCACTCAGAAGGCAGGGTTCAGGAGTGCGTTCCGCGCAGAATGCAGGGATCAGGAGTATGTTGCACTCAAAATGTAGGAATCAGGATGAGTTGCACTCAGAATGCAGGAAACGGGAGTGCGTTGCACTCAGAATGCAGGGATCAGGAGTATGTTGCACTCAAAATGCAGGGATCAGGAGTGTGTTGCACTCAGAATGTAGGAATCAGGAGTGCATTGTGCTCAGAATGTAGGGATCAAAAGTGCGTTGCACTCAAAATGTAGGAATCAGGATGAGTTGCACTCAGAATGCAGGAAACGGGAGTGCGTTGCCCTCAGAATGCAGGGATCAGGAGTGCGTTGTGCTCAGAATGCAGGGATCAGGAGTGCGTTGCAACCAGAATGCAGGGTTCAGGACTGTATTGCACTCACAATATAGGGATCAGGAGTGCGTTGCACTCACAATGTAGGATGAGTTGCACTCACAATGTAGGATGAGTTGCACTCAGAATGCAGGGTTCAGGAGTGCGTTCCGCGCAGAACGCAGGGATCAGGAGTACGTTGCACTCAAAATGCAGGGATCAGGAGTGCGTTACACTCAGAATGTAGGAATCAGGAGTGCGTTGTGCTCAGAATGTAGGGATCAGGAGTGCGTTGCACTCAAAATGTAGGAATCAGGATGAGTTGCACTCAGAATGCAGGAAACGGGAGTGCGTTGCCCTCAGAATGCAGGGATCAGGAGTGCGTTGTGCTCAGAATGCAGGGATCAGGAGTGCGTTGCAACCAGAATGCAGGGTTCAGGACTGTATTGCACTCACAATATAGGGATCAGGAGTGCGTTGCACTCACAATGTAGGATGAGTTGCACTCACAATGTAGGATGAGTTGCACTCAGAATGCAGGGTTCAGGAGTGCGTTCCGCGCAGAACGCAGGGATCAGGAGTACGTTGCACTCAAAATGCAGGGATCAGGAGTGCGTTACACTCAGAATGTAGGAATCAGGAGTGCGTTGTGCTCAGAATGTAGGGATCAGGAGTGCGTTGCACTCAAAATGTAGGAATCAGGATGAGTTGCACTCAGAATGCAGGAAACGGGAGTGCGTTGCCCTCAGAATGCAGGGATCAGGAGTGCGTTGTGCTCAGAATGTAGGGATTAGGAGTGCGTTGCACTCAGATTGTGGGGATCAGGAGTCAATTTGCCACCCCCCTCTCAAAGTGCCGCCTGGGTCCAATGGACCCAGCGAGACCCATGGTAGGGCCGGCCCTGGCTAGAACCAAAAACAGAGCACAGGATTCTGGGTAATCCCTTGTTGTCTTGATTCCACAGGTGAAGCCAAGCCACCAAAGCAACAGATTTCCCTAACAGACGTTGGAACGGAGGAGTTCTTCCAGAAGCTGACCACACAAATCACAGAAATGGTTTCCGCCAAGATCAGCCAAGGTTTGTCTAATTTACATCATGGTGGGCGGTTCCTCGCGTGTTTTCGGCCTTCCTTGGAATACACGGATGGACAGGAATGTACACATATGGTGATTGCATGGCAGACAGCTTCTGTGGTGGAGCTTTAAAGTCTATTGCCTTATATGGAAGCATGATTCCTCTCCTGACTTTGTAATTTCAAGTGTATGTGCTCAGAAATTTGAATATAAAGAAAAACAAAGGGTGTGGTTTATGGTCAACAAAATATAATGAATTTTCTAAAAAAAGTGAAGGATAACCTGTTTACTTTCAGGCTCTCTCTCTCTCTCCAATAGAAATGTCTTCATAGCAGGCAAGGAGGAAAAGGAGAGGGAGGAATTTCTTATTTAACTCGCTCACTTATGTATGAATAATGTAGCTTGAGTTATTGGGCTCAGTAAACAGATTTTTTTTCTCACCAGAGCAGCTGAGAAAAGGCAGGTGAACAGGTGCCTTGAGCGCCATCTGTTGGTTGGAAATAAACAAACATTAAGGACCAGATCCACATACCTTTGCCGCCGGCGCGGCGTGACCCATTTACACTACGCCGCTGTAAGTCACAGCGGCGTATCCTTATCCTCAAAAAAATGCCGCTGTAACTTACAGCGGCGTAGCGTAAATGAACCAGCGTATGCGGGTGTAATTCAAATTTACTAGGGGGGGGCGTGTATTATTATAATTATGAATGACCCGACGCAAACGACGCTTTTTTTTTAACTGCGCATGCGCCGGCCGTGGACGTATCCTAGTGCGCATGGTGAAATCACGTCGCAAATAGTCAATGAAAACGACGTAAACGTAACTTATGCCCAGGCCCATTCTGCATACGCAAATGACGTAAACGACGTCCAATACGACGCTGTCCCGACGTCCATACTTAACATTGGCTGCGCCTCACTATAGCAGCTTTATCTTTACGCCGGAAATACGCTTACGCAAACGACGTAAAGGGAATGCGTCGGCCGCTGGTACGTTCGGGCATTAGCGTAACTCGCTCATTTGCATATTTTACGCTGGAAATAGACGGAAGCGCCCCTAGCGTCCAGCGTAAATATGCATCTAAGATACGATGGTGTAAGAAACTTACGCCAGTCGTATCTTAGCGTAAGTCCGGCGTATCGTGTTTTCTGGATAGAAAACAATGACACGCCGGCGGGAATTTCGAATTACGCCGGTGTATCTGTAGATATACGCCGGCGTAATTCCTTTGTGGATCTGGCCCTAAATGCCTATATATAGTTTACCTGACAACATAATGAAAAAAACAAAACAAAGTATATCTAAAGGCATAAAACATGCTTCAGCTATATACAGGAGCTCTAAAAGAAAAAGAAAAAAAGAATCTAGAGTTAAAAGAGAAGTTCGACATTTTTTTCAAGAATCATACTTACCTAGGTGGATGCAACATCGGTCAAAGACCTCTGATCTTTCGATTCTCAGGGCTACCTGACTGTCAGTCACCGGCTCTCTGACATCCCCGCGTTGGGCTGTAGACCATATTGATTTTTCCCCAGCCTGAACCGGATTTGTGATGTCAGCCGGCAGCGATTTCTGCCCGCTGTCTGCTGAAAATGGGTCACAGGAGTGGAGAACGAACTGCACTCCTATGATCCAGAGGAGAAATACAGTCAAACAAGCTTTGGCTGTACTTTTCCTTTAACCACTTCAGACCAGCGCTATTGATAAAATACGTCAACAGCGCGGACCTGAGGCGCCAACTAGATGTCTTTGGACGTGATTTAAAGTGCATTACCCGCGCGCGGCACTGGGTGGCGCGCGGCGGGTAAACACTGTCCCACCACATCGCTGAAGAGCCGATGCATGTACCTGGCGGCCGCGATGTCCGTCGGGTACACGCGATCGGCGGGAACACGAGCAGGTGACAGCAGGGACGTGGAGCTCTGTGTGTAAACACAGAGCTCCACGTGATGTCGGAGGAGAGGAGACCGATCTGTGTCTCTTGTACATAGGGACACAGCGTCGGTCACCTCCCCCAGTCACCCCCCTCCCCCCACACAGTTAGAACACACCCAAGATACACATTTAACCCCTACCTCACCCCTAGGCATGTGCATTTCGTTTCGTTCCGAATCGAAATTCGGACGAATTTTCCATTATTCGGACATTCGGATGCATACGAATTCCAGAATTGCTATATTAGCGAAATATTTCGACCGTTTTCGGAATTCGCTCGTTTTCGACCGAATTTCGAAAAAAAAATGGTCGAAATCGAAAATATTTCAACCAGATTAGAAAAGTCTCTTTTCGAATAGAATTTTTTTCGAATTAAATTCGAAAATAATTTTTTTTTCGAATTCCGAATCGAATACCCGCGGACTAAATTCGATCGGAATTCGAAAAAAAAAAAAAAATATATTTTCGGATTTAATTCGAAAAAAATTCTATTCGAAAAGAGACTATTTGTTTTCTAATCTGGTTGAAATATTTTCGATTTCGACCGTTTTTTTTTTCGAAATTCGGTCGAAAACGAACGAATTCGGAAAACGGTCAAAATATTTTCGATTTCGACTGGATTTTTCGAAATTGGGTCGAAAACGAACGAATTCCGAAAACGAATTCAACACATGTAACGAACCTAACTTAACGAAATGTATTAAATGACGAATTGAAACGAAACGAAACAAAACAAATTTTTCACTTTTGCACATGCCTACTCACCCCCTAGTGTTAACCCCTTCCCTGCCAGTCACATTTATACAGTAATTAGTGCATATTTATAGCACTGATCGCTGTATAAATATGAATGGTCCCTAATTTGTGTCAAAAGTGTCCGATATGTCCGCCGCAATATCGCAGTCCCAATAAAAATCGCAGATCGCCGCCATTACTAGTAAAAAAAATCATAATAAAAAAAAATCATAATTCTGTTCCCCATTTTGTAGGCGCTATAACTTTTGCGCAAACCAGTCGCTTATTGCGATTTTTTATTTTTATTTTTACAAAAATACAATCGAAAAATACGTATCGGCCTTAACTGAGAAAAAAAATATTGGGATATTTATTATAGCAACAAGTAAAAAATATATATATATTTTTTAAATTGTCGCTCTATTTTTGTTTATAGTGCAAAAAATAAAAAACGCAGAGGTGATCAAATACCACCAAAATAAAGCTCTATTTGTGGGAAAAAAAGGACGTCAATTTTGTTTACGAGCCACGTCGCAGGACCGCGCAAATGTCAGTTAAAGCGACGCAGGCACCCACGATCGCTCGTTACAGAGCAAGGACCGGGAGCTGTGTGTGTAAACACAGAGCTCCCGGTCCTGTCAGGGGGAGAAATGCCTGATCTTCTGTTCATACAATGTATGAACAGCGATCTGTCATTTCCCCATGTCAGTCCCACCCCCCCTTCAGTTAGAACACACCCAGGGAACATAATTAACCCCTTCCTCGTCCCCTAGTGTTAACCCCTTCCCTGCCAGTGACATTTTTATAGTAATCAATGCATTTTTATAGGACTGATCGCTATAAAAATGCCAATGGTCCCAAAAATGTGTCAAACGTGTCCGATGTGTCCGCCATAATGTCGCAGTACCGATAAAAATCGCTGATCGCCGTCATTACTAGTAAAAAAAAAAATATCAATAAAAATGCCATAAAACTATCCCCTATTTTGTAGACGCTATAACTTTTGCGCAAACCAATCAATAAACGCTTATTGCGATTTTTTTTTTACGAAAAATATGTAGAAGAATACGTATCGGCCTAAAGTGAGGAAAAAAAATGTTTTTTTATACATATATTTTTGGGGATATTTATTATAGCAAAAAAGTAAAAAAGATTTTGACGCTCTACTTTTGTTTATAGCGCAAAAAATAAAAACCGCAGAGGTGATCAAATACCGCCAAAAGAAAGCTCTATTTGTGGGGGAAAAAAGTAAGCCAATGTTGTTTGGGAGCCACGCCGCACGACCGCGCAATTGTCAGTTAAAGCGACGCAGTGCCTAATCACAAAAAGTGGCCCGGTCATTGACCAGCAATATGGTTCGGGGGCTGAAGTGGTTAAGTGCCCACTGTACAGCTACGGTGGTTGGCATAGCCATGCCAACCTGCCACCATATAAGGACGGTGGCTGGTCGACAACAAGTTAATCCCATTGAGAACTTGTGGTCAATCCTCAAGAGGCGGGTGAACCAAAAAAAAATCACTGCAAATATTGACTCTGCATAAACTTCATGTCGTTGTCAACAAAAGCCTTTGTCATTTATGAAAAGGTTGTGATTATACTTCAGTATCACATAGTAACATCTACATACCTCCCAACCGTCCCGGATTTCGTGGGACTGTAACGTGATTCGCGATAAATCGTGTGGTCACGCGAACATGGTTACGCGGCAACCCCCCCGCTCAACAACTCACCCCCCCTCAACAACTCTGATCCACGACCGACCCCCCCGCTCAACAACTCTGGTCCACGCCCCCCTGCTCAACAACTTTGACCTGTGGCCCCCCCCCGCTCAACAACTTTGATCTGCGGAAACCCCCCGCTCAACAACTCTGATCCACGGACCCCCCCAGCTCAACAACAACTCCGATCGACCCCCCCCCCCCCCCGCTCAACAACTTTGGTCCGATTGGCACACCCCGCCCCACACCCGATTGGCACCCCCCCCACTCAACAACAATTGTCCCTCATTCTGAAGTAAAAAAGTTGGGAGGTATGCATCTGACATCTGACAAAAAGATCTAAAAACACTGAAGCTGCAGAAAACGAAAAGGACCTGGGGGGTCCTAGTAGATGACAGGCTCAGCAATGGCATGCTGCCGCTAACAAAGCAAACAGAACATTAAAAAGGAGATCAACTCCAGAGATAAAACGATAATTCTCCCGCTCTACAAGACTCTGGTCCGGCCGCACCTGGAGTACGCCGTCCAGTTCTGGGCACCAGTCCTCAGGAAGGATGTACTGGAGATGGAGAGAGTCCAGAGAGGGCCAACAAAGCTAAATAAAGGGTCTGGAGGATATTAGTTATGAGGAGAGGTTGCGAGCACTGAACTTATTCTCTCTGGAGAAGAGAAGCTTGATTGAGAGGGGATATGATTCCAATTTACAAATACCGTACTGGTGACCCCAAAATAGGGAGTTTTTTTTGCGGAAGGGAGTTTAACATAGGGTGACCACATTTCCAAACTACCATTCAGGGACACCCCCCTTCCCAAAAATAAGCTTGTGGTGTAACGAATCTCAGCACAGTGATTGGAGACATCATAAATCCCACCCCTTGTGTCCAATCACAAGCAGGGGGGCAGGGACTGTGCTCCTCCAGGCATTCCCGGCCAGGACAAGTACTGTCAGTGATTAAAGCGGTGATGGGGCGGCCTTTTTTAGAGGAATTTGTTTGGCCGGGGGGGGGGGGGGGTGGCTGTGTCAGTTTCATTCCGGGACACTGTATTGTCCTGGAATGAAGGTGCCCGGGACAGATCTGCAAAATGTGGGACTGTCCCGGGCAATCCGGGACACGTGGTCACCCTAGTTTAACAAGACACGTGGCCACTCATTAAAATTAGAAGAAAAGAGGTTTAACCTTAACCACTTCCATACCAGGCACTTGCGCCCCTTCCCATCCAGGCCAATTTTCAGCTTTCAGCACTGTCGCACTTTGAATGACAATTGCGCGGTCGTGCTACACTGTACCCAAACAATTTTTTTTATCCTTTTTTCCCCACAAATAGAGCTTTCTTTTGGTGGTATTTGATCACCTCTGCGATTTTTATTTGTTGCGCAACAACTAAAAAAAGACCTAAAATTTAAAAAAAAATAAAGGCCCAGATTCACATACAATTAGATTCGCGTAGAGTATCAGAAATACACTACGCCGCCGTTTTTTACCTGGCTCTACGTGGAATCCCGGTAGATTTTGTCCAGTAAACTACGGCGGCGTAGTGTATTTCTCCCGTCGCAATCCATCTACGTGAGTAGGGGGCGTGAAGCATTTAAAATAGGCGCGTTCCCGCGGCGATCGAACTGCGCATGCTCCGTTCAGAAATTTCCCGCCGTGCATTGCGCGAAATCACGTCGTTACGTCATTCGTTGTTTGAGTAGCGTCGTTTACGGACATTTCTATTCCCGAACGAGTTACGTAAAAAAAAAATTAAATTCGACGCGGGAACGACGGCCATACATAACATGGGCTACGCACCGTTAGACCAGCAAATAGCTGGTCTAACAGTACGTAGCAAAAAAATGATGTAAGCGATTGCGAAGACCGCTCGTATCTTCGTGGATCGCCGTAAAAAGTCATTTGCATATCCCGACGCATCAAAACGACGCGGACTCCTCCCAGCGGCCGCAAAAATATCGCAGCGTAGATCCGAAGGCTTACGAAGACGTAAGCCTCTCGGATCGAAGCCCGAAGCCGCCGTATCATGGTTTGAGGATTCAAACTAGTGATACGGCGCGCAAAATTTGAAATTACTCCTGTCTAACACCAGTTAGACAGGCGTAATTGCTCTGTGAATCTGGGCCAAAGTTTTTATTTTTTTCTGTTAATTTTTTTGTAAATAAGTACATTATTCTTTTTCAATTACGGGCACCGCTGAGGTGGCACTGATGTGCACCGATGAGGTGGCACTGATAGGCGGTACAGATAGACACTGATAGGTGGCACTGATAGGCGGCACTGGTATGTGGCACTGATTGGGACTCATAGGCGGCACTGATGGGCACTTATGGGTGGCACTGATGGATACATATGGGTGGCACTGATGGGTACATATGGGTGGCACTGATGGGTGGCACAGATGGGCACTGATAGGTGGTCACTGGGCATGGATGGGCACTGAGAGGCGGCACTGAAGGACACTGAGGGGTGGCACTGATGGACACTGAGGGGTGGCACTTGTTTATTTACTATTTTGCCAATCAGTGCCCATGTTGCCAGTCAGTGCCCATTTGTGGGCACTGATTGGCATCTATTGTGCATATTTTTTTTACATGTGGATGGCCATGGGGGATGTACCTGGCCATCCACAGGTTGCCCCCTTCCCTGGTGGTCCTGGCGGCTTCCTTGTGGTCCAGTGTGGGCATCCGAGAGGGGGGGCTGCGCTGATAAAAAATCAGCGCAAACCCCCCCTGTCAGGTGGAAATTTACTGTCACGACACCCGAAATTTACTAGCGCAGCCACGTTTTTACTGGCATTTCACAAAGGTTACTAAATTACATTTTTAGGTGCAAATTTCAGTATTTAGGTTACAAACAAGTACACTAGGCAAATAGTAATGAGATTTAAGGTAGATATTAAGGTAAAAAAACATATTTTTTTTATTTTCGATATAATAATAAGGGCACATTTTGTAGTCACATCACCCCCTGCCTTCATCCCCCTCTGCCACCAACACCCCCTGCCTCCACCCCCCTCTGCCACCAACACCCCCGGCCTCCACCCCCCTCTGCCACCAACACCCACTGCCTTCATCCCCCTCTGCCACCAACACCCCCTGCCTTCACCCCCCTCTGCCACCAACACCCCCTGCCTTCATCCCCCTCTGCCACCAACACCCCCTGCCTTCACCCCCCTCTGCCACCAACACCCCCTGCCTTCATCCCCCTCTGCCACCAACACCCCCTGCCTCCACCCCCCTCTGCCACCCCCTGCCTTCATCCCCCTCTGCCAAAAACACCCCCTGCCTTCATCCCCCTCTGCCAACAACACCCCCTGCCTCCATCCCCCTCTGCCAACAACACCCCCTGCCTTCACCCCTCTGTGGTGCCACAATCTCCCCCTGACCCCCCCCCCCTCTGCGGTGCCACAATCTCCCCCTGCCTTCACTGCCCTCTGCCTCCAATCTCCCCCTGCCTCCAATCTCCCCCAGGCCCCTTGCCTCCAATCACCCCCTGCCTCCAGCGTCCCCTGCCTCCATCCCCCTCTGTGGTGCCACCAACAACCCCTGTCTCCATCCCCCACCCTCTGCGGTGCCACCCCCCCCCCTCTGGGATGCCACCAACACCCCCTGCCTCCAATCTCCCCCTGCCTCCATTGTCCCCTGCCTCCATCCCCCTCTGCAGTGCTAACGCAGCCACCATCGCCCCCTGCCTCCAATCTCCATGCGCAGTTCCAAGCAGAACTAATATCAGCTAATTTTACTGCCACATTCCCGCAACCACGGACATTTACGAACGGGGAGGGGGGGGTTGGGTGCCCGTTTTTATGAACTGTCCGTAAAAATACGGACGGTTGGCAACACTGGTTGGACTTGATGGACTTGTGTCTTTTTCTAACCTCACCTACTATGTAACTATGCAGACTTTGTGAAAATGTATATTTGTGTCATTCTCAAAAACGTTTGTCCACAGCTGTTCCGTATCTACAATAAGAGCGCTGTGTGCTGACGGTAAGATGATTCACCTCTCTGCAGAACAAAATCTTATTTTCTCGCTCCTTATATATACACTGTGATGTTTATATTCAGGAGGAAATTCATCTTTGACTCAGAATGTGAGAAATGCCAAATATTGCGCACGTGTTTGCGTCACGCCATGTACCCGTGTTGCGGTTATGTGTTATTAGTACAGATACATACACAGGGAGTGCGTTGGCGGTTGAACCCGTGGCAGTGTGATACGTTATGTATTGGTAATTTATACCCTGCAAGGTTTACCTGGAGGTTGTCAGTATTCGGAGATTGGGAGAAGATTGTACAGAGGGAGACGGAGATCCGTACTCCGTGTTCACGCTGAGAGGAGACATTAGTCAGCGCTCGCTACTCAATATGTACATATATTTACATTCTGCGGCACCTTACCTTCCCCGTCACTGACAATTCTCTCCTATAGGATCATTTTCTCTCCTGAAGCAAAGTTTGTCAAAGTAACTTGAGAACAAAAAATGTAATATATTGCTTCTAACCAGTTCTTACACACGATCATTTTTCGGCTTGTAAAAGACATTTTTCAGCCTCTAGAAAACACAATGTTTTTTCCAACCTCATCAATAAAAACGGCCTTGCCCACACACTATCGTTAAAAAAAAAATGCTCTAGCAAAGCACGGTGACTAGGGATGAGCTCTGTGTTCGATACGAACGTATGTTCGACTCGAACATTGTCTGTTCGTACGTTCGACGAAATTCTAACAAAACGGGTCGTTCGCGCCAAATTTGAGTGACGCGCAAGGGCCCATAATTCACTGCGGCATTGCGCGCTGATGATTGGCCAAACATGCACTATGACCCTGCATGCTTGGCCAATCACAGCGCGCAAAAAACGGAGAGCCATAATTGGCCAAAGCCAGGGTGGGGGAACTACCCCTTTAATGAGAGCAGTCAGAGAGACAGAGAGATTGTCTTTTTAGATAGCTAGATAGAGCAGGCAGGCTAGTCAGTATAGCTTAATTTACGGTGTGTAGAGGATATATATACATCCCTAGGAGTTGTACATATATTTATACACTGTATAGCTTAGATAGATCAGTTCTTCCTAATTTACTGGCAGGCAGGTGATTGTGCTATTTAAAGACGTTATCACAGGTATAGACACCCAGCAGGTACAATATTTAAAGGAATTTTTCATTTTTTTATTTTTTATTTAAGCATCAATAAAATCACTGCTCCTGGAGCAGTGATTTTAATAATGTTTAACCACTTGCCTACTGGGCACATATACCCCTTTCCTGCCCAGACAAAATGTTAGCTTCCGGCACTGCGTCGCTTTAACTGACAATTGCGCGGTCGTGCGACGTGGCTCCCAAACAAAATTGACGTCCTTTTTTTCCCCCACAAATAGAGCTTTCTTTTGGTGGTATTTAATCACCCGTGCGGTTTTTATTTTTTGCGCTATAAACAAAAAAATAGCGACAATTTTGAAAAAAGACACAATATTTTTTGCTTTTTGCTATAATAAATATCCCATTTAAAAAAAAAAAAAAAAAATTTTTATCTCAGTTTAGGCCGATACGTATTCTTCTACATATTTTTGGTAAAAAAATGTAAAAAATAAAATCGCAATAACCGTATAGTGACTGGTTTGCGCAAAAGTTATATTGCCTACAAAATACGGGACATAATTATGATTTTTTTTTTTTTTTTTTTTTTTTTACTAGGAATGGCGGCGATCTGCGATTTTTTTTCCGGGACTGGGACATTATAGCGGACACATCGGACACTTTTGACACATTTTTGGGACCATTTACATTTATACAGTGAACAGTGCTATAAATATGCATTGATAACTGTATAAATGTAACTGGCAGGGAAGGGGTTAACCACTAGGGGGTGGGAAGGGGTTAAATGTTTCTCCTAGTTTGTGTTCTAACTGTGGGGGGAGGGGGGGTGACTGGGGGAGGTGACCGATTGTGTCCCTATGCACAAGGGACACAATCGGTCTCCTCTCTCCCTGACAGGGACGTGGAGCTCTGTGTTTACACACAGAGCTCCACGTCCCAGCTCAGTTACTCGGCAATCGATCGTTTTAAATGACATTTTTTTTAAACGTTGTTTTTTATATTTCGAAAAATGATCGTGTGTACGCGGCATTAGATGTGGTGGCTGCATTTGTTTTCTTTCTTAACCACTTTGGCCCCCGGAAGGTTTTACCCGCTTCTTGACCAGGCCATTGGGCGTTACTTTCACCACTTCACCCCTGGACCATTTGGCTGCGAAATGACCGGGCCACTTTTTGCGATTCGGCACTGCCTCGCTTTAACTGACAATTGCGCGGTCGTGCGACTTGGCTCCGTAACAAAATTGACGTCCTTTTTTTTCCCCGCAAATAGAGCTTTTTGGTGGTATTCGATCACCTCTGCATTTTTTTATTTTTTTATTTTGTTGCACTTTAAAGAAAAATAGAGTGACAATCTTGAAAAAAGAAAGCAATATTTTTTACATTTTAATTTCCCCCCAAAAAATAATATATATATATATATATATATATATATATATATATATGTATATATATATATATATATATATATATATATATATATATATATATATATATATATATATATGTAATGTATGTATATATAAAAAATTCTTCCTCAGTTTAGGCCAATATGTATTCTACATATTTTTGGTAAAAACAAAATTGCAATAAATGTATATTGATTGGTTTGTACAAAAGTTATAGCGTCTACAAAATAGGGAATAGATTTATGGCATTTTTATCATTTTTTATTTTTACTAGTAATGGCGGCGATCAGCGATATTTTTAAAAAAAAAACAATATTTTTTACTTTCTACTATAAAACACATCCAATTAAAAATGTTTATAATCAAATTTCTTCATCAATTTTTAGGCCAATATGTATTCTGCTACACGTTTTTGGTAGAAAACAAACAAAATTAGCAATAAGCGTTTATTGATTGGTTTGCGCAAAAGTTATAGCGTCTACAAAATAGGGGATAGTTTTATGGCATTTATATATATATATATATATATATATATATATATATATTTACTAGTAATGGCGGCGATCAGCGATCATCTTTAAAAAAAAACAATATTTTTTACTTTCTGCTATAAAACACATCCAGTAAAAAATCTAATTTATTCATCAATTTAGGCCAATACACCTTAGGACAATACAATTTAGGACAATTCTGCTACATGTTTTTGGTAAACAAAAAATCCCAATAAGTGTAGATAGATTGGTTTGCGCAAAAGTTATCGCATCTACAAACTATGGTATTTTTTTTATTGTTTTTACTGGTAATGGCGGCGATTTTTATCGGGACTGAGACATTGCGGCGGACAAATCCACATCCATTGTATACTATTGTGCTGATCTCTGTGATTGGTCACAGTGATCATATGGTCACAGCCACCACATGGTACCGACAGTGACTGGTACACTGACCAGTCATCCGTTGGACACAGCAGTTGACAGATTGTGCCGCATCACAGCCCATGGGGCACGTTGTGGGAGGACGTCGTATGATGCTTCAGAAGACAGATAAAAACTCTGCTCTTTTGATGACCAGAGAGACAGAAACAACAAGCGCCCAGAGGCGATTCCGTTCGCATGCGCCGCGCTATATAAGTTTTTCATTCATTCATTCATTCAGAACGGTGAATATCCGGAAACTGGTTAAAGTGGAAGCTGCCATCTTGGTCTATGTTTAAAGTGGTACACACGATCGAACATGTCCGCTGAAACTGGTCCACAGACCAGTTCCAGCAGACATGTTCGATCGTGTGTACGGCCTATCCGACCATTTTCCAGCGGACAAACATTTCCAAACATGCTTGAAAACTTGTCTGCTGGAAACCTGTCCATCGTACAGGTTCGATGGTTAGTACACAAAATCATCGGACCAAAAACCCTGCGCATGCTTGGAAGCATTGAACTTCCCTTTTTCATCACGTCGTTGTGTTCTACGTCACCGCGTTCTGACCCGAGGACATTTTGGTCCGATGGTGTGTACGCACATCAGACCAACAGACAATTCAGCCTTGTCCGATGAAAACGGTCCATCGGACATGTCTGATTGTGTGTACAGGGCCTTAGAGACCACTTTCACCTACATGTAAGCCTAGATTAAAGACTTACCTGTAGATGCTGGAAATATCTCCTAAACCTACACGGTTTAGGAGATATTTACAATTCCCCGTACAGTGATGTCTCAAGCGTGTATTCGGCGCATGTGCACTCTAGAAAAGGCACACAGTGCCGTTTCAAGCTCGGGTCATGCCGTCAGACCAGGAGTTTGCGGACTCGGAAGGATGAGGGGTGAAGAATGGACGCTTCCAGACAGCGAAGAAATCGGGGACATCGCAGGCTTCGGTTTCAGGTAAGTGACACATAATGGGCTACTATGCGATGCATAGTAACCCATTATGCTTTACCTTTGCAGAGAAACAGAGGAAGTAAAACCCATCAGGGTTTACATCCTATTTAATCTTCAACTGCAACTGCTATGATGCCGAACACGTGATCAGTTATGACACCAGCCATTTGATGGGTTGAGAGCATAACCAATGCAACAGTTACATTCCCCGCACATGCTGGGATTGTAATGCCGCGTACACACAATCATTTTTCGGCTTGTAAAAAAATACGTTTTTAAGCCTCTAGAAAAAACGATGTTTTTTCCAACTTCATCATTAAAACGATGTTGTCCACACACGATCGATAAAAAAAATGCTCTAGCAAAGCGCGGTGACGTACAACACGTACGATGGCACTATAAAGGGGAAGTTCCAATGCGGATGGCACCACCCTTGGGGCTGCTTTAGCTGATTTCCTGTAAGTAAAAGACGATTCGCGCTTTTCTGTCTGTTACAGCGTGATGAATGTGCTATCTCCATTACGAACGCTAGTTCTACCAGAACGAGCGCTCCAGTCCCATAACTTGCTTCTGAGCATGCGCAGGTTTTTTTAACGTCGTTTTAGCCCGCACACGATCATTTTTTACAACCCAAAAAACGACATTGTTTTAAGTGTCGTTAAAAAATGCAGCATGTTCGAATTCTATTTTTGTCGTTTTTCAGAACCCGAAAAATGATGTGGAGCCCACACACGATCATTTTAAATGACGTTTTTTAAACCGTTGTTTTTAAACTGCCAAAAAATGATTGTGTGTACGCGGCATAACTGTTTTTTGAAGCTGTAACATTAATGGGCTTAGTTTCACTTTAACAACCATTCATAGCGGGCCGTTGTCGTATAAAACAGCAGTAGTAACAGTGAGAGTAAAGCCCTGTACACACGGCCGAGGTTCTCGGCAGAAACCAGCGAGAACCTCGCTGGGATCCTCATTCTGCCGAGAACCTCGGCCGTGTGTACGGATTCGGCGAGCATCCTGTCGGGAATGCCGTCGAGCCGAAATAGAGAGCAGGTTCTCTATTTGCTCGACGGCCTGTCGGGATGAACGGCTGGTTGCCTTTCCCGACGGGCTGGTCGCCGAATCTGACGGCCGGCCGAGAACCTCGACGGGCGGAACGATGTGTTCCGCCCATCGAGGTTCTCTGCTGTGTGTACGGGGCCTTAGGCATGTACAAGGAACAGTGAGGGTCTGACACGTGACCTATTCAATTCCTGCATCTCTACATTTTCCAGTGCTGCAGAACGGCAGTCAAATAGGTACACAATATTAGAGGATCACATAGCCTCCCCAACCTATGTCTGATTTTTAGATTCAGAGATGCAAATTTAAAAAGCCCAAGATCTTTTTTTTGGGTTAAACCTCCAGTGAATTATTTAATTTTTTTGTGGCCCATTAAGAATGTGATCTGTTTTTTTGGAAAATACCTCATTGCACACTTGAAATCTTTGATAGCGCATGAGTCAAAGTTTGATATGGTTCATTAGTTGAGTTTAAAGTTGTTATAAATTCTGTGTCTAACCCTTCAGAACAAACAGTGCACAGTCTGGCTTTGCTGCTTAATTGCAGACAGGAAACGGGAAACTTTATTCAGAAAAAAGACATAGGGCCAGATTCAGGTAGAGTTAGGCTGGAGTATCAGTGATACTCCAGCCTAACTCTCACTTTGAGCTGGCGTTTCTGTTTTCTGTAAGCAGAAAACATGAAACACCAGGTTGGAGTTCCTATACGAGCAAGGTAATTGTATTTCGTCGTCGTATCGGAACAGCAAATTTAAAAATGGCGCTCGGGGCGTTCCCGCTGATTAACGCCGGGAATATGTTAATCAGCGAGAATCGGAAATTCACGATCGTTCTCTGGCCCGACGCAATGACTTTCCGACATTTCCGTAAGCGATACGCGGCGCAAAGAAAAACATGACCCCTAGGTGGAGTATCCTATGTTAAGTATAGCCGTCGTCATCGCGTCGATTTTAAAAATGTTCACGTTGTTTGCGTAAAACGTCCGTGAATGGGAATTGACAGAATTTGGAGCATGCGCACTGACAGTCGACGCATGCGCAGTACATTCGCCGCGGGATCGCGCATAGTTAACATAATACACGCCCCCTACCCACCCAATTTGAATTCCGCCGGCTCATTTTCGCTACGCCGCCGCAACTTTAGGAGCAAGTGCTATGTGAATAACAGTACTTGCTCCTAAAGTCTCGGCGGAGTAACGTAAATGAGAAACGTTACTCCACATTAAAGATCCGCTCACCTACCTGAATCTGGCCCATAGAGTTTACCAAAGAGCAGCTACAAACTTATAAACACTGCTATCTATTGGTTAAAGAATATATCTCTACTAAATATTGATATACAGTAGTTGTTGCACACAATACAATTCTGTATTCCAAAAAAGTTTTTTTTCAATATTGTGCTTTCCATCGTTATTATATAGCTTCCCTTCGAGTGCCTGGAATGCCCGGTATGGATAGCGATGATGAATCCAAGACTCCCTCTGCTTCTCCGCGTCATGGCAGGTCCAGACCATCCTCCATTGCTGTTGAGTCTTCGTCAGAATCAGAAGACGGGGACTCCAGGGGAGAGGTAAAGAATACTACCTCTAAAATACTCAATGTCTATTGTGTATGCATTCAACCCCTTCTGTTACAACTGGAATTTAAGAGGGTAAAAATACTATCTGGTGGCTTGTGGAAAACTAAAGACCACAGCAGTTAATCTAGAGCAGTGATTCCTAACCTTTTTCAGACCAGAGTTTGGTAAATTCTTCCAAAACCTTTCATGCTGCAACAGAAAGTTTATACTCACACTGAAAAAGTCTGGGGATTCAATACATGTATTTTAATGCTGGAAGGCTCTGGATGAGTCTGGATGTCACTGTGAGAGGGGGGGATGGGGGTTGTGGAGGGGAGCATGAGGCCTTTTAGGAGATAGTGGTCCTAAAGAAAGAGTTTTCTGGAGGAGGCTGGGGGGGCACTGTGGGAAGTTAGGAGGCACTGTGGACAATGTTGAAGTTTGGGGGCACTATGAAGGGCTTTAAGCTCTGCAGAAGGCTAGGTGCACTGTGGGAGGTTGAGGGGCGCTGTGGGGTAGTGTTGGAGGTGGGGGCACTAAGGAAGGCTGAAGGCTCTTCAGCGGGCTGAAGGACACTGTGAGAGAAGGGCCACTGAGAAGGCTGAGGACTCTTAAGGGCCCTGGGGGTACTGTGGGCCTCTATGGAAGGTTGTTGGATCGCTATGGGATGTTAAGGGATCTGTGCCTGGCTAGAGGCCCAGGAGAGAGAAGGCCATGGCCCAGCAGTGGACTGTGGCCCAGTGGTTGAGAACCACTGATCTAGATTACTTTCAGCTGTAGAAATGTCTATTGGCAAAGCTTGAAATTTTTATCTGGCGGAGTATTGTTCTCTTCTTTCCAAGCAGATATAAGAGCACTTACAGAGGTCACATCATTACCTACCTCACATATGTTGAATGTGTTTGCGTTATGGAAGAACGCTTGCTAAAGCCGCCCAGAGATGGCTAAAATTTTGAGAAGAACCGGATGGAATTTGAACCATATATGGGCAGGCTAAATGTACCCAAGTTGATTGATCGATCAACATGGGTACAGCCAGCCTGCCGGATTTTACATCCGATTATTGCAAGCGGCTAATAGCTGGGCTTCTCCCATCCCTGCTACGAGAGAAAACAATGGCGCGGCAAGAGGGATTCACTCTGTTGATAGGAGAATTGGTTGCAGGAAAGAAATTTGCTCTGTCTATGGCTGGCCATAGAATGATTTTCATGTGTGGGTCAGAGAGTAATGAAAAAATTCCCCCAATTGGGGTTGCTGGCAGAAACAAAGCCAGGACAAAACAAGAAAATCTGGTTGGTAATTGCTCCATTGCCTCAATACAAATATACTTCTAATATTACAGCCTGTCTCAAAAAATCTGAAAATGTGACAATCATAGCTATTGTTTAACATGTATAATACACAGTACATAGTGTATTCGAGTATACAAAAATTTAAAGGAAGTTGTACATATTATTTTCTTCTTGAAAGGTATAAAGCTTGCTCTTATTTTGCCTTTGTACCTTTAAGGGGAAATAGCAAGATATTTGCCAACAGGATTCCCTAGGCAGCTTAGTCTTTAGATGTTTTGTAACATTTATGTCTGTATATAGATTTACTTTTGCCAAAATACTCATATACCATTCCAGATATTTGATATCTACATGGCCACAGCGGACTACAACCCAATAACAGTTGATAAGGAAACCATAACTCTGAAAGAGGGCCAGTACGTGGAAGTCCTTGACTCTGCCCATCCCCTGAAGTGGCTTGTCAGGACAAAACCAACCAAGCTAAGTGCCTCCCGACAGGGTTGGGTATCTCCTGCATACCTGGATAAGCGCTTGAAGGTAAAGATTTTTCTTTTTAAAATGGAAAACTCCACTATAGATTGAATATGTACAATTGCTAGAAAAATTTGTTTTGTAATTTAACTTTATTAAAACTCTGTAGAGGTTTTTTGTTTCAATATTTTTTTATTAAACATAAGAAATAGGTACAATAGTACAGTACATCCGAAACAAAACGTGAAATGGTACATAGGTGTAGATCATCTGTACACATTGACGAGCGGATGAGAAAGTCTTAAAACTGTATAGTAAACAAACAGGATAGGTACACCAGTTTCATTGACTAAATAGGTAAATATCTGTATTGTTAGAATTCCAATTCAAACTATTCATACATGAGTAACACGACCTAATGTATAATGAAGAAGAATCTTTCTATGTCTTAGAAATTGAGGTTTCTGACCATATTGTCCAGTTGTGGTCGAAAGCTGCTTTATTGAGGAAGTTGATGGCTAACAGGCCTTCAAAAGTGTGGTTTTGTTGGACCAAAACCAAAACATCTTAAATATTGAGGGAGTCTTGTGATTTCCATTTTCTAAGTATGAGAGTGCGGGCGGATAAAAGTAGGTTTGTAATTACTTGCCTAAAGAAGCGGGGGTAAGAATCAATGCCAATATGGGGTATAGCCAGACTCTGGCTTGGTGATAAGAGGATTCCTGTGAGGGAGGACATAACTTTGAAAACCTAATTTCAAAAACTTGTCAGACTAGGACAGTCCCACAAGGCATGAAGTAAATGACCTACTCGGCTGCAGCTGCGGCAGCACAATTGAGAGGTGATTGGAAACAGTTTAGCTAATCTCTAGGGTGTAAGATACCATCTTAGCTATCTCAAACATCAACTCCCAGTGGTTAACACAATGGGGGTTATTTACGAAAGACAATTCCACTTTGCACTACAAGTGCAAACTACAAGTGCAAAGTGCACTTGAAATTGCACTGAAAGTGCACTTGGAAGTGCAGTTGCTCTAAATCTGAGGGGTAGATCTGAAGTGAGAGGAAGCTCTGTTGATTTTATGATCCAATCATGTGCAAGCTAGAATGTTTTTTTTTTATTTTCCTTGTATGTCCCCCTCAGATCTACAGCGACTCCACTTCCAAGTGCACTTTCAGTGGACTTTCAAGTGCACTTTGCACTTATAGTTTGCACTTGTAGTGCAAAGTGGATTTGCCTTTCGTAAATATCCCGCAATGTGTTTCCTTTTGGATCTCTCAGCTAGGGTTTTTTTTTTTTAAACTACCCCAAATTCACAAGCTTTCTTTTTTGGCAACCACCTGCCTTACAGTGAGAACACAGTAAAATGTAATAGTGTTTGTTTGTTTTGTTTCAAGCTATCACCAGAATGGGGATCAGGAGATGTTGTGGAATTTTCAGGAGAATCGATTTCAGAAGAAGATTATAAAAAGAAACTCAGGTATTTAAATTATGGACTATTGTTGGACCCCATTGCGGTTCCACCAAAGTATCAGAATTTGTTGGCTAAAATTAAATATCTACATTCTTCTTCTCAGCACATTTATTCAAGATCTTCTAGCCTCAGAGAAGGAATATGTCCAGGACCTCCAATTCTTGCATACCCATTATATAACATACACTGAGACCTGTGCTGATATTCCAGAGACTGTGGCCAATCAGAAGACCGTTATTTTCAGGAACATCAGTGATATTGGTGACTTCCATGCCAGGTCTGTATAAAATACTGTTTTTGTCATTTCATATGCTTGGCTATGACGTATAAATTCTGTTTTATAATTAAGTACCTTTATCATCCTTCCACAGAACTTTCTTCCAAGAACTTAAAAACTCTGACACAGATGATGACATTGCCATGTGCTTCATCAGGAATGAGGAAGAGTTTAATAAGTACATCATGTACCTGGTGGGTCGTGTACAGGCCGAGTCTGTTGTGGTCAATGATGCCATTCAGGAGTTCTACAAAGTATGTATGCGTTCTTTCCTTTCCTCATCTCACCTCTCCTTTCCTCTCCTGTTTATCAATATTGTAAAATGGTTGAAAACCTCAGACATGAAATATGAACAAAACATATACTTCTAAGAGCACCAAGTGTCATTTCTATCTGCTGCTTCATTGCTCTGCTATCAGCATAAATCTTTTGTAACACGTTTTCCCACTACCACCTGTAGCTGCGGAGGCATGTGGGTAGGTGCAGCATGATGTGGTGGGCAGCAATAACACAGGAGTATATTGTAACAAAAGTTCAGCAGTACACAATAGGCCCGACAGGTAGGCAACCCAATTGGACCACTTACACAACAGTGAAGTGAACAGTGAAGTGAAGGAACAGAAGACTGGAGACCTGGAGATGCTGACAGCATCTGCCATGGGGAGTTGAATGTGGCCTGGCCAGCCTGTAACCAATGGGGAGGCTTTCCAGGAAGGTTGGTGCAGTCCCTGCACTTTCCCTACTCCTCCAAGACCTTTCCCTGGCTCTAAGTACTGTCCCTGATGGACGGAGGACCTGTCCCTACACTAGCCACTCGAAAAATGCATGCCAAATCCAGGAGCCAGGGTCTTAAATAGACTCTGCCTGACCCAAGATGGCCACCAAAGTCACATGGGGCACCATAATCCAATCGGATAGATGCCTCCCTGTGACTAAGGAAACTATAGAGAAACTAGGTTCCTCTCGACTTCCTGCTCTATCTGCATTGCTGCTGTGGACAAGCACCAACCTACAGAGGAGAATATAAACTGCACCTGCCTACAGGCAGCTGCCAGGGATGTACGATGCTTTACTTTGTAGCAGGAGTTACAGTATACTCCCTGTCACTTTCAGGGGGCATACCACCCATAAAACATGACCCATAGAAGTGAGTGGGGCCTATATGCAACCGCCATGCAGCCGTGTGCAATGCGATTGTGGTTCAAAGGGGTTAAAGTGGGCAATCAGGAGGCAATGCAACACTTCCTCACCGCCTGACAAATGTTCTCTGAAGAGTGAGTAATGCAGAGTAAACAAGCCCTAAGGCCGCAATTATCTTTGTGCGGTGCGTTAGCGAGCATCGCATTAAGGCAGTTAATTGAAATCAATGAGTTGAGGAAAGTAGAAAGATAGCACTGGACCTGTAGGTTTATTTTACTGTTATTGTTATCTTAAAGTATTACTGTTGGTGTAAATGATCTGGTTCCTGCGAAGGCGGCTTCTACATCCCAGGGGATCTCCACAGTCTCTTTGACTTGTAATGCGATGAAAAAGAGTTGAATTTGAAGCAGCACATCATTGCTAAGAGGTCCAGATATGTCACAATGAAGGGATTAACAGAGAGCGGTGGAGGAAGCCAATGGAGGGATTGGCAAAGAGGGGTGGGGGAAGCCAATGGAGGGATTGGCAGAGAGGGGTGGAGGAAGCCAATGGAGGGATTGGCAGAGAGGGGTGGAAGAAGCCAATGGAGAGATTGGCAGAGAGGGGTAGAGGAAGCCAATAAAGTGATTGGCAGAGAGGGGTGGAGGAAGCCAATGAAGGGATTGGCAGAGAGGGTTGGAGGAAGCCAATAGAGGAATTGGCAGAGAGGGGTGAAGGAAGCCAATGAAGGGATTGACAGAGAGGGGTAGCAGACACTGAGAGGTTGGCAAGGTTGATGAGTCTAGCAGCAGCATTCATAATGGACTGAAGGGGGATAGGCTATGTAGAGGTAAGCCAATGAGGAGGCAATTGCAGTATTTGAGGCGAGAAATGACCAGGGAGTGAATTAAGAGCTTTGTTGTGTCATTGGTTAGAAAGGGGCGTATTTTGGAGATGTTGCAGAGGTTGAGGTGGCAAGATTTGGACAGTGATTGGACGTAGGGCTTAACCACTTCAATACCCAGCCATATACAATTGACGGCCTGGGATGGGATTTACCATCCTAAGTGGCCGTCAATTGACGGCCTGGGTATTGCAGGCGAATATCTGGATGATGCCTGCAGCCAGAGGCATCATCCAGATATCCTCTTCTTCAGCCGGCGATTCTGCACAATGTAAGAACGATCATAGCGGCGGTTCTGCCGCTTGATCGTTCTTACAGGCCGCGGGAGGGGACATCCCCCCCTCCCGCCGCCATCCGGTGCTTCTCCGGGCTTACCTGTACCTTCGGGGGCCCGGAGAACGAATCGTCGGCGGCGGCAGGAAGCATAGAGATGACTGGTGACCAGATGGTCACCAGTCATCTCTATGACCGTCGGAGGACCCGGGCGTGATCTGATGACGTCACGCCCAGGTCCCCGTATGTAAACTAAGTCACCATTCATGAGATCGGTGAATTTTTTTTCACCGATCTCATGGTTTCCAGCCTGGAGGTGAGATGTGAGGTCTTATTGACCCCACATCTCTCCATAAAGAGGACCTGTCACACACATTTCCTATTACAAGGGATGTTTACATTCCTTGTAATAGGAATAAAAGTGGGAAAAAAAAAATGAAAAAAAGTGTAAAAATAAATAAAATATAAGTAAAAAAAAATAATAAAAGATAAAAAAAAAATTTAAACGCCCCTGTCCCCGATAGCTCGCGTGCAGAAGCGAACGCACACGCAAGTCCCGCCGACATATGTAAACGCCGTTTAAACCACACATGTGAGGTATCGCCGCGTGCGTTAGAGTGCCAGCAACTAATCTAGCACTAGATCTCCTCTGTAAATCTAAACTGTAACCTGTAAAAAATAAATAAAGCGTTGCCTATGGAGATTTTTAAGTACCGAAGTTTGGCGCCATTCCATGAGTGTGCGCATAATTAAAGCGTGACATGTTGGGTCTCTATTTACTCGGTGTAACATAATCTTTCACATAATACAAAAAAATTGGGCTAACTTTAGTGTTTTGTTATTTTTTTAATTCATAAAACATTTTTTTTTACAAAAAAAAGGCGTTTGAAAAATAATTGCGTAAATACCGTGCAAGATAAAACTTTGGAATGACCGGCATTTTATTCCCTAGGGTGTCTGCTAAAAAAACATATATAATGTTTGGGGGTACTGTGTAATTTTCTAGCAAAAGAATGATGATTATTACATGTAGGAGAGAAGTGTCAGAATAGGCCCGGTATGGAGGTGGTATAAAAGCCTAGTATTGAAGCGGTTAAAGGAGAGTTCAGAGTTCAGGACTACACCTAGGACCTTGGCTTGCGGGGATGGGCTGATAGTTGTGCATTCGATTTTGACAGAGAGATCAGGGGAAGGGGTGCGTGGTGGAGGATCGGTTTTGGATAGATTGAGTTTGAGGAAGTGATGTGACATCCAGACTGTTAGAAAATTGGTAATACGTGAGGAGACTGAGGGAGTGAGCCAAGGGGTAGAGAAATAGATTTGGATGTCGTCAACGTAGAGATGGTATTGGAAGCCATGGGAGGCTATCAGCTGACCCAGGGTGGAGGTGTAGATTGAAGATAGGAGAGACCCAAGAACAGAACCTTTAGGGGACCCCAACAGAGAAAGAAAGAGGAGAGGAGGAAGCAGAGTTGGATTGGCATGCATCAGGGCAGATCCTAGGGTCACAGGCGCCTGGGTGCAGAAATATTTCTGGCGCCCCCACATGGGGGCGTCATTTTACTAACTACTCCCCTTTACAAATCTTTCTATGGCAATGACTCAACCACAGAGATGTTTCCCCACAAAGTCTTTATTACCCCGGGATCCTTACATGATCTCTTAACAATAAACAAAATACAGGAAGAGAAGCAGAGTACTTTATTGGGACCTGGTGGGGGGGCCTCTGTGATGGACTCAGAGAGGTCTTCTGTTAGAGAGTCTGTTAGATGTTCAGCGCCCCCACCTCTGCAGGCGCCTGGGTGCAATGCACCCTGTGCACCCTGCCTAGGATCGGCCCTGGTATGCATTGTGATACGCTCTGATGTATAGGCCTTATGGTGCCGTTCAAAATGAATAGCAGTGCAACACAGCAATGCATTTAACATATTGAGAATGTTTTGTCTGCCAAAGAAAAGGTGCCCTACTTTTAGCGTATCCCTCCCTTGTCCCTTGTCGGTGAATCGTATACTGTAGATCTGAAATGGTATGAATATTTTACATTGGAACATTTGCTGTTTGCTTTGGCAGAGTTGTGCATTTCCACACAATTGTTCACCTGCTAATTAATCGCAAGTCATGAATTATACATCCCATAGACTGCCTGTCCTTGTTCCCACCAAATGAAGCGCCTGAAAATAGCTTGGCCTTCAGAAAAAAAAAGCAATTAATAATTTATCCCGAATTTAAATGCCTGGAATCTATCAGGTGTGCCAGTAATTCTCTCCAGCATTAATCAGGGAGGAATTTCCACCGAAAAGACGAGGCGTGAACTATGAATTTAATTAAACTGTTCAGGAAAAGTTCTCGGCTTATTATGTATGCGGATGGGGACATCGAATAAATACAAACTGTATCGCTCACCTCCTAGGCCGCGAACACACGATCAAATTTATCTGCTGAAACTGGTCCGACGGACCGTTTCAGCAGACATCTCCGATCGTGTGTACGGGCTAGCGGACATGTTTTCCCAGCGGACAAATTTCAAAGCATGCCTTGAAATTTGTCCGCCGGAGACATGTCCGTCGGATATGTCCGCTGGTTAGTACACTAACCAGCGGACAGAAATCTCCGCGCATGCGTCAAATGGATTCGACGCATGCGTGGAAGTGTTTTACTTCCTGGAGTGGTGACGTCAACGTCACCATCACGTCACCGCGTCCTCGGCCCGAGGGGATTTTCGTCCGATGGTGTGTACACGTCATCGGACCAAAATCCGATGAGACATGTCCGCTGGAAACGGTCCGTCGGACATGTTTGAGCGGACATGTCTCATCGTGTGTACGTGGCCCTAGAGATTAGAACCCAAATTACCTTTCAAGGTAAATGGGCTAAATACACTCGCCAGCCACTTTATTAGGTACACCTTGCTAGTCCCGGCTTGGACCCCCTTTCGCCTTCATTCTTGGTGGCATAGATACAACAAGGTGTTGGAAAAGTTCCTCAGAGATTTTGATCCATAGTGACATGATAGCATCATGCAATTTCTGCGGGTTTGTCGGCTGCACATCCATGATGTCAATCTTCCACCACATCCCAAGGGTCTCTATTGGATGAGATGTGGTGAGTGTGGAAGCCATTGGAGTACTGTGACCTCATTGTCTAGTGGTGAGATGATTGGAGCTGTGTGACATGGTGCATTATGGAAGGAACCATCAGAAGATGGGGACACTGTAGACATAAAGGGATGGACATGGTCAGCAACAATACTCAGGTAGGCCATGGCGTTCAAACAATGCTCAATTGGTACTAAGGGGCCCAAAGTGTGCCAAGAAAATACCCCCAAAACCATTACACCACCAGCCTGACCCGGTGATACAAGGCAGGATGGATCCATGCGCCAAATTTTGACCCGACCATCTGAATGTCACAGCTGAAATCCAGACTCATCAGACTAGGAAACGTTTTTCCAATCTTCTATTGTCCAGTTTTGGTGATCCTGTGCCAATTGTAGCCTCAGTTACCTGTTCTTAGCTGACAGGAGTGGCACCCGGTGTGGTCTTCTGCTGCTGTAGCCCATCTGCTTCAAGGTTGGGTGTGTTGTGCGTTCAGAGGTGGTATTCTGCATACCTTGGATGTAGCGGTTGGTTATTTGAGTTACTGTTGCCTTTCTATCACTGGAACCAGTCTGCCCATTCTCCACTGAACTCAACAAGGCATATTCCTTCACACAACTGCCACTCACTGGATATTTTCTCTTTTTCGGAGCCCATCCTCTGTAAACCCGAGACATGGTTGTGCATGAAAATCCTAGCTGATCAGCATATACTCAGACCAGCCCGTCTGGCACCAACAACCATGCCACGTTCAAAGTCACTTAAATCCTTTCTTCCCCATTCTGATGCTCGGTTTGAACTTCAGCAAGTTGTCTTCACCACATCTATATGCCTAAATGAATTGAGTTGCTGCCATGTGATTGGCTGATTAGCAATTTGTGTGACTAAGCAATTGAACAGGTGTACCTAATAAAGTGGTCAGTGAGTGTATATTCCGGGCATCAAAAGGTGAGCAATGTCCTAAAATTCAATGCCTTTAGAAAGCAGCCAGTCTGAAAAGGAAAGGTGCAAGTAAACATATATGAAGGGGGAAGCATAACTGAAATCGGGAACAGGAATGGGGGGGGGGGGGGGGTTGGAACAAGGCAGCAGGGTTTATGGTGTAGGTACAAGGCAAAGAGCACAGTCAAGAGCAGGAACAGGATAAATGGCTAGCAGTATCTGTCAGCAAAAAAAACACTGGAGTGAGGGAGAAATGTAGAGGAGGAGCTAAATACCCTCCCAGCAGCCAGCATCAGGTGGAAACGGAATACTAGGATCTACTGGGAGACGCCCGCTGGTGGGCACCGGAACTACAACTTTCCGCTCTTTGAAGCAAGTGATCCAGGTCCTGTCACTAACTCTGACTCAGCTGGGGAAAATGATGGAGCTCTGCAGAGAGATCACTGTTTTAAAACCTTTTATTTGGATGCATCTGGAATGTATTTGTCTCTTTCTTGGAATACATCCAAAATGACATGTCCATCGAAGACATCCTAGTCTGGCACATCCGATGCTGAGTCAGAATTAGAAGTCTTCAATCAGCAGGGAGCAGGAGATGTGCTGATTGGGGGGCTTTAATGCTGATTTTACACTTGTGGTTTTGGGGGGAATTAAATACTTGGGGCCAGATCCACAAAGAACTTACGGTGGCGGATGGACTTCGGGAAAGCGTTGAATTTTCCGTCACGAATAGGGCTTTGCGTAAGTTACGTTCACGTCGAAACCAATGTATTTGCGGCGTAATTTAGAGCAATTTCGGCTATGCGTCTACATGGGGTCACGCTTCATTTAAATACAACACGCCCCCTACCTGCCTACTTTGAATTACGACGCCTTACGCTGGCCGATTTACGTTACACCGGCGCAAATATGGGAGCAACTTCTTTGTGGATACCATACGATCCATTCTAAGTTACGGAGGCGTAGCGCATATGAGATGCGCTACGCCCGCCTAAAGATACGCCGGTTTTTGTGGATCTGGCCCTTACAGTTTAGCCGTGTTTTTTTTTTTTGCCTCCCTCCTAACAAGGCTGTTCCACTCTATTAAAAGGGAAACATTTTGCGCTAAACCAATAATAAAATAATATCGTGATAAGCGAAATCACAGAAGGCATCAATCACGTGATCTAACACAAGCATATAGAAATAAAAAATAAAAAAAATAAAAAAGAAACTTGCGCCAACTAAAAAAGAAACAATAAAGTCCATAAAAAACGTATATAAGTCCAAAAAAATGATGAATGTGACATCAACAGCACCCAAGTGAAATGTAGAAGATTCGTGAGCCACCACCACATAGACTAATGCCGCGTACACACGGTCGTTTTTTGTGATGAAAAAAAAAACGACGTTTTCTGTGAAGTAAAAAAACGACGTTTTGAAAAACGACACAAAAAATTCAAGCATGTTGGAATTTTTTTTTTGTCGTTTTTTTTAAGACAAAAAACGACGTTTTGCCCACACACGATCAATTTAAATGACGTTTTAAAAAACGTCGTTTTTTTTTTTCATCGCAAAAAACGACCGTGTGTACGCGGCATTAGGCTTACCAGAGATGAGCCCAATAACAGCATAAAAAAAAAAAGATCCTACACTATCCTAATAAAGCCTTTTGTGATGTGCATGATGGGACTGTAGGGTGATGCCGCTCCTGTCCATAAGCGTTTTCTAATGTGCACGTGAACCCATTTAAAATGGTCAATTTGCCTCGCTGCTTCCCACTCCTGTGAATCAGAAATCAGCTGTGTTGGTGTGAGACAGGATCCCGATTAGCTGTGCGAACTGCCTTGGGATATATCGTCTGGATCTATTTTATGCTGTTATTGGGCTCATCTCTGGTAAGCCTCAGTCTATGTGGTGGTGGCTCACGAATCTTCTACATTTCACTTGGGTGCTGTTGATGTCACATTCATCATTTTTTCGGACTTATATACGTTTTTTATGGACTTTATTGTTTCTTTTTTAGTTGGCGCAATTTTCTTTTCTGTTCCACTCTTATCCTGACTGGACGTCATGTGATGTCCTGTCAGGAAGCGCCGATCGTGCGGCACGCTCTGCCCCCTGGCCGTGTCCATGGGACACAGCCGATGGCTACTCAGAGTATAAGCTAGCTTCTGGTACCATGTGACCGGGGTGACCAATCTCAACAGGTTACATGACAGTTATACACAATGGATGGCTTCCTTTCATGTCATCCTCTGTGCACAATTGTGTTGCTAGCTGTGATTGGTCACAGTGATCACATGGTACAGACAGGACCAATCACAGCCCAGTGATTAACTTTGACCAGTGACAGCTGAGCTAATTACAACAGAAAAGACTGATTCCATTTTTATTCAGTAAAATGCTTTGCTTTGTAATTAACTGCTATAAGCAACAATAATGTGTAAAAAACTAACAAACAAAAAACTGATCACTTCCCCAGAGTAGTACAATGTTACTATTGTCACATGCTATTGATCTGGTTACAGTGTGTTAAAAAAAAATCATAAAGAATAGAAAAAAATATATAAAAAAATTGTTTTTTTAATTTTATTTACTGTCACAAGTCAATGGGGTAGATTCAGGTAGAGCGGCATATATTTGTTGCGGTGTAGCGTATCTCAGATACGCTACGCCGCCGTAAATTAGCCACTTAAGGACCGCCTACTGCACATTTACGTCGGCAGAATGGCACGGCTGGGCACATCAACGTATATATACGTTGATTTTAGTACCCAGCCGTGGGTCGCGGGCGCGCGCCCGCGACCCGGTCTGAAGCTCCAGGACCGGGACCGCGGGATTCGCGGACCCGATCGCCACTGCAGTGTGGCGATCCGTCCCTGGAGCGAAGAACAGGGAGAGCCGTGTGTACACACGGCTTCCCCGTGCTTCTCTGTGGCCGCAGCATCGATCGCGTCATCCCTGTAATAGGGGGACGCGATCGATGACGTCACACCTACAGCCACACCCCCCTACAGTTGTAAACACAACACATAGGTCACACATCCCCTACAGCGCCACCTGTGGTTAACTCCCAAACTGCAACTGTCATTTCCACAGTAAACAATGCAATTTAAATGCATTTTTTGCTGTGAAAATGACAATTGTCCCAAAAATGTGTCAAAATTGTCCGAAGTGTCCGCCATATTGTCGCAGTCACGAAAAAAATCGCTGATCGCCGCTATTAGTAGTAAAAAAAAAAAAAATTTATAAAAATGCAATAAAACTATCCCTTATTTTGTAAACGCTATAAATTTTGCGAAAACCAACCGATAAACGCTTATTGCGATTTTTTTACCAAAAATACGTAGAAGAATACGTATCGGCCTAAACTGAGGAAAAAAAATGTTTTCTTATATATTTTTGGGGGATATTTATTATAGCAAAAAGTAATAAAATATTGCATTTTTTTTTTAATTGTCGCTCTATTTTTGTTTATAGCGCAAAAAATAAAAACCGCAGAGGTGATCAAATACCACCAAAAGAAAGCTCTATTTGTGGGGAAAAAAGGACGCCAATTTTGTTTGGGAGCCACGTCGCACGACCGCGCAATTGTCAGTTAAAACGACGCAGTGCCGAATCGCAAAAAGGGCCAAGGTCCTTTACCTGCATTTTGGTCCGGGTCTTAAGTGGTTAGAGAGGCAATTGCTGTATTCACAAAGCAATTGCTCCCTAAGTTACGGCAGCGTAGCGTAAATTGGCCGGTGTAAGCCCACCTAATTCAAATGTGTTTGATGTGGGCGTGTTTTACTTAAATTAAGTGTGACCCCACCTAAATGACGTTTTTCACTAACGGCGCGTGTGCGCCGTCTGTGGACGTATCCTAGGGGATTTGTAGTAATTTTTTTGGTTAGTTGATCGAAGAACGCGATTGGGATTTTGGTGTTTTATTTTCTAACTTAAATATTAGGGGGCGCTTCCGTGTACACATTTGTGCATCAGGCATAGGGCCTTGAATGTGACTCAGTCCTTTACGGCCAGCCAATGGAGGGATCTCAGAGATGGGGTGATTGGTTCCCAGGGTTTTTTCCCTGTCACCAGTCGTGCCGCCGTGTTTTGGACGACTTGGAGACTGGCAATCTGGTATATTGGGAGTCCGAGGTAGAGGGAATTTACATAATCTAACCTGGAGTTAATAATTGTCCCTAGACTCCCTACCACTACTGCTGTCTTCTTTGGGGATGAAGGGGACAATTCTTCGTAGGAGACGTAGAAGATGGTGCGATCCGCTGACTACTGATCCTATTTGTGCATCCATTGTCATATCAGAGTCAAGAATTGACTCCTAGACTTTTGACTTTGGTGCTTGGGGTGATGGTTTATCCCAGAATGGGTGGTGGTGTCCAGGTAGTCCTGGCCAGTCTCTTTTGTTTTGCATTGAGTTGAAGGATTTCTGTTTTTGCTCCATTGAGTTTGAGGTGACTCTACGTCATCCAGTTGTCTATCTGAGTGAGGCATTGTTCTAATATGGGGAATTGGTTCTTTTTATCGCTGATACGAAAATAAAGTTGAGTGTTGTCTGTGTAGGAGTGATAGAGAAGGTCTTGGTTACCAATAAAGAGTGGGCGGAGGTAAATGTTAAATAGCACGGGCGATAGGGCGCTACGTGATTCAGACGTGAAAGGTCCTACTTTCACTGTCTAGGATCGATTTTCTAGGAATGATAAAAACCAGGGTAGATCCGAGTCTGCCACTCCAGCTACCTCTGTGAGGCGAGTTAGCAACAGTTTGTGGTCTACTGCAGGGGTCTCCAAACTTTTCAAACAAAGGGCCAGTTTATTGTCCTTCAGGCTTAGGAGGGCCGTAGAGTCTGGCCAGCATGGGCAGAAATGTCTCCGGACCGGCATCAGTGAGAATAAATATGGCCTCAGGGTTGGTGGTCAAATAGGAGGAGTAGTGCCCCTATTAGGAGGTGGAGTCGTATCCCGTCATTGGTATCGGTGGAAGAAATAGTGACCCATTGTTGGTGTCAGTGGGAGGAATAGTGCCCCAAGGGCCGGATTAAGGCATGCAAAGGGCCGCATCTGGCCCTCGGGCCGCAGTTTGGAGACCCCTGGTCTACTGTATCAAAGGCGGCACTAAGGTCCAGCAGTATCAGGAGACAAGATTCTCCGTCGTCTGCTGCTTCGAGAGAGTCATCCCATATTTTGAGAAGTACTGTTTCCGTCCCGTGTCCTGGATGGAAACCCGTTGTAGTGGATCCAGAAGTTTGTCGGTGTCTAAATGGTGTTGTAGTTGTTGTACTGCCTTTTGAATAACCTTGGAAAAGATGTTGAGGGAGGTTATCGGTCGGCGGTTGTTTGTTTTATCACCAAAGAAATGTACCAGAATACATTTTGGCCTAAATTTATGAAGAAAGATTATTTATTTGCTTCATTTTATAACAGAAACTAAGAAGAACATATTTATTTTTCAAAATTTTCCTTCCTTTTTTTGTTTTTTTAGCAAAAAATAAAAAACACCAGTGGTGGTTAAATACCACCAAATAAAAATGTTTTTTTTTATGTTTGCCATCCTACTGACAAATGTCATTGTTTTCCCCTAGAAATACACAGAGGACACTTTGGCCCTTGCTGACCCCTCCCAGCCTCCGATGCCACCGCTGCAACACTATCTGGAACGACCGATCAACAGAATACATCGATATCAGATCATCCTGAAGGTGAGAAGTTCTGAGGCATGTTTGGCGGTGATCTGTATGTAAAGGGGCTTTCCCCACTCTGCTCCTGCATGAGCTTTGGCTGTCACTCAGATCTCAGCAAAGAGAAGGGGAGCAGAAGTGGAGAAAGCCAGACAACAAGAAAACACAGGGTCTCTTTAGACCAGGCATTCTGACCTAGGGTTTTGTAGATCCAGGGCTTTTTTTCTTAGACAATAGGTGCAGGAACTCCTACTTCTTTTCCAAGTCACCCCCTGCCCACCTCATGCACCAATCTTTGGTTTCACCCACCCACCTCCTGCACCATGCCTTGGTTCCACCTCCCCCCACATCCTGCACTATTCCTTGGTTCCACCCACCCACCTCCTGCACCATCCCTTGGTTTCATCCCCACCCACTTCCTGCACCATCCCTTGGTTTCATCCCCACCCACCACCTGCACCATTCCTTGGTTTCACCCACCAACCACCTCCTGCACCATTCCTTGGTTCCACCCCCACCCACTTCCTGCACCATTCCTTGGGTCCAACCACCCACCCACCTCCTGCACCATACATTGTGTCCAACCACCCACCACCTCCTGCACAATGCCTTGGTTCCACCCCCAGCCACTTCCTGCACCATTCCTTGTTCCAGCCCCACCTACCTCCTGCACCATTCCTTGGGTCCAACCACCTACCCACCTCCTGCACCATGCCTTGGTTCCACTCAAACCTACAACCTGCACCATTCCTAGGTACCAGCCCCACCCACCTCCTGCACTATTCCTTGGTTCCACTCCCACCCACCTCCTGCACCATGCCTTGGTTCCACTCCCACCCACAACCTGCACCATTCCTTGGTAACAGCCCCACCCACCTCCTGCACCATTCCTTGGTTCCAGCCCAACCCACCTCCTGCACCATGCTGTCATGGTTATGCAGTAATGTTTGTCAGCTTACCTTGTCCATTAGTCCTGCTTTAGAGGCCAGCCACTCTCACCTGGTTGTTTAAGCAATCTCTCCTCTCTCTCCTCTCTCTACCATGCATTGGTTCCATCCCCACCCAGCTCATGCACCATGCCTTGGTTCCACCCCCACCCACCTTCTGCACCATACCTTGGTTCCACCCCCACCCACCTCCAGCACCATACCTTGGTTCCTCAGTTTATGAATGAACAGAACAGCCTCTGTACAGAGCTTTCCTGACCATTCATTCTGTGGAGCTGAATCTACAGAAGAAGGGACTGATGAATCTGTCCTCAGTCCCCTTCTCTGTCTCAAAAGTGAGACATTAGGGGTCTGTTTAGACCCCTGATATTTCACCAAAGCCCCTCCAACGGAATCTTAAAAAAGCTGTAAAACATTTAAAATTGTAAAAAACAAATAAATAAATAGATGGTAAAAAAAAAAGATAAAAAAAACAAACAAAAATAAAAAAAAATTACTGACACCAGTGTAAAGACCAGAATGGGTAGAATTGGGAGTTTAATTGAGACCTGCGGGTGTGTGTAATGATGTGGATATGTCACATGGAAGGAAACTGATTGCCAAAGATCCCTAGGAATAGTACATGATAGTACAATTGGAAAACATAATATGGTCTTATTGTACTATCATGTACTGTTCCGAGGGATCTTTGGCAATCAGTTTCCTTTCATGTGACATATCCACATCATTACACACACCCACAGGTCTCATTTAAAGTCCCAATTCTACCCCTTCCGGTCTTTTCACATATACATCCAGGGATGGAGGCCTGTGGGTGTATAATCCCAGGTGGAGACAGGTCTTACCCCTTGTGCATACTGACACCAGTAGAACTACCAGGGTTGCACTTGCGACTGGGCTCTAGTGTTCTGCCACTGTGGGGGGATCCTAAGACCGTAGGAAGGGAGCCCGATGTGGGACAGTAATAAATGGTTTCACAATGGGAGTAAAGGGCCCCAGGATCGGTGGGAAATGCCCTGGTTGGGGGCCATGGGGGTCTTTCATGATTTCTTGCCACGGCCCTGAAGGTTCTAGTTATGCCTCTGGTGCCCTCCACTACATGCCTGTGTTGGATTTATAAATCACCAATACTATAAAGTGGTCTAATGAAGACGAGAAAAATTAAAACGAAAACACTGTGTCGTATCTAACCTTGCCGCCCTAGGATCTGATCCGTGTGTTTCTTATGGTAATGAATATAATATTTTTCTTTATAAATGATTGTTTGCAGGAAATGATCCGGAACAAGGCAAGGAACGGGAAGAACTGCGCACTGCTGGAGCAGGCTTACGCCATTGTGTCCGCACTTACACGTCGGGCAGAGAACTTCCTGTTCGTATCATTGATTGAGAACTACCCAGGCACCCTGGAGGCATTGGGAGAACCCATCCGCCAGGTGAGTACCATTCTGCTGTACCAGGGTTGCTGAATCCTTGCACATGACCTAGTAGATGATGGCGGTAGGGATTTTATACCTCAAGTGATCAATCTGTTGGAATGTGGTGGGGAGTGCCTAGTACAATAGGTCATACAACTGGTTGAATTGCTTTACATTTTTTATTGGTGAAAATAGTAGCAGAGATCCATCGCGTTTTGGAGGAGGTAGACTTCCCCTTCTTCAGGGCTTGGGTTGACTTTTTTAATTTTATTCAAACTGTTGGCCTGTGGAGAGCAGCTTACAGGTATGGTGAGCACCTAGTACAATAGGTCATACAACTGGTTGACCGAAATCTCCCGCATATGTCAAATGGATTCGATGCATGCGTGGAAGTATTTTACTTCCTGGTTCGGTGACGTGGCGGCGTCAACGTCACCGCCACGTCACCGCGCTGTCTGTCCGCAGGGATTTTGGTTTGATCCTGTGTACACACATCAAACCAAAATAGCCCAGGAGACATGTCCGATGAAATCGGTCTGTCAGACCGTTTTCATCGGATATATCTCCTCGTGCGGCCTTATAGTTTGATTCAGACTGTGGGCCTGTGGAAAGCAGCTTACAATATGGGGAGGGCCTACAACAATAGGCCATATTGTTTTACATTTTTAATGGTTAGGAAAGTAGTAGCAGAGAGACAAGGGGCCAGATCCACATACAATTGCTCCGGCGTAGAGTATCAGAGATACACTACGCTGCCGTATTTTACCTGGCTCTAAGTCGAATCCAGGAAGATTTCGGCCCGTAAGGTACGGCGGCGTAGTGTATCTCTTGCGGCTGAATCGAAATACTCGATTAGGGGGCGTGAATCATTAAATTAGGCGCGTCCCCGCGGCGATCGAACTGCGCATGCTCCGTTCTGAAATTTCCCGCCGTGCATTGCGCGAAATTACGTCGGAACATAATTTTTTTTTTTTTTAGTAGCGTCATTTACGTACATTCCTATTCACGGACGACTTACGCAAAAAAAAAAAATTAAAAATTTGACGCGGGAACGACGGCCCTACTATAACATGGCAAGTCTAACTATAGACCGGATAGTAGCAGCTTTAACTTTACGCCGGAAAAAGCCGACTAGCGACGACGTTAGAGAATGCGACGGCCGATCGTAACTTCGTGGATCGCCGTAAAAAGCTAATTTGCATACCGCACGCGGAAAACGACGCAAACTCCACCCAGCGGGCGGAAAAAGATTGCAGCGTAGATCAGAAGGTGGACGAAGACGTAAGCCTGTCGGATCGAAGCCCGAAGCCGTCGTATCATGGTTTGAGAATTCAAACTAATGATACGACGCGGTTAATTTGAAAGTACGCCGGCGTATCAGGAGATACACCGGCGTACTAGCTCTGTGGATCTGGCCCAAGGTGTTTCGAAGGAGGTGTACTTCCCCTTCTTCAGGGCTTGGGCAGAGTCTTGTAGTTTGATTCAGACTGTGGGCCTGTGGCATTGGAGGTGTGGGAGCTGGAACCCAGGAGGAACATATCAACAAACTTTTTTTTAAGGTGTAGTATACGGTTGCATACAATCTCAAGGTTCCCTCACTCCAATCTGTACTCTCTACATGTCCTTGGGTGTTGGTTGCCTCCTTCCAATATCTTCCAGACACTTTTTCAGTGATACTAGACTAGATCCCTCAGTCAGCTTCAGCAACTTTCAGAAGAATAGGCCTCCTAGATAGCCTAGCTGGGACCTTGTTGAACAGCAGACACGTGGCAGGCTTGCCCAGGGTGCAAACAGCCCCCACAGACTATGATTTCCTCTTCAGGGACAAATGACCTCTGTTCTCGGTCTCAGAGTATTTATACACACTCCCAGCCACCAACTGGGCACAATCTCCCTAGGGATTTCCAGAGTTGCATAAATATAAGGCTGCTGATTTGACTCTCCCTGCCCACTATCTTCCAGAATTCTTACAGAAAGGGGAAAGCAGTCAATCCTACAGCCGTGAAACACAGAACAGATCAAAATAATCACACACAGCTACACCGATTACAGTGAGCCAAGAACTAAATTTACCTAACATAGCACCTACCTAGGAGGGTGCTACACAACTTTTGAAATGGCATTATTTTATCAGGGGTGCCGCTCCTCATAATCCATGCGCCCCTATTCTACATGCAGGGCGTCGGACGCATGAATTTCAACTTTTTTTTTAGGCACATGATTAGAGCCTGAGGCTCTAATTGGCTTAAAAAAAGAGTGGACTTTGGGTGCAGAGCACTATGCCTGGAGCCCACCCAGTTGTGTGACAATGGCAAACGAATATTCCCTAATGTCTTCCTGTTTCTCCTTACAGCCAATCGGATCTCAGGACCCACTTCCTGGTGGGAGTCCTAAGACCCCAGATTCCAGGACTCCTGAGTGGCTGGGAGGAGACCACCGGGACTTGGGGAGAGAGAGACATAGGGATGAAGATAAGTGTGGGGCTGGCAGGCGATGGGCGAGTAGGCAAAGCAGCAATTGACAGGAGGAGGTGGGCGTATAGCGGCAATCTATCGAGTGACGTGGGGTGGGAGGGGGTATTGGTGGTGGTCGGATGGCTGGCTGGCTGGGTGGGGGCCACGGGCCGCCCCCTCCCGCAAGAAATTTGAGCACCAGCCGCCACTGGTTTTTATATGCGAGTATGAGCTAATAAGTTCCAATTCAAACCCATCAATCCAATATTCCTTGGTGTAGGGTCATTTCATCGTCTGGGAAGGCGCCCCAGGAGCACGAATGGCTTGGAAAGGACACAATCGCCAGGTCTTCCTCTTCAAGAATTATCTCATCATCTGCAAACCCAAAAGAGACACCAGGACGGACACTTACAGCTATGTCTTCAAGAATATGATGAAGGTTAGTAGATGTCTTGTCTTGTTTGCCTATACTGTACAATACCACAATAGCTCTCTGATTTCTAATGCTTCATTAATCTTTCCTCCTCAGTTGACCAACATTGACGTGAATGATCAGGTTGAAGGTGACGATCGGGCCTTTGAGATATGGCATGAACGAGAGGACTCGGTTCGCAAGTACCTCTTGCAAGCCCGCACCGTCATCATCAAGAACTCATGGGTGAAGGAGATTTCCGGCATCCAGCAGAGGTTCAGCCTGCCACTGTGGAGTAAGCAGTGTTTTACCTTCCTTGCAATAGATTTTTATTGTGTTCTCATTCTACATAAATAACATGGTATAGGGTTAGACACAGGGCAGTCACTAGTTATGCATTCCTAACATACATAAATGAGTAAGCAAGTAGGCAAGTGCAGTCTGTACTCCCCACTGTAGGTGGCAATGCCTAGATCAGTGATGGCGAACCTTGGCACCCCAGATGTTTTGGAACTACATTTCCCATGATGCTCAGCTACACTGCAGAGTGCATAAGCATCATGGTAAATGTAGTTCCAAAACATCTGGGGTGCCAATGTTCGCCATCACTGGCCTAGATGGTTAGCAAGTTGTGAGGAACTTGGCTGCTCTATGATTTCCTATGGTCACAGGAAGATATCCGTCTGATTGGACGCTGGCACCCCACATGACCTCAGCGGCCATTTTTGGCCTGCTTTGTATAAGTGGCTAGTGTAGGGATAGCGCATAGTGGCAGGGAAAGATTGCCTTAATTCGCTGTTGTAACACCTAGCTGGGTTAATGGCGCAATGCTCTGTGCTCCGAGACCAACCTATTTTGAAGCCTATTAGAGACTAAGGGCCAGATTCACAAAGGAATTACGACGGCGTATCTCCAGGTACGCCGTCGTAAGTCCGAATGTGTGCCGTCGTATCTCGGCGCCTGATTCAAAGAATCAGATGCGCCGGATTTTAGGCAAGATCCGACCGACGTAAGTCTCTTACGCCGTCGGATCGTAACTGCATATTTACGCTGGCCGCTGGGTGGTGCTTCCATAGATTTTGGCGTAGAATATGCAAATTAGGTAGATACGCCGATTCACAAATGTAGTTGCGTCCGTCGTAGTGATATACATCGTTTACGTAGGCGTTCAACCGGCGTAAAGTTACCCCTGCTATATAAGGCGCAGCCCATGTTAAGTATGGACGTCGGAACAGCGTCGTATTGTATGTCATTTACGTCGTTTGCGTAAGTCGTTCGGGAATGGGGCTGGGCATAACTTACATTCACGTCGAAATCAATGAGTATTTCCGACGTGATTTTGGAGCATGCGCACTGGGATACGTCCACGACCGGCGCATGCGCCGTTCGTTAGGTGCGTCATTTACGTGGGGTCACGGTTCATTTACATGGATCACGCCCACCTTCCACCTACTTTGAATTGCGCGTTTTTATGCCGGCCCATTTACACTACGCGGCCGTAACTTAGGGCGCAAGTTCTTTGTGAATACGGGACCTGCCGCTCTAGTTACGGCGGCGTAGTGTAAATGAGATACGCTACGCCGCTGGAAAGATCTCTGAATCTGGCCCAATGGCTCAAATCAGGTGCTTAAAAAAAACACCCCCCGCCGCTGTAATTCTGGCGCCTGCCGTCCTGAAAGAGGCCTGACGCATGAATAGGGGGTGGCTATGCATGAATCTATCCATTATGCATATAGGAGGAGACGTGGATAGAGGGGGTGGCACACGGGCACCGCTAATGTACGGCCCACCACTGATCTTTACCTGTCTTCTTTATGGGTTCCAGGACTCAGGCTGTGTGACTGGCTTGAGCCGCTATTACGTCACTCCCGCACATGCGCGCAGGAGTCGCCATTTACGGCACAGGAATCTTAAGAAACAACCTGGGTGGCCGTTCATTCCGAGCACATGGTCCAGTGATGTCACTGGCTGCATGTATAGTAAATATCTCCTAAACGGCGCAGAGTAGAGGAGAGATTTACACTACCTATAGGTAAGCCATATTATAGGCTTACCTATGGGTAAAAGTCAGAGATAGAAGTGTACTCCGGTATTACCACAGCCGCGTCCTGCTGAATCCCTGTTAGACTGCATCATGTATTGCAGATGCACAGGCTCTCATGGGCCCCATTAGCGGCACTCCCACCTTAATTTACACTAATTGGGATTTTCTTTTACCAAATACATGTAGCAGAATACGTTTCGGCCTAAATTTATGAAGATTTTAATATTTTTTTGTTTTTTATTAGATGTTTTAGAGCAGAAATAAAAAATAAAAAAATAAAAATTTTCTTTCTTTTATTGTTTATATGATAAAAAAAAAAAAAAATCAACCACTTAACCACTTGCCTACTGTGCACCTACACCCCCTTCCTGCCCAGACAAAATTTAGCTTTCGGCACTGCGCCGCTTTAACTGACAATTGCGCGGTCGTGCGATGTGGCTCCCAAACAAAATTGAAGTCCTTTTTTTCCCCACAAATAGAGCTTTCTTTTGGTGGTATTTGATCGCTCGTGCAGTTTTTATTTTTTGCGCTATAAACAAAAAAAGAGCGACAATTTTGAAAAAAGACACAATATTTTTAATCATAAACAAAAGCCAAGCCGAGGTCATATACCAGGAGATCACAGAAGATGGGTGAGGACGGACACAACGGAGCAGGGAGCGGATGGATGGGCAGGAATCCAAGGGGAACAGGATCCAAGGTTAAGGGGAGAGTAGGAAGGGCAGTCCAGGATAAGGATCGGGTCCAGAAAGCAGGCTCAGGGTCAGAGTAACAGGCTCAGGATCAAGGTTGTAGACTGATACCAGGGCGAGGAGTGATTACACACGCCGGGTATTATAGAGGCGTGCTGATTGCATTCAGGTCACACCTGAACGCAGGAAAGGCTGTGTGCTCCAAATTACCAAGAACCTCCCGCTGGTGGAGGCCAGTACTGCAGCCAAAATAACAGGCAGATTCACCAGCAGGGGGGACCATTCCTGACAGCTACGTTTACGGCCGGCGCATGCGCAGTTCGTTCGGCGCGGAGGCGCGCTTAATTTAAATACAGAACGCCCCCTCCTTCTTACTTTGAATTACGCGGCCTTACGCCGGCTCATTTACGCTACGCCGCCGCAAGTGCTTTGAGAATACAGCACTTGCCTGTAAAAGCTGCGGAGGCGTAGCGTAAATGGGATACGCTACGCCAGAAGAAAAATACGCCGAACTACGAGAATCTGGCCCATAGCGTTTACAAAATAGGGGATAGTTTTATGGCATTTTTATAATTTTTTTTTTTTTACTAGTAATGGCGGCGATCAGCGATTTTTAAAATGTCACTGGCAGGGAAGGGGTTAACACTAGGGGGCAAAAAAGGGGTTAATTATGTTTCCTAGGTGTGTTCTAACTGAAGGGGGGTGGGACTGACATGGGGAAATGACAGATCACTGTTTATACATTGTATGAACAGACGATCAGGCATCATTTCTCCCCCTGACAGGACCGGGAGCTGTGTGTTTACACACACAGCTCTCGGTTCTCGCTCTGTAACGAGCGATCGCGGGTGCCCGGCGGTGATTGCGCCCACCGGGCACGCGTGTCGAGAGCAGGGGCTAGCGCCGGGTGCACGCTCGCTCATGTTGGCTGAACGGCGAGATGACGTATATATACGTGATCTCGTCCAGCCAAGCAGACCTGCCGCCGTATAACTGCGGTGGCTGGTCGGCAAGCAGTCAAATACTCTACCACAAAAAGAAAATGCCATTTGTGTAAAAAAAAAATTATATAAATTTATTTTGGGTACAGCGCTACATGACCGCACAATTGCCCGTCAAAAGAGCACAGTGCTAAATAGCAAAACAATTGTCTGGTCATAAAGGGGATAAAACCTTTCCCAAAGGTCAAGTGGTTAAACACAAATCTTTTGTCCAGTTTTTGAGTTATTTCTGGATGTATGTCTTACAGATCCTCCACACTTCATCGAAGTTCTGGCAGATTGTACAGCAGAACTAGGAGAGACTATTAAGCTAGCCTGCCGGGTCACCGGAACACCAAAGCCTATCGTCACCTGGTACAAAGGTAATTTGTCCACTTGTTCATTCAGTTGACTTTCTAAATATCTATATAATACCAGACGTGGAAGGACATTTCAAAAATAAGTAATTTTAAAGACTCTGGGAGTTGAACTCCTTCCTAGTAGGGTGTTGTGACAGACCCAACCAGGACAGGGTCTGTTGGAGGGGACTGCAGGGTAGCCTATTGGCTACTGACTATGGGCCCTGGCATTTGAGGGAGCTACAAGCATTTAGGAAGAGGTCCTGTTATATATTGCAAAAAGGACATTCTTACATTTAACAGTCAAGGAAGCCATGATGGTTTCTGCCAACTTGAAACTCAGCGAGCAGATGTATGTAAAAAGAAAGCTGGTTAAAGAAATTTGAACAGCCCTGTGTCTTCTTGAATACTGGACAGTCTGGGATCCCTGATTATTCCATGCATTGTCTAGGTGTGCATTCCCGTTGTTAATTGAGTCACCTATTGTTTCTGTATGTTGTTTAATTTTGGCTGACTTTTTGGAGGTTCCTACATGATGGGATTAGTCTTGTGTCAACTGTACTTTTTTTATCTAGCCATTGTGTGATGTTTTGGGTAAATGTTTGGTTTTATTGTTCATGTGACGACTGACCAACTTTTGAAGTGTATAAAAACCTGTATTTCTGTTCAATGAACAGTAATTCCTTTGTTTCTTATCCCAACATCTTGTCTGTGTACGATGCTTGGGTTAAAGAGCTGGTATTAGCTCTCGGTCTTCTGGAACAGTTCGGAGGGCAGAAGGCAGAAGGCAGAAGCACCTAATTGGGGTGCCAAGACGTTCCATCACATGCATTCACAAAACAAATAGTAGTTGGCCATTTCTTATTCCCTGTGGCAAAGGAAAAAAAGTGATTTATAGGCGCAAGGGCATAGGAACACACGGTGTATTAAAGTCCATACACTCGTGTCAGCTTAGGTTCAAGAGCGTAGCTCACTCTGTACATATAGTTTCAGTTTAATTAAGCCCCGTAATGGGCTACTCACAGGATAATGGTGGAATTCAGGCTCTATAATGGTGGACAATGGGTGGCCTGCCAATCTTTGACTGGAATGCTAACAGTGGCGTGGGTCATGCTGTGGCTGGAAGCCGAAGCCAAGGCCAGAAGGAAGCTGGAGGGATGCTGGCAAAACACTGGGGAAAATGGAGTGTGCGTGCCCTAACGTGGCAAGACGCATGCTTTGAAACGTGTCGCAAAGCATTCTGGGACCTGTGATCCCCGTGTCTCTCCAGCATCCCTCTGGCTTCCTTCCGGCTTTGGCCTCCAGCCACTGCATGACCCATGCCACTGTTAGCGCTCCGGTCAAGGATTGTTAGACCACACCAGTGTCCAGCATTATAATGAGCCTGTATTCCACCATTATCCTGTAAGTAGCCCATTATGGGGGCTTAATTAAACTGATACTAATATACTACACTTAGTGTGCTTTGTTCTTCTTTTTTCCTGTGGCAAATGTCCAGTTTAAACTTACCATCAGGTCCTAGCAGTACAGCAACAAGCATTGCTGGGTTTTCAATTAAAGCAGAGTTCCGCCGAAAAATAAAATATTAAAAGTCAGCAGCTATAAATACTGCAGCTGCTGACTTTTAATACATGGACACTTATCTGTCCTGGGCGCCCGCGATGTCGGGTCCCAAAGCCGATTTGTCCCTTTTGGGTGCTGCCACCTTGCGGCTCTACTTCTTGGATCCCTACTGCGCATGCGGGAGTCATGCGGCGCGATCCCACTGGACACTGCTGTCTTCTGGGACCTGTGTGTCTCCCAGAAGACAGCGGGGGGACGGAGTAGGCACTGGACGTGGCGTAGGTCACCACTTTCATCTTCATGCCTGGAAGTGGGAGCAAATACCTGTATTACACAGGTATCCGCTCCCTCCTCCCCCTGAAAGGTGCCAAATGTGACACCGGAGGGGGGGGGGGGGAATCCAAAAAGCAGAAGTTCCATTTTTGGGTGGAACTCCGCTTTAATTGTCATTCTGGGCTGGGTGGATCTTAGGTAAGTGGGAAGACTAAAATGAGCACTTATAGACTTAATCTCACCCATCTCAGGGTATTCCTTTCTCCAGTAGTATGAAAAATCTTGAAATAATATTTAACATTGAAGTTGGGTCCCTCGTAATGGCTGCGATGGATGGACAGACCCCTGAGCGCCTGTTCCAACCAATGGAGAAATCAGGAAACACACCAAACCTTTTTGGTGGGCATAGAGGGGCAAATAACTTCCTGAAAGCAACAGGCACGAAGAAAGTAACCCATCTGTGAATATGTCAGTGTATAACGAGGACCAACCGCAACACCCAACAGGCATTTTTCAGTCTTTTTGCTTGAGTGATGCTTAAAATTTACTGCTACTGCTACTGTATGTTATTTTATTTTTTTTGCCATCCTTAGTTGGCATTAAGTATATCTAAGGCTATCTAAATCTATTTAGAATACTTTGAACGCCGCTGTTTCTCTTAGCGAATATTAAATTTGCTTGCAGATGGCCGTACGGTGGAAGTGGATCCCCATCACATCATCATTGAAGACCCCGATGGTTCCTGCACCCTCATATTGGACAACATGAGCGGAGTGGACTCAGGACAGTACATGTGCTTCGCCTCCAGTGCAGCCGGAAATGCCAGCACGTTAGGAAAGATCCTTGTTCAAGGTAATGGCTTATTCTGGATTAATTATTATTAATAAAATACCTTCTAATACAAGTGAATTTCTTGGCATAGCATCTCTACAGTCAGGGCTGCCTTTAATACTTTAATATTGCTTGTACCCTGGGCAAACATTTTCTTGCCCCCGCTCAAGCTATGAAATTTCTCTCTACACCTGCTGAGTTGCCAGAGGTAACAGCATATCATTACCACTCATTGACTGGTTGCTAGAGGTTACAGCACATTATTTCTGCTCAATGAGAGGTTACTGCAAATCGTAATTGCTCACCAGTTGGTTGATCCACCAAGCGATCAAAGAGGCCCAGGGAACTTCAAAAGTGGCTCCAAGGGATCGTATGGGTAACCGCCAAATTGGAAATGTTGATGACCAAACTGGACAGCCGAAAAACTTACATCTGGGGGGGTATGCAAAGAAAAAATGCTTCCAATGGTGTAGGTAAAAAATTGGAAGCATTTTTTTCTTTCCATACCCCCCCAGATGTAAGTTTTTCTGTTCAGTTTGGTCATCAACATTTCCAACTTGGCCCCGTACAGCCTACCTAGCGGGGGCCCCACCAGTATTCACCAAAAATACACAAAAATCATTTTTAGCGGACACAAACATAATAGAGAATCTGGTGGGATGCAGCACAGTGGCAGGGGGGGGGGTTCACATGGGGGCATTAGAAGTAGGCAGAATAAGGAGGGGGATTAATGCGGGGGAAGTTATTACAGGAACGATGCCCTGTGTCTGTGTCTCTTCCTGCAGCAGCCGAAAGCCAGCAGGAGGGAGAGAAACCAACTTTCAGCAGCTGCAGAGAGCCACACAGGGCATCTTTTTGTAATTGCACCTCTGCCCGACCACACCCATTCCTCCTGCTGTTTGGGCCCCCCTGTTTGCCCGGGCCCTCTACAAGAGAACTGGTGGTCCCACCCCCCCCCCCCCACACACTTTCAGCGTCCCTGCAAGCATGCTCATTTGCATCAAACAAAGGTGAATGCTGTGTCTTTGGAGATGGAAAGGTTTTGCCCGAAATATTATCTTTAACATATTGCAGGTCTGAGACAACTTTCCTAAGAATGGAAAATTCCTTGAATTAACTTGAGCCAGGCTGGATTTAGCAGCTTCTTGCAGAGATCTTGACGGCTGCGAGAGAATTCTGCAAAAACATGCTGCGCACCCCTCCTCCCTCCCAGAGACGAGCCATTCCGTGACTCAGAACTGTGAAACAATGCATTCGAGCGGAGTTCAAGGCCTGTCACTGATTCACGCACACGGCTAGAATTATTCACTTTGCTTTCATCCTAATTAAGCCAAATTATGAAGTCGTTCCCGTTATCGCGCAAACAGAATCTGGGCGAAGAGAGGAGAAAATGTCTCCGAGTCTGTTATTGTTGCCTTAATCATAATGAGAGCTTTCCCAATCCTTCTACATCAGTTATATAAAGGGAAAATATAACATTGAAAGAAATATATACTTATATAAATATATATTTTATAGATATTTAAAATATTTTTATTTAAATATTTAATAAATAAATAATAGTGATCTATCTATCTATATATTGAGTGTTCTGATAGGAAAACCTGCAATGCATTGCATTTTACAAAGAATTGCAGATTAAAATGAAAGGCAATTTTTAATAACATTAATTTTTTTTTTTTTATATATATATATATTACTCCATGAAATACACTGTGCTGTGTAATGAAAATCAGAGAACACACCAAGGTTTTTAGTAAACTGATAAACTGTCCATGAACTTCCTTGCCTTTTTCCTTTCCATCTACAGTACATTGCTCCTAACTGTCCATAAGTTCGAGGGACTGTGCCTCTTTTCGACCCAAATCCTTCTGTCCCTGTTTCCTCCTTTGGTTAGGTGTATAGATCTCTATTTAAAAAAATACATTTAACTACCAAAAGTGTGATACTGCACTAAAATTTCCCTTTCCTTTCCTCTCTCTCCCCTCTCTCCTCTCTCCCTTCTTTCATTCTATCCTTTTTTATTTTATTCCCTCGCTCTCTCTTTCTTTTCTACCTCCTTTACCTTCCCTTCTCCCTCCTTCTCATTTTCCTATCTTTCTTTCCTCCCTTCTATTCCTTTATTCCATCCCTCCTTTGTTTTCCGCCCTTTCTTTTTTCTTTTCTACTTTCATTCTACCTGCTATATCTCTGTCCTTCCCTTCCCTTCTTCTTTTCTTCCTTCCTCGCTGTATCCTTCCCTCCCCTCTTTCTCCTTCCTCCCTTTTTCCTTCCTTTCTTCCTTCCCTCTCTTCCTTTTCTTTTCCCTTTACTTTCTTCTTTTCCTTTCCCTTTCTTCCTTTCTTTCTTTCATTTTCTTTCCTCTCTCACCCCTCCTTTCTTTCATTCCTTACTTTTTTCGTTTATTCCCTCCTCTTTCCTTCCTTCTTCCTTTCCCTCCCTCCTCTTTCCTTCCTTCTTTCTCTCCCCTTCTCCCTCCCTCTCTCTTTCCTCCCTTCTTTTCCTTTCTTCCATCCCTTCTTTTCCACTCTTTCTTTTCCTTTTTACCATCCTTTTTCCTGCTATCTCTTTTTCCTTCCTTCCTCTTTCCTCCCTTTCTCCTTCCCTTACTTATTTCCCTCTCTCCCTTCCTTCCTTCCTTTTCTTCTTCCTTTCCTTTCTTCTCTTTCGTTCCTTTTATTTCCTTTCCTTTCTTCCCTCACCCCTCTTTTCTTTACTTCCTCCTTTTTTTATGTCCCCCCTTTCACTTTCCTTCCTTTCTCCTTTCCTTCACTCTCTTTGTTTATCCTTTGCTTTCTTTAATCCCTCCCTCCTTCCTTAACTCCCTTCCTTTCTTCTTGTCTTCCTTTATTCCTCTCTTTCTTCCTTCCTCCCTTTCTCGTTCCTTCTTCCTTTCCTTCCTTTGGGCTTTCTCTTCCTTCCTACCTTTCCTTCTCACTTTACTTCCTTCTTTTCCTTTCCTTTTCTTTCTTTCCTTTCCTCTCTCACCCCTCCTTTCTTTCATTCCTTCCTTTTTTCTTTTATTCGCTCCCTCTTTCCTTCCTTCCCCTTCTCCCTTGCTCTCTCTTTCCTCCCTTCTTTTCCTTTCTTCCATCCCTCCTTTTCCACCCTTTCTGTTTTTCTACCTTCCTTCTTCCTGCTTTCGCTCTTTCCTTCCTTCCTCCCTTTTTCCTTCCTTTCCTCTCTCCCTTCCTTCCTTTCCTTCTTCCTTTCCTACTCTTTCTTCCATTCCTTTTCTTTCCTTTCCTTTCCTCTCTCACCCCTCCTTTAATTCCTTCCCTTTTTCTTTCCCTCCCTCTCTCTTTCCTTCCTTCCTCCTTTTGCCTCTCTCTCTCACTCTTCATCCTTTCTTTCCTCCCTTCCTTTGCTTTCTTCCATTTCTCTTTCCTTCACTCCCTTTTTCCTTCCTTCCTTCCTTCATTCCTTCCTTCCTTCCTTCCTCCCTTCCTTCCTTCCGTTCCTCTTTTCTTTTCCTTCCCTTCCTTTTCCCTCCCCTTCCTCCTCCTTTCTTCTCTTTCCCTTCTTTCCATCTTCCTTTCCTTTCCTCTTCCCTCCTTCCTCCCTTCCTTCCTTTCCTCATTATTTAGCTAACCATTGTGATATTATTTCAGTTCCTCCAAGATTTGTCAACAAGCTGCGCAATTCTTACTTTGTGGACGGTGAAGACGCTCGGTTCACGTGCATCATTGAGGGAGCTCCGTATCCACAAATCCGGTGAGTAATTCAGAAACTCTAACTAATAGTCATTAAACTTCCATCCGTTTATTGTAAACTTTTGGTGGTAATACATTGTCTATTCAATAGTTGGCGACATTTCAGATACTGTCTGGTTACATTATGATGTGTAATAATGTTCCTGATGAATAGAATGTTATGGGAAGGGTGGATGAATAATGAAGTGAGCAGAGGAGACCCCCAGTCATCATCTCTATAAAATATATTCCTGGAAGTTCAGGAAAAATTGCCTCCGATGTCCGGTTGTGCTGGTTTAACAAATCTACCATTTTATAAGGGAGTTATTTTATGCTGATTTTCTCTGTTTACTTCAATCACTATATAATAAATAAGCGGCCTACTGTTCCAGCGAAACGCGTTGGCACGAGTCTGTATTAGTATTTAAAAACATGCTAATCAGCAAACTGGTGAATCCGCTTTTTTATATTCAAATATTGAGAACTGGAAGGGAAAACAATACAGAGTAGGCCAATTTCTCCTGATTAGAACTCTTTATACTTTTATTATATAGAATCCAGGGACTCAAGAAATCTAAGAATAGCAATTTTTTCTTTAGATGCCAGTCCAACATAAAAGAAGTGAGACTGAAATTAACCACTTGCCTACCAGGCACTTACACCCCCTTCCTACCCATGTCATTTTTCAGCTTTCAGCGCTGTCGCACTTTGAATGACAATTGCGCGATCATGTAACACTGTACCCAAACACATTCTTAATCATTTTCTTCACACAAATAGATTTATTTTGGTGGTATTTAATCACTGCTGGGGTTTGTATTTTATTAAAAAAAACTTTGTAAATAAGTGATTTTTCACCTTCACTGATGTGCGCTGATAAGGCGGCACTGATAGGCTGAGCTGGTGGGCATTGATGAGGTGGCACTTATGGGCACTGATTTGGAGGTACTAATATGCAACACTTATGGGCACTGATATGTGGCACTGATATGTGGCATTGAAGGGCACTGCTAGGCAGCACTGGTGGGCACTGTTAGGCAGCACTGGTGGGCACTGTTAGGTGGCACTGGTGGGCACTGATAGGCGGCACTGGTGGGCACAGATAGGCAGCATGGATAGGCGGTATTGATGGGCATTGATGGGTGGCACTGATGGGCGACACTAATAGCCAGCACTGATGGGCACTGATTGTTGGCACTGGTGGGCATTGATTGACAGCAGTGCTGGGCTATGATGGGCAGCACTAATAGGTGTCACTAATAGCCAGCACTGACTGGCATTGCTAATGGGCACTGATTGGTGGCACTTGTGGGCAGTGGTGGGCACTAATTGGTGCCACTGGTGTGCACTGATTGCTGGCGTTGGTGGGCATTGATTGACAGCAGTGCTGGGCTATGATGGGCAGCACTGATAGGTGTCACTAATAGCCAGCACTGACTGGCATTGCTAATGGGCACTGATTGGTGGCACTTGTGGGCAGTGGTGGGCACTGATTGTTGCCTCTGGTGGACACTGCTTGCTGGCACTGGTTTACAAAGGTGGGCACTGATTGGTGACAGTTAATTGACATACTGTAATCGGGTCACTGATGATCAGTGCCCTGATAACATTCCCCCTGTGAGGAGATGTCGCTGATCGGCTCTCCTCGCCACACACTCTGTCAGTGTGAGGCAAGAAGAGCCGATTACCGGAATCTCAGTGTCTACATGTGATCGGCTGTAATTGGACACAGCCGATCACATGGTAAAAGAGCCTCGGGTGAGCCTCTTTACATCGGGGTCGCGCTGTGTCCTAGCAACATGGCACGGCCACGTTCGCCGCGATGAGCTGTCATTTGACAGTGGGCGGGCATGAAGCAGTTAAAGCACCACACTGAGAATTGGTCACCCAAAATATATATATATATATATATTCCAGTATAAATTAGGATAAGGTGTTTGCCAAAAAGCAACGCATTTCGTAGTCCAGAAAATGCCTGCTTCGTCAGGGCTTAAAATGGGGGCAATGTATGTACAATCTAAATAATATAGTATCTTAAAACAGAACTAAACTCTCTCACCCGACATGAACTATTTTTAATCCTTGTGCTGCCAGCCTTAGTAAATGGACAGGAAGGTATATTCTATTGACTTGTTTTAATCTTTTTTTTTTACTTTTTTTTTTTCATTTACTTCCTGGTTTCTGGCCTAGCCCAAAATGATGTCACATATCCCAGGAGACTCCATAAGCTTTTTCTTTCTTTCATTTGGAGGAGGGGCTTTTTCAGCTAGCCACGTCCTCCTGACTGCACGCCTGAGCTAAGGGCAGATGGATTCAAGGAAGTAAATGCTACATAAAGCGTGATTTCTCAGCAAAATAAAGCAGGAAGACATAGATGATTGGCGCCCAAGGCATGTCATATGACGCCTTGGACTTTGAGTGAGGATATCTGAATGATGGATGCAGCTGCAGGCATCATTCAGATATCATCTTTTTCGGCCAGCAATTCTCTGCACCATAAGAACAATCATATCAGCAGTTCAGCCGCTTGATTGCTCTTAATGGCATCGGGAGGGGACGTCCCTCCCTTGCCACCGCCCTCCGGCGCTTCCCCCGTGCTCGCTTGCGATCGGCGAGCTGGAGAATGAATCAGTCGCGGCCGGAAGTTGAGCATAGAGATTTCTGGTGACCAAATGGTCTCTATGTCCCTCGGAGGCTCGGGCGCGACGTTATGACGTCACGTCCGGGCCGGCGAATGTAAACAATGCCGTGGACTTGGCTGGAAAGGCCGAAACTGTTTATACATTTTTTTTTGGATCTTGGTCTTTCCAGCCATAAGGAGAGATCTGGGATCTCTCCATAAAGAGGACCTGTCACGCACTATTCCTATTACAAGGGATGTTTATATTCCTTGTAATAGGAATAAAAGTGATCAAAATTTGTATTTTTTATTTTTAAAGAGAAAGTGTAAAAGAAAAAAAAAAGAAATTTTTTTTTAACGCAATCCCCCACCCCCCGTCCCCGTGTGCTCGCACACAGAAAACAACGTATATGTAAGTCCCGCCCACATATGTACACGGCGTTCAAATCACACATGTGAGGTATTGTCGCATGCGTTAGAGCAAGAACAACAAGTCTTTCCCGTAACTCAAAACAGGTAACCTGTATAAAAAATGAAATCGTCATTCCACACATTTTTTGCTCAGTTTAGGCCGATACGTATTCTTCCACATACTTTTGGTAAAAAAAAAAAACGCAATAAGCGTATATTGATTGGTTTGCGCAAAAGTTATAGGCCCGGATTCACGTAAGACTTACACCGACGTATCTCGAGATACGCCAGCGTAAGTCCAAATGTGCGCCTTCGTATCTATGCGCCGATTCCCGAAGCTAGATACATCGAAAAATAGGCTTCGTCCGCTCGACGTAACTTGCCTACGCCGGCGTATCGTGGGCGCATAGTTACGCTTGACGCATCTGGCGTTCCCATTTTAAATATGCAAATGAGTAAGATACGCCGATTCACGAACATACGCATGTTTTAAGCCATTTGCGTAAGGGTTACATACGGCGTAAAGTTATTCCTCATATAGGAGGCGCAACCCATGCAAAGGTATGGACCAGGGAACGGACGCCGTCGATTTTTACGCCGTTTACATAGTACTGAATAGGGCTGTGCGTAGGTTACGTTCACGTCGTAGGCAGTGTATTGACATATCTTAGGCAGCTATTTCTGTGAGCATGAGCACTGGGATGCGTCCAAGAAACGACACATGCGCAGTTTGTTTTTTGAAGCTTAGCCCATCATTTGCATGGGGTCACGCTTCATTTAAATATATCACGCCCACTTCCACCTACTTTGGCTTACGCCGACAACTATACGCTACGCCGGCGCAACGTTGAGCGCATTTTCTTTGTGAATACCATGCTTGCCGGTCAACGTTGCAAGAATATACGCTACGCCCGCACAAACAATGCGCCCAGGTACGTGAATCCGGGCCATATTGTCTACAAAATAGGGGATCGTTTTATGTCATTTTTATTATAATTTTTTTTTTTATTAGTAATGGCAGCGATCAGCGTTTTTTTTTTTTATCGTGACTGTGACATTATAGCGGACACATTGGGGACACTTTTGACACATTTTTGGGACCATTGTCATTTATACAGCGATCAGTGCTATAAAAATGCACTGATTACTGTTTAAATGACACTCTCAGGGAAGGGGTTAAACATTAGGGAGCGATGAAGGGGTTTTGTGTGTCATAGGGACTGATTCTAACTGTGGGGGGGATGGGCTACCTAGAACATGACAGAGATTACTGCTCACGATGACGGGGAGCAGTAGATCTGTCATGTTGCTAGGCAGAACAGGGAAATACCTTGTTTACATAGGCATCTTCCCGTTCTGCCACTCTGTAAGACGATCGCGGGGCACCTGGTGGACATCGAGTCCGTGGAACCGTTCACGGAGCACGCGGCGTGCGAGCGCGAACTCGTGGCGACAAATTCAAAGCGACATACAGGTACGTTGCTTTGCGCAGCCGTGCCATTCTTTCCGATTTTCTTTGCTTTTTGATCCTTAAATGTTTGTAAAATATACAATGTAGCCATGAAAACTTTGGCCACCCCTGAGTCTAAATCATTGGTCTTGTGCATTTTCTATGTCCTCAGATGGTGCAAGGATGGACATCTACTGCCGGATTCTAATAAGTATCAGACGTTTGGCGAGCCGAGAACAGGAACCCTGGTCCTGGTGATAAAGAAAGCCAGCAAGGAAGACGTTGGCTATTATGAGTGTGAGGTATGGACCTTCCGTAGGCTTTTATTTCTCCACCTAGGAAACCATTTCAAAAAATGTCTGTAAAGTTTGCGTATAAGTTTCGTCCCCAGGCTGTCTGTCTACATAGCCTGTCTCTCTCTGTCTCTATGTACATATTGAAGTTCTAAAGCTCATTATAAGTCACCTTCTTTTCTTCTAGTTGGCGAACAGACTGGGGTCCTCACGTGGCGGAGCCGAACTGAATATTCACACAGCGGCATCACTGACCCAAGAGAGGAGGGGAGACCAGACCATCACCATAGAAGGTACAGGATGTATTCATACTAAATGAAAGTTTTTACATTTTTATGGGGTTTTTTATGTTTTTTTTTTATTTTACAATTGTATGGTTACTGTATGCTCAGCTTTTTTTCATAATGCCATTTACTAAGTTGAATGCAAATAGGATTGCGAATGCAGCCTATCCATTTACTAGAGACCGGTGACATCACTGAGAATGAAGCCTATCCATTCTCTAGAGACCGGTGACATCACTGAGAATGTAGCCTATTCATTCACTAGAGACCGGTGACATCACTGAGATTGCAGCCTATCCATTCACTAGAGACCGGTGACATCACTGAGAATGAAGCCTATCCATTCACTAGAGACCGGTGACATCACTGAGAATGAAGCCTATCCATTCACTAGAGACCGGTGACATCACTGAGAATGTAGCCTATTCATTCACTAGAGACCGGTGACATCACTGAGAATGCAGCCTATCCATTCACTAGAGACCGGTGACATCACTGAGAATGCAGCCTATCCATTCACTAGAGACCGGTGACATCACTAAGAATGCAGCCTATCCATTCACTAGAGACCGGTGACATCACTGAGAATGCAGCCTATCCATTCTTTAGAGACTGATGACATCACTGACAATGCAGCCTATCCATTCACTAGAGACCGGTGACATCACTGAGAAGGCAGCCTATCCATTCTCTAAAGACTGGTGACATCACTGAGAATGCAGCCTATCCATTCACTAGAGACCGGTGACATCACTGAGAATGCAGCCTATCCATTCACTAGAGACCGGTGACATTACTGAGAATGCAGCCTATCCATTCTTTAGAGACTGATGACATCACTGACAATGCAGCCTATCCATTCACTAGAGACCGGTGACATCACTGAGAAGGCAGCTTATCCATTCTCTAGAGACTGGTGACATCACTGAGAATGCAGCCTATCCATTCACTAGAGACCGGTGACATCACTGAGAATGAAGCCTATCCAATCACTAGAGACTGGTGACATCACTGAGAATGCAGCCTATCCATTCACTAGAGACCGGTGACATCACTGAGAATGAAGCCTATCCAATCACTAGAGACTGGTGACATCACTGAGAATGCAGCCTATCCATTTACTAGAGACCGGTGACATCACTGAGAATGCAGCCTATCCATTCACTAGAGACAAGTGACATCACTGAGAATGAAGCCTATCCAATCACTAGAGAGTGGTGACATCACTGAGAATGAAGCCTGTCCATTCACTAGAGACTGGTGACATCATTGAGAATGAAGCCTATCCAATCACTAGAGACCTGTGACATCACTGAGAATGCAGCCTATCCAATCACTAGAGAGTGGTGACATCACTGAGAATGAAGCCTGTCCATTCACTAGAGACTGGTGACATCACTGAGAATGCAGCCTATCCAATCCCTAGAGAGTGGTGGCATCATTGAGAATGAAGCCTATCCAATCACTAGAGACCTGTGACATCACTGAGAAGGCAGCCTATCCATTGACTAGAGACCGGTGACATCACGGAGAATGCAGCCTATCCATTCACTAGAGAGTGGTGGCATCACTGATATAGGAGCCTGGGTAAATTTAACAACACCCCGGAGTGGGGCTTTCATAAATGGAAAGTCTGGCTGCACGGTATTGTAACACAATTGTCAAAAATTGTCTGTTGGTTCCATTTCAGAAGTATGTATAGTATATGCTTTTTTAGGGTTCATTTAAAATCGTGAAATTCAGTTACGATCCGTTTCAGTTATCTTTGATTTGTTCTCATGGTTGGACACATTTCCCAAAGGCAATTAAGTGACACTAGTTTGTATAAGTTCCACAGTTATTTTAAATATTACTATTATTATGATTATTATTAATAATAATAATTGTATTATTAGTACCATAATATTATACCCGTAGTCATAATAGTGATGTCACATTTATACCCATAAAGACTAATCCCATGTAACTGCTGATCCTTTCTACCCTTCTGGTATTATTTGCTGGTCATGGCGGATAAGCCAGTGATGGAAAGAGCTTCTCTGTCTAAGAAACACAAATTGTTGCCTATTCATAATAATCATTGAATTGTGTGATTCTTCCGATGAAAGTGATTGTATATCTATTCTAGTTGAATTGAGCAAAATTAGGCCGATCAGGTTGAGATATATTCTGCATTATGAAGAAATCACTGGGAGTTGTACGAATGGTGGTCATCTAATTTTCTTATAATTCATTGTGAATGTTGTACAAATGGTGCCACATTAAAAGCTCTGGGTAGTATATGAACGTTCATTTGTATATATTTGTATTATATGGATACTGTATGCAGGGGCGGACTGACCATTCAGGCACTCGGGCACTGCCCGAGGGCCCCATGCCACTAGGGGGCCCCACCAGAGTTGTCAGCCTTGGTAAAACCTGGGATAGTATGTAAATTCGGGAATTCAGAATTTGAAAATCCAAATTTTGGAATTTCCGATTTTCGACTTTTGGAATTTCCGATTTTCGACTTTTGGAATTTCCAATTTTCGAAATTACAATTTTCAATTATCTAATTTCTGAATTTTGGGATTTTGGAATTTTCAAATCTCTGATTTTCTAATCTCCGATTTTCGAATTTTGGAATTTCTGAAATTTTAAACTTCCAAATTTCGAATTTCCAAATTGGCAAAATTTATTGAATTTATTTTTGAATTTACGAAATTTTTGAATTTTTGAATTGTCTGAAATTTTGGAAATTAAAAATTTCGGAAGTTCAGAAATTCGATAAATTCCGAAAATTCGGAAATTTCAGAATTAAAGCGGAGGTCCACCCAAAATAGTTTTTTTTTTTAAACCAGCAACTACAATTACTGCACTTTTAATAAATGGACACTTACCTGTCCAGCGTGCCCGCAATGTCGGCAGCTGAGGCCTATCAATCGATCGTCTCTCGGCTGCCCCCACTGCCATCCTTAGTGAGGGAATCAGGAAGTGAAGCGTTGTGTCTTCACTGCCCGGTTCCCTACCGCACATGCGCGAGTAGTGTGGCCCGTCTTCACTGGTGCCCGCTCTCTCCTGGGACCAGTGTGTTTCCCAGGAGACAGCATGGGGGGGGGGCAGGAAGTGACTCCCACGGGTAGTGGGTGCAAATACCCATCTTAGACAGGATTCTGTATCCCCTCCCGCTGAAAGGTGGCAAATGGGACACCAGGGGGGGGGGGGGGGTTCTGAAAAGCGGAAGTTAAATTTTTGGGTGGAACTCCGCTTTAACAAATTTGTCAAAATTTGTTAAAAAATGAATTCGGAACTAAAGGAATTGCACATGCCTAATATAAATCCTGGCATACAAAACTGTAGAAGACTATAGAAGACCTTGACCATGGTTGTTCACCATGTTGTAGACTTCCTAGATTTTAGAATTTTCTAACATTCAGAAGATATATTTTTGGAAAGTGCCTTTAATTATTATGGCTGATTGTCTATCATACGGATTGGATCCTCACCAGCTCCCCCCCCCCCCCCCCCCCACAAATAAGAGCCATGGTCTTCCTGTTGTATCAAACACTCTGCATTAGAGGGTTGGAAGGCTTTTGAAGGCCACACGGTGATACAATCATTTTCGGTTGTAATGAAGGGGAGCACTTGATGCAAATGAGGAGATGCTTGAAGATCTATTCCAGAACGCTGCATCTTAATCAGCGCTACTTGAAACTTACTTGTGCGCTTACTGATACCCTAATCAGCTCCATGTGTCTCGTGCACGGCAAGCCACTGACTTATACTAGCGTTGAAAGCTTTGGCATGCAAATACGTAATTGCGATGTTTGCTAGACGCTTGTTCCTGCATTCTGTCTTCTCTGAGTTCCTTTCTTACCTGTTCTGAACCTCACAGCCTGAAGCCGATATTCCCTATCGCGAAAAAGTCAAGATGAACGATCGCGATTTCTGATTTCTGACAAAGCCTAGAGATGGGTGAACCAAAAATTGAGTCCCAATCAGGCTGATTTGTGGGTACCTGGATAGTATACAGCTTTTCCCAGTTCACTGGCCAAACCAAATACAGTGTTTTATTATACAGTGGTATAATCCGTTCCAGGAGAATGCTCGTAATCCAAAGCACTCGCAAATCAAAGCGAGTTTCCCCATTGAAGTCAATGGAAAGAAAATAATTTGTTCTGCATTGACTTCAATGACATGCAATACCGCAGGCGGCCAGAGATGGGGGTGCGCCAGAGAGCTTCGAAAACAGCCAGAAAGGCCTGAGAACAGCTCGGCTGACACCAGATGACCTCTTTAGCACCTAACTATGTTTGCACAGCATCTCTCCATGTGTGCATGGTAGGGGAGGTCATGTAGCACCCTGGAGTTTAGGCAGGGTTGCTCCTAAATTTACCTGCCAGGAGTAACTACCTTGGCTAATTATTAGGGATCAATTGATTTCTCCCTAAGTCTGGCATTGCTGCACTTTTCCCTTCTGCCTCTAGGTGGCTGGGTACCTGGTGGCATTAGATACAAGAAGGGCAATACAAGGTCAGATTATGGGTATATGGGGTATCCCAGCCAATGGGCAGGGGTTTTCTTGAATTCCTTGACTTGTTGGAAGATCCTATATATTTAGTTGGAGTCAGGTGATCGGTGGTCTGTTCCACCTATACGACTGTCTGGGTGGACATGTGTTGTATTGCCCCGGCTGCTAGGCCGGAGATTGGGCCTATCTCAGGGACATCTGGCTGCTAGACTGTCTAAGGGCCAATCCAGAAGCAAGAGAGCACCCCAGGGTTGGGATCACGGCTTGCAGTCCAACCAGAAGTGATGGTTCTGCCGGTTAGAGGACATGTTGTGGTCGGAGGTAGAGGGGAAGCTGTCGCTACTAAGGGACCAACCACCTTATTACCGCGGACCACAGTGAGTAACTGAAGGTAAGTACCAGAGCAGAATTCTCACCAAACGGAAACGGTGAATAATCAGTGGGTATCAAGCCTGGGACCCAACCAGCGGAGTTGACGCTTGCAGAGCAGCCTTGAGTTTCAAGCCAGAGACCGAGCGGGCCAGTGGGGTGGAGCTTGAGAAGTATCGGGAGTGCCAAGTTAGGAAGTTAGCGACCCGGCAGAGAAGCGGGGGGTGGCTCTACAGTGAATATTGGAGGAGCTCAAGGGATTCTGTGGCAGTGAATCATCTAGTCTAGTGAGGGAGATTGGGAGCTCAGTGAGACAAAAAAAAAGACAAGGAGTCATTGTAGTTGAAGTGAAGGAACCGTTACACTTTGTGTTAGGAACTGTTAAAGACTGTGCCATAGGAGACAACGATTATACACATGAAGATGTGGCGTCTTGCTAGATGTTTTTCCCTGCATGGCTGTCCTGTTGAAGTCTCTGAGGCCCCGTACACACGACCGGTTTTCTCGGCAGAATCCAGCAAGAAACTCGATGGGAGACGTATTCTGTCGAGAAAACCGGTCGTGTGTACACTTTTCGCCGAGAAAACGGTCGAGAAACTCGTTGAGCTAAAAAATTAGTATGTTCTCTATTTCCTCGATGGGCAATGGGAAAATTTGGCTCGACAATTTTTTTGACAGCCGAACGAGAAACTTGACGAGAAAAACGATGTGTTTCGCCCGACGAGTTTCTCAGTCGTGTGTACGGGGCCTGAGTCTGCCAACTAACTACCAGAGGATGTCCTGGCCCTAACCCTCTTTCTCAAAGTTCTGTTAAGAAAAATAAAATCTATTTTGAAGTTGACACTTTGCACTTTGATATGTAACTATGCAAAAAAAAGGCATATCTGAACTCCAGCTTTCATTGAATGCCAAATCATTTTCAAACTGTGTGTGTGTGTGTGTGTATAGATTTATACTTCTGTGGTATGGCATACATATAAGTATTCATATTTAAATTTCCGTATTTTGGCAGCTTCTTCCAGCTCCTCATCTCTAACACCTGTGACATGCTGATTTCACAGTATAAATACACTCACTGATTAATTACTGTTTTTCATCTGGGTGTGGGATTTGTAATTCTCACTTCCCGTCTTTGAGAAACAGTAACGGTATAAATTGAACACAATGAAAGCAAAGGAGTGTGCTAACCTAAAGCAACCGACCAAAGGTTTCACAAAACATTGAAGCCTACCAGTGCCCATGGCAGATATGGTGGCGGCATTTGTTTTCTACTTTTCTACCTGCTTTATTTTGACCTAGCCAGGGACACATTTCCTGTCCTCGAGTGACAACATTCACCCATTGTACTTAGGGTGACCACATTTCCAAACTGCCATTCAGGGACACCCCGCCCCCCCCCCCTCACCTTCCCCAAAAAAAGTTGAGGGGGGGAACGGGAGGAAATGTAGTCTCGGGTTTGATGGGGAGTTTGGCGGTGGGTTATTTCAGGGGTCATCAACTCCCACTGCCGGGCCGTGGCCTGTTTGCAGCTGGGCCGCGAAGGCTACACTGTCTGACGTGCGGCGGCGGAGCAAGCAGAGAGATGACATCATCTCCCATAGCCCGCATCACTGCTGTTCCGTGCTCACAGCGGGGCCCCTATACTGAGGTGAGCGAGCAGAGAGATGACATCATCTTCCATCGCCCGCCCGCATCGCTGCTGTTCCGTGCTCACAGCGGGGCCCCTATACTGAGGTGAGCGAGCAGAGAGATGACATCATCTTCCATCGCCCGCCCGCATCACTGCTGTTCCGTGCTCACAGCGGGGCCCCTATACTGAGGTGAGCGAGCAGAGAGATGACATCATCTTCCATCGCCCGCCCGCATCACTGCTGTTCCGTGCTCACAGCGGGGCCCCTATACTGAGGTGAGCGAGCAGAGAGATGACATCATCTTCCATCGCCCGCCCGCATCACTGCTGTTCCGTGCTCACAGCGGGGCCCCTATACTGAGGCGAGCGAGCAGAGAGATTACATCATCTTCCATGGCCCGCCCGCATCACTGCTGTTCCGTGTTTACAGCGGGGCCCCTATACTGAGGCGAGCGAGAAGAGAGATGAGATCATCTCTCACCGCCCGCCTGCATCGCTGCTCTTCTCCGCTCACAGCTGGGCTGCTATAATGCTGTAAGAAAAAAAAAAAAAAAGGCCTCACTCCCGGCCTTTCACTGGTTGCAAGACACCAGGCAGCGCTGGCCCTAGCAACCAATTTCGTAAATGTAGTTACTAGTTAGTAGGAGGTGACTGTGTCCTCTATTTCATTCTGGGACACTGTATTGTCCCGGAATGAAGGTGCCTGGGACCAGGGACCGTCCAAGGTCCCAGACTATGGAACGCTTTACCAACCAGCATTCGGTTGGAGGCGAATCACTTAGCCTTCAGGAGAAAGATCAAGACTCATCTCTTTTGATATCAAAGGAGACAGGAGCAACAAGCGCCCAGAGGCGATTCAGTTCGCATGTGCCGCGCTCTATAAGTTTTTCATTCATTCATTCATTCAGGGACAGACATGTCAATTGCGGGACAGTCCCGGGCAATCCGGGACACGTGGGCACCCTACTGTCACAGTGTCACTGAATGCAGTGATCATATATTTACTGATCACTGCATTTAGTATCAGTGTGACAGAAAAGAAGTGTTAGGGCAGTTAGCTTTAGGCCCCTTTAGGTCCAGGGTAGCCCCCTACCCCCTAATAAAGGTTTAACCCCTTGATCACCGCCCTAGTTAACCCTTTCCCCCCCCTATTGCCAGTGTCACTAAGCGATCGTTTTTCTGATCGCTGTATTAGTGTCACTGTTGCCGCTAGGTAGCTAGTTTTTTTTGAGGTTCGCCCCCAGGTTTCTATAGCGTTAGGTACCCCCATAAATAAAGGTTTTAACCCCTGATTGCCCCTAGAGTTAACACTTTCACCAGTGATCACCGTATAAGTGTCACTGGTGATGCAGGTTAGCCAGTTAGTTATTTAGGTTTTTGTAAAGCGTTAGGTACCCCCATATATTACCTAATAAAGCTTTTAACCCCCTAATTTCCCCCTAGTTAACCCTTTTACCAGTGATCACTGTATAAGTTTTACGGTTGGTGCTGGTTAGTTAGTTTGCTGTTTACAGCATCAGGGCACCCGCCGTATATAACCCAATAAAGGTTTAACCCCCTGATCGCCCGGCGGGTGATATCAATTAAATTTTAGCGTCAGTCAGGGTCTGCGTCGCCCCAGGCAGCGTTAGGTTAGTGCCAGTAACGCTTACACCCACTCGCAAAGCATACACCCCCCTTAGTGGTATAGTATCTGAACGGATCGATACCTGATCTGATCAGATCTATACTAGCGTATCCAGCAGTTTAGGGTACCCAAAAGCGCATTGTTAGCGGAATCAGCCCAGATACCCGCTAGCACCTGCGTTTTGCCCCTCCGCCCAGCCCAGCCCAACCCACCCAAGTGCAGTATCGATCGATCACTGTCACTTCAAAAACACAACACACACAACTGCAGCGTTCGCAGAGACAGGCCTGATCCCTGCGATCGCTAACAGTTTTTTTAAAAGCGTTTTCTACATTTGCCTTTCTATAGTCAGGTGCTTTTTTTACCCGTGAATCATCACCAGTGTACGACTAAATTTAAAGCCCAAAATGGCAAAGCGAATGTACACTGGTGAAGAGGCTTTTAGGATCCTGAGCATGTCAGATAGTGAAGAGGAGGTCACGCATCTGTCAGATTCGGGCTCAGAATACGATCCTATTTACGACAGCGGCTCCATGTCAGATAGCTCTGACGACGGAGTCGTGGTCCCTGCTAAGGCCAGGCGTACCCGATCCCATTCTGATGTTGTTGAGCAGCAAGAACCGCAGGACCCTTGTATGGAGCAGAGAAGTTCTAGCGCCGCTATTCCTTCTGGTGGATTGGCAAGCACCAGCGGCCTAGTACACCCTGGTCGTTCATCCAGCACTGCAGTAACACTTGGTGACGTGGCAAGTCCCATAAGTGCAGTTCAAGCTGGCAAGGTGGCAAGCACAAGTAGTGTCCCGCTGCCACCAAGAAGAAGACAAAGACAGGCCCGTCGTACCCATAGTGCCCTTCCTGCAGAATTTGCCTATCCTGATTGGGTCCCCACCACTTCTGCAGAACCCGTACTTCCCCCATTCACTGGCCATCCCGGTATTCAGGTGGATACAGCGAATTTTATACCACTTTTTATTCGCTGTATTTCTCTATAGATCTTTTGTGGACTAGACTAATTTATATGCTGGTACTTACATCGCCGCTAATCCCCAGTCCTTCCTTGCCAAAGAATGGAAACCACTTACAGTTTCCGAATTTAAGACCTTTCTGGGCCTTACCCTCAACATGGGCATACACAAATTTCCGAAGTTGCGGATGTATTGGTCCACACATCCAATTCACAATATGCCCATATTCTCTGCTGACATGGCCAGGAAACGATACGAGGCGATCCTGCGGTTCTTGCATTTCAGTGACAATGCACTTTGTCGTCCACATGGAGACCCTGAATTTGACCGGCTCTACAAAATTCGGCCCCTCATAAACCATTTCAACGAACGTTATGCAGCCTTGTTTAATCCCCAGAAAGTTGTCTGCTTTGATGAGTCCCTGATTAAATTTTCTGGCCGCTTGTCTTTCAAGCAGTTCCTTCCCAGCAAGCGTGCCAGATACGGGGTCAAGCTCTATAAGCTTTGTGACAGGGCAACAGGCTACACATGGAGCTTTAGGGTTTATGAGGGCAAAGATAGTAAGGTAGAGCCGGAAGGATTGAATGGTATGGGGAATAGGGGGCGCTAGAGATAATTAAAATATAGTGATATGTGCACAGTGAATGAACATACACATATAGGGCCAGATTCAGGTAGAGTTACTCTGGAGTATCAGTGATACTCCAGCCTAACTCTCACTTTGAGCCGGCGTTTCTGTTTTCAGTAAGCAGAAAACAAGAAACGCCAGGTTGGAGTTCCTATACGAGCGGCGTAATTGTATTTCGCCGTCGTATCGGAACTGCAATTTTAAAAATGGCGCGCGGGGCGTTCCCGCTGATTAACGCCGAGAATATGTTAATCAGCGAGAATCGGCAATTCACGATCGTATTCGGGCCCGACGCAGTGACTTTCTGACGTTTCCGTAAGAGATACGCGGCGTAAAGATAAAGCAGCCCCCTAGTGGAGTATCCTATGTTAAGTATGGCCGTCGTCATCACGTCGAAAAAAAAAAAATTTTGCGTCGTTTGCGTAAAATGTCCGTGAATGGGGATTGACGTCATTGACGTTCACTGACAGAATGTGGAGCATGCGCACTGACAGTCGACGCATGCGCAGTACGTTCGCCGCGGGATCACGCCTAGTTATAATAATACACGCCCCCTACCCGCCCAATTTGAATTACGCCGGCTCATTTTTGCTACGGCGCCGCAACTTTAGGAGCAAGTGCTTTGTGAATAACAGTACTTGCTCCTAAAGTTTCGCCGGAGTAACGTAAATGAGAAAAGTTACTCCAAATTAAAGATACGCCCATCTACCTGAATCTGGCCCATAATATTCACAGCAGCAGTGACTATCACACAAGGTAGAACCTATTAAATGTAAACTTATCGTGATATAAAATATAATATTTAAAGAAACCTAAATTACTGTGAAGTAAATAGGAAATTACAGAAATATCTGCAATTAATCTCCATTTTAACCACAAGATGGCAGATGAATCTATTACAATAAACTGCAAAACTTTGATATATTGATAAATGTAAAAATCATACATAATCTAAACATGATCCTACAATATCAATCTATATTAAACCTCATATTTAGGGAATATTAAAAATTGATAAATATATATAATTTTATTTGATTTACTGGACTGAACAAAAAATATAAAATGGGAGGATATTATTCTTTGGTCAAAAAACAATTGAGATCTAACTCAATATTGAGGCCATGCGGCTGCATATTTCTCAATTTGTACAGCCACATGGTTTCATTCTGAGAGATCGCTCTCCTCATATGAGTCCCTCTCCAATGATGTGTAATTTTATCAATCCCATAGAATCGACATAAACTGGGATCACTCCCATGGAATTTTTTAAAATGTCTTGACACGCTATGATTTGGGAACCCCTTTTTTATGTTTGCCAGATGTTCACTGACTCTTATTCTCAGTTTGCGTGTGGTTCCCCTGTGGTAGGTAAGAGGTCCAGTCCATCTGGTAAGCCTCTCTTGATCTATACAGCACGCTTTGGGGTGTCGATCGTATACCTGGTGAAGGATTTTACAGCAACACTGACAGCTCCAGTGCTAATATTCATGTCACAGTTATCCTATATTGTTTTTTGCTCATTCCGAATGAATCAGCTTTAAATCACTGGACTTTATTCACTTGAATTTCGCAGATATTTCTGTAATTTCCTATTTACTTCACAGTAATTCAGGTTTCTTTAAATATTATATTTTATATCACGATAGGTTTACATTTAATATGTTCTACCTTGTGTGATAGTCACTGCTGTTGTGAATATAATGGGCCAGATTCAGCAAGAATTAGATTCCCGCAGAGTATCAGAGATACATTACGCCGCCGTACTTTACCTGGCTTTAGGAGGAATTCAGAGAGATTTTGGCCCTTAAGGTACGGCGGCGTAGTGTATTTCTCCCGGCGGAATCAAACTACGCGAATAGGGGGCGTGAGGCATTTAAATTAAGCGCGTCCCCGCGGCGATCGAACTGCGCATGCTCCGTTCAGAAATTTCCCGCCGTGCATTGCGCGAAATCATGTCGTTACGTCGTTTACGGACATTCCTATTCCCGGACGACTTACGCAAAAAATAAAAAATAAATTGAAAGTCGACGCGGGAACGACGGCCATACTTAACATGGGCCGCATAACGTTAGACCAGCTAATAGCTGGTTTAACTTTACGTAGCGGAAAAATGACGTACGCGATTGCGAACGACGCTCGTAACTTCGTGAATCCCCGTAAAAAGCTCATTTGCATACCCCGACGCTGAAAACGACACGAACTCCACCCAGCGGCCGCAAAAAGATCGCAGCGTAGATCCGAAGGCGTACGAAGACGTAAGCCTGTCAGATCGAAGCCCAATGACGCCGTATCATGGTTTGAGGATTCAAACTAGTGATACGGTGCGCAAAATTTGAAATTACTCCTGTCTAACACCAGTTAGACAGGCGTAATCTCTCTCTGAATCTGGCCCTATATGTGTATGTTCATTCACTGTTCACATATCACTATATTTTAATTATCTCTAGCGCCCCCTATCCCCATACCATTCAATGCTTGGAGTTTCACTCCTTTCCTAGGGCGAGCAGCTTCTTATCACTTAATTTAATTTATAATTATTTGGCGCGGAAATTTCCAAACTATCACAGAGCTGGAAGGATGCCCAGATTACATTGGAGCGCTGGCAAGATCGTTTGGGACTTGGTGTCACCCTTATTCGGAAAGGGGTACCACTTGTATGTGGACAATTATTACAGCAGCGCGCCACTTTTTAGTCACTTGTTTGATCATCAGATTGGAGCATGTGGCACCGTGCGACCTAATCGCCGGGGCTTTCCCCAGCGGCTTGTAGATGCCCGTATTAGGCTGGGGGCGAGAGCCTGCTGCAAGTGTAATAATTTGCTCACTGTGAAGTGGCGGGACAATAAGAATGTTTTCGTTCTTACCAACCTTCACGCAGACACGACAGTACAAATTTGTACGGTGACTGGTGTTGTGGAGAAACCCCTCTGTGTCCACGAATATAACCAAAATATGGGAGGGGTGGACCTCAATGACCAGTTGATGGCGCCGTATCATATTGGCCGTAAGGCGAGACGCTGGTACAAAAAAGTGTCTCTACATTTATTTCAATTGACTTTGCTGAATGCTTTTGTCTTATACAAAGCTTCAGGACAGAATGGATCCTTCCTTGCATTCCAGAAGGAGATCATCACAGAACTCCTGTATCCAGGCAGTTCTGCACCTCACCATCCCCTACCAAATGCAGTAAGCCGACTGCATGAGAGGCATTTTTCGTATGCCCTCGAGAGTACCCCTACCCAACGAGCCCCCCAAAGAAAATGTTGTGTCTGTAGCAAGCGCGGATTTAGGTGTGACACCCGTTATTTTTGTCCCCAATGTCCTGCCGATCCTGGTCTTTGTATCGGTGAATGTTTTGAATGCTTCCACACACGAGTTAATTATTAGTGTAGGGTAAAACATTTCACAGGCTAGGCACACGTACACAGGGTCTCCCAAGATGCCATCGCATTTTGAGAGACCCAAACCTGGAACCGAAAAGTTGAACTGTTACAGTTACAAAAAAAAGTGTTAAAAAAAATATATAAAATAAAAAAATGGTTGTCGTTTTACTGTTCTCTCCCTCTCTATTCTCTCTCTATTGTTCTGCTCTTTTTTTACTGTATTCTATTCTGCAAAGTTTTATTGTTGTTATGTTTTTTCATGCTTGCTTTTCAGGTATGTAATTTACTTTACTGTTTTCAGGTACGCCATTCAGCTGTTGCGCCGACTTATTTATCTTGACAGCAACAGCATTTGCTCCCACAATATATAAAGCCGTGACTCCAGTGCTGTAGGAGGTGATTTCACCACCACAGTTAAAAAAAGAGCACATATGCCGAAGCATGGGGGCATTAGGGGCGGAGGAGCGATTTTGCTCCTAATGCCGCGTACATACGTTTGACATTCCTACGGAGGCTTTCCCCTGGAAAAGTCTGACCATGTGTACACGGCATAGAAAAGTCTGACCATGTGTACACAGCATAGAAAAGTCTGACCGTGTGTACGTGGCATAGAAAAGTCCGACCGTGTGTACGCGGCATAACTTTTTTGCGGGAGGATGCCCCCATGCTTCGGCATATATAAATGGTGCATGTATGCCCATCATTAGAAGTGGGTGGATGAATGGAGGTATTCTAATGGTGGGCATACCCACCGATCAATCCATATATGGAATTACACCCCAAAATACATTCTGCTGCTTCTCCTGAGTATGGGGATACCACATGTGTGAGACTTTTTGGGAGCCTAGCCGCGTACGGGACCTCAAAAACCAAGCACCGCCTTCAGGCTTTCTAAGGGTGTAAATTTTTGATTTCACTCCTCACTACCTATCACAGTTTCGAAGACCATAAAATGCCAAAAATAGCACAAACCCCCCCCCCCCCCCCAAATGACCCCATCTTGGAAAGTAGACACTCCAAGCTATTTGCTGAGAGGCATGTCGAGTCCATGGAATATTTTGACACAAGTTGTGGGAATAAGACAAACTGATTTTTTTTTTGCACAAAGTTAAGACTAAATTATATATTGCTCACACATGCCATGGTTATATGTGGAATTGCACCCCAAAACACATTCTGCTGCTTCTCCTGAGTACGGGGATACCACATGTGTGGGACTTTTTGGGAGCCGCGTACGGGACCCCGAAAACCAAGCACCACCTTCAAGATTTCTAAGGGCATACATTTTTTATTTCACTCCTCACTACCTATCAGTTTTGAAGGCTATAAAATGCCAAGATGGCACACAACCCCCCCCCCCAAATGACCCCATTTTGGAAAGAAGACACCCAAGCTATTTGCTGAGAGGCATGTTGAGTCCATGGAATATTACAATTTTTTGCCCCAAGTGATTGAATAATGACCAAAAAAAAAATAATTTTACAAAACGTTGTCACTAAATGATATATTTCTCACACATGCCATGGTTATATGTGGAATTGCACCCCAAAATACATTCTGCTGCTTCTCCTGAGTACGGGGATACCACATGTGTGGGACTTTTTGGGAGCCTAGCCGCGTACGGGACCCCGAAAACCAAGCACCGCCTTCAGCATTTCTAATGGCGGAAATTTTTGATTTCACTCACACAAATCTTGAAGGCAGTGATTGGATTTCGGGGTCCCATATGCGGCTAGGCTCCCAAAAAGTCCCACATATGTGATATCCCCGTACTCAGGAGAAGCAGCAGAATGTATTTTGGGGTGTAATTCCACATATAACCATGGCATGTGTGAGAAATATATCATTTAGTGACAATGTTTTGTAAATTTTTTATTTTTTTTGTCATTATTCAATGACTTGGGGCAAGAAAATTAAATATTCCATGGACTCAACATGCCTCTCAGCAAATAGCTTGGGGTGTCTTTTTTCCAAAATGGGGTCATTTGGGGGGGGGGGTTGTGTGCCATCTTGGCATTTTATGGCCTTCAAAACTGTGATAGGTAGTGAGGAGTGAAATCAAAAATGTATGCCCTTAGAAATCTTGAAGGCGGTGCTTGGTGTTCGGGGTTCCGTACGCGGCTAGACTCCCAAAAAGTCCCACACATGTGGTATCCCCATACTCAGGAGAAGCAGCAGAATGTATTTTGGGGTGCAATTCCACATATAACCATGGCATGTGTGAGCAATATATCATTTAGTGACAACTTTGTGCAAAAAAAAATCAGTTTGTCATATTCCCGCAACTTGTGTCAAAATATAAAATATTCCATGGACTCGACATGCCTCTCAGCAAACAGCTTGGGGTGTCTACTTTCCAAAATAGGGTCATTTGGGGGGGTTTGTGCTATTTTGGTATTTTATGGCTTTCGAAACTGTAATAGGTAGTGAGGAGTGAAATCAAAAATTTGCTCCCTTAGAAATGCTGAAGGCGGTGCTTGGTTTTCGGGGTCCGGTACGCGGCTAGGCTCCCAAAAAGTCCCCCAAACGTGGTATCCCCGTACTCAGGAGAAGCAGCAGAATGTATTTTGGGGTGCAATTCCACATATAACCATGGCATGTGTGAGCAATATGTCATTTAGTGACAACTTTTTGTAAATATTTTTTATTTTTTTTTGTCATTATTCAATCACTTGGGACAAAAAAAAAAAATATTCAATGGACTCAACATGCCTCTCAGCAGTTTCCTTGGGGTGTCTACTTTTCCGAAATGGGGTCATTTGGGGGGGGGGGGTTGTACTGCCATTTTAGCACCTCAAGAAATGAGATAGGCAGTCATAAAATAAAAGCTGTGTAAATTCCAGAAAATGTACCCTAGTTTGTAGATGCTATAACTTTTTCGAAAACCAATAAATATACGCTTATTGCGATTTTTTTTACTAAAGACATGTGGCTAAATACATTTTGGCCTAAATGTTTGACTAAAATTTAGTTTATTCGATATTTTTTACTTTTTGTTATAAGAAAAAATCATTTTTTTTCAAAATTTACGGTATTTTTCCATTTATATCGCAAAAAATAAAAATCGCAGAGGCAATCAAATACCATCAAAAGAAAGCTCTATTTGTGGGAAAATAAGGACGCAAATTTTGTTTCGGTACAACATTGCATGACCGCGCAATTACCAGTTAAAACAGCGCAGTGCCAAATTGTAAAAACACCTCTGGGCATTTAGCAGCATATTGGTCCGGGGCTTAAGTGGTTAAAATGATCGTGTGTGGGCTTCACATCGTTTTTTTGTCTTCTGAAAAACGACAAAAAAAAAAAATTTTTTCGAACATGCTTCAATTTTTTTATGTCGTTTTTTTAAAATGTATTTTTTTTTTGTGTTGTAAAAAATGATCGTGTGTGGGCTAAAACGACAGTTTTAAACCCGCGCATGCTCAGAAGCAAGTTATGAGACGGGAGCGCTCGTTCTGGTAAAACTACCGTTCGTAATGGAGATAGCACATTCATCGCGCTGTAACAGACAGAAAAGCGCAAATCGTCTTTTACTAACAAGTAACCAGCTAAAAGCAGCCCAAAGGAGAATAGAACTTCCCCTTTAGAGTGCCGTCATACGTGTTGTACGTCACCGCGCTTTGTTCATAATTTTTCAAAAACTATGGTGTGTGGGCAACGTCGTTTTTAATGATGACATTGAAAAAACTTTGTTTTTTGGACATGCTGAAAAATGTCATTTTTTTTTTTGTGCCGAAAAGTGATCGTGTGTACGCGGCATTAGTGGAAGTATGGCCACTAAATATGGTCTATGAGATGTAATAAATGCTTAAGCGGTCTTGGTAAATTTGGTGGAGAATTCTTTTGTTACCATATCTATGCACTTACTATTGCTAGAACCTGGGTTCCCACTCTTTATGGTGAAAACTAAGCAAGGTGGTTGAGCATATCCATACTTCGACAGCAGAGGAAATTAATTGCTCTTGTCCAACAGCACTTTTGTTTTGACCAAGCCTTCAACAAGTTTCCAAGGAGGTTCATGGGCATTCGCAGAACTTTTTTCAGGGGGGGGGGGGGGTCATTTTAAGGTCACCCATGCTCTGGCGCTTTCCACAATGTCATTATCACATTATCACGGTCAGAGACTGCGGTCATAGTACAGGAGATGGTCAGAGACTGCGGACATGCTACAGGAGACAGTCAAAGGCCGCATACATGGTACAAGAGACTGTAAGACTGCGGACATGGCACAAGAGATGATCAGAGACTGCATACATGGCCCAAGAGACTGTCAGAAAATGCATACATGGCTCAAGAGACTGTAAGACTGCGGACATGGCACAAGAGATGATCAGAGACTGTATACATGGCACAAGAGACTGTCAGAGACTGTGGACATGGCACAAGAGACAATCAGAGACTGCATATATGGCTCAAGAGACTGTAAGAGACTGCGGACATGGCACAATAGATGATCAGAGACTGCATACATGGCACAAGAGACTGTCAGAAAATGCATACATGGCTCAAGAGACTGTAAAAGGCCACGGACATGGCACAAGTAACTGTTAGAGACTACATACATGTGGGGGGTGACAGACAGAGAGAGGGTGGTGAGAAAGACAGAGCGATAGTGCCCCTATGTCGTAGTGGTGTGTGTAATGCTCAGTACGGTACCTTGCATGCCAGTAGGATGCCCATGTTGGCCAGCAGCTGGCAAGACCCGTTTTCATTCTGGGTGAGGACAGAAGGTGCTCTGTTCATTCCATCGGATCTATGATGTGACATGGAGCGGTCCCTGCCTCCTTGCCAGAGGTGTATTTAGGTTTTGTGCTGCCCTAGGCCTTACTAAACTCGTGCACCCTCTAATTTAAAAATGACCCACCCCTTCCTGTCACAGCCACACCCTGTGTTGTTTAAGCCACTCTGAAATTTTCGAGTGAGGACACTAGTTCTTAGGGCCTGGGGGGAGGGGGGCAATGGATTCCCTTAATTTACTTAGATTTCCTTTTACTTCCTGGTTGCCCATAGAGCAAGTGAAGGGAAATCTCTGCAATGGGACAGGGATGGTAAAAAAAATAAACTGGCAGGGGCTATAACCCTCCCTTACTCTATCCAAAATGAAAAAAAAAAGTGTTGCCTATAGTTCTACTTTAAGTAGATGGTGCAGCAGAAACATATAGCATAGTGAGGAAGGTTTGTGGTCCAGGATAATAAAACAGTCAAAATTAAGAAGCGCCCCCCCCCCCCCCCCCACAGTTGCGGAATGACGGCCGCCCGCATACCAGAAGCAGTGCGGCCGTCTAATGAGAGCGCTAGACTAATTTTCCTAACAGTGTAGCACAAGCCGGCGGGGACTCTTTTCGTGCTGCCCCCCTAGGCCAGGATACAGCTCTGCTCCTTGCATTTCCTGCCTGTCCTTATTCTGTGAACCCCAGTCAGTCTGTCCTCCAGGCCTGGGAGCGGTGAGGAGGTTTAAGGAGCCCAGTTCCAGAATCTGGGAGGCACCAGGGGCCCTGTGCCTGCTGTTCCTGGTGTCTTGCTGCTCTCCTTGTCCGTGGCCTCCGTCTCCTGGACCGCTCGAACCATGTAGACCAGTGAATCTCTACCTTTATACTGCCGTGACCCCTTGATAACATTTCCCAAGTTGTGGGGACAGTAAAATTATGGAATGGGATGAGTGGCAGTGCTGGCGGGGAGTTGGGATGAGTGGCAGTGCTGGCGGGGAGTTGTGATGAGTGGCAGTGCTGGTGGGGGGTGGGGTGGAATGGAGGAATCAATGGCAGTGCCGGGGGGAGTTCTGATCAGCCAAGTGCTCTTGATGAAGGTCATCTGCTAATCTGAGAAAACTTTTAATGGAATGGGTTACTCAATGAGTGACACCTTTGCATATAGGGTCTCCTCTGGCTCTTCCCACTTCACATTCCTCACCAAGTCAGCTGACCTCTAGTCTCTCCCCCCCACCCATGCCGTGAACTGAATGGGTGGCTGCAAAGAGGCAGAGTGGGCTGCCGCGGGCTCCAGGAACAGCCCTGCTGGGCAGCCGCGAAAGGCAGGGAGAGCGGTGCAAGCTTCAGGAACAGCCCAGGATTCGGTGACCCCTGGCAGATTGTAATTTGACCCCCAGGTTGAGAACCACTGATGTAGACTGTAGCTGTCCCGCAGGGCCAGTCCTAGGATAAGGACCGAGTGGGGAACCCCCAATCCGATCCCTGATTCCAGGGGGGGGGCCCTACCTGCGGAGACGCATGAAGGAGGTACGAAGTAGAGAACCAGGAGGTGCAGAAAGTGATGGAATAAATGCTCCAGATCTGACAAAGTCATAAAGCCTTGGTGAAAGTAGGGCCACTGAATACGGTCTAATGAGATGTAATAAATGATTGTGTGGTTTTGCACCGTTCCAACAGCTCCGTCTTCACCACTCAAACAACCTCAACGCTTAGGCCGGGAGCCTCCTTGCACACTGTTATATTCAGTTATATGGATGGTATCTTTGTAGGTCCTGGGCTGGTCGTGTGTTTGTGCTTTCTTTGTCTATCCAGATTTCCTCTTAATGAACTTAACACGATTAAGATGATCATCTCAGCTTGTGGCGATCTCTAACCCCTGCTCTCCATACTGTTTCCTTTTATAGTCACTGAACAAGAGACTAAAGCGCCCAAGAAAACGGTTATCATGTAAGTGCTGCTATTCTTGTCTTGTTTGTCTGTCCGAGTGTGCCCGTCTGTCTGTCCCCCCCCCCCCCACCCTTTTGCATGGTTTTCCTAATTAGCTTCTTTCTAACTGGTGTGGCCATCACATGTGCTATAATAAACATGGTGACAATGGGCACGAGGCGCCTTTAGATCTCTTTGTTTCAGCATGCGCAATCACTAAACACGCACAATTTCCAACATACATGTGAAAAGGTGCCAGGAGCTCCTCATGCTGTCTCAGTATGAGAATGCAAATTAATAATATGCTATTTGTCTGACAAAAAGATCCTGATCAAATTCTACCCTAAGTACACAAAACATGCACAAAACGACCTGAGGCCGCGTACACACGATCAGAACCGGTCCGATGAAACTGGTTCGACGAACCGTTTTCATCGGACAAGGCTGAAGTGGTCTGTTGGTCTGATGTGCGTACACACCATTGGACCAAAAATCCAATCAGACCAGAACGTGGTGACGTAGAACACAACGACGTGATAAAAAAACAAAGTTCAATGCTTCCAAGCATGTGTCGACTTGATTCTGAGCATGCGCGGGTTTTTTGGTCCGATGGTTTTGTGTACTAACCATCGAACCTGTCTGACGGACAGGTGTCCGTCTGACAGATTTCAAAGCAAGTTTTAAAACTTTGGTCTGACGGACAACGGTCCGATAGGCCGTACACACCATCGAACTGGTCCGATGAAACTGGTCTGCAGACCAGTTTCATCTGACATGTCTGATCGTGTGTACGCAGCCTTACAGTCAAATAAAGGGGAACACATTTGCATCTTTATAGCTCAAGTGGAAATTTACTGACACAAGTGAATGAGTAAAAAGGGGGACTCATCCCTTATTCAGCTTTTCAGTGAGGTTTTAAGGAAAGCTACTCTGCCTGAAAGATGATTACTGTTGAAATGCCTCTTTAGCTAACCCATAGTGCTCTGGGAATCCTTTATCGTTGAATGTGTTTTACCCATGTGCTTTTCAAATATCAGTATATAAATGTATGAACCTGTAGTGTTTACACCATGGGCGCTGCCCCTTCTCTCCACTCCACCCACCCTTGATGCAATGGATAGATTAATGCATCGCATGAATCTATCCATGGCTGCCGCAGCCATCCCCTATTCATGCTTCCGGCCCCTTTCAGGACACTGGGTACATGAATTACAGTGGCATTTTTTTCTTTTTTTATAAGCACCTGATAGACTCCACTAGGCTTCAAAATAGGGTGGGCTCTAAACACAGAGGATGCGCTCTGATCCCACCCAGGTGTGTTACAGCAGCGAATGAATATTCACTGTTGACGTTTTTTTTTTTTTTTGCTTTTTACAATTAAGAGTGAATTATGCTCATCATAGGGTATTAAATCAACATCACCCAGAACCTTATGGGGGGCGGAGTGCGCCACATCCATATTAATGCCAGCTTAGTGGCTAATGCATTATTACGATAGCCAGAATGCCAGGAGCAATGCAAATGATGTGCAGATGGGAGGAACATTTACACTCTGTACATAGTCAGCTGGATTCCTGAATTATTCAGATTAACAAATAATTTCTAGAAACTGTAAATATAAAGCAGAACAGGTAACAAGAACGATCTCTAAGGACTCCATTCCTCTCTGTCAGGTGTCATCCTCGCTGTAGCAGCGCATTGCCCCAGATACGTCTGCTGAAGCTGTTCTTGGTTGAAAGATAACACATTGGTTCTTTTTAAATGTGACCAACCCCCCCCCCTCCCCTCAGTCTTGCAAAGTTGTACAATCTCCTCTCCTGGACTAAAATTACTTCCTCTGATTTCACCGCACACTGTGAGCTTCTCTCTGCAGCAAATCGGAAGGAACCGCCCCTTTTCACATGCCTCCCAACTTTTTGAGATGGGAATGAGAGAGACACATAGTTACACATAGTAATATAGTTAGTCAGGTTGAAAAAAGACACAAGTCCATCAAATTTAACCATAAGACGATGAGCCTGAGGCTCTAATTGGCTTCAAAACGGGTGGGTTTGGGGCGCAGAGAACTTTGCCCTGAGCCCACCCACATGTGTGACCATAGCGAATGAGTATTTGCTATTGTCTCCCTGCTTCTCCTGGCCAATCAGGAAGTGGGTTTAAGACCCATTTGGCAGAGAGGAAAAGCAATCGTATTGGCCCCCCCCCCCCGGAGCAGAAGCAGGGATGAAGTTGCAGAGGAGGAGATGCAGGGGGAACCGCCAATGATGCCCGCAACCTGGATGAGGTAACTGCGGGGCTGGTGAAGGGATGGACGAGAGACAGGTTTTTTTTTTTCCGCCTAGCGATTGGGTTGTTTGCTGCCCCCCCACCAATAAATGGAGCACCAGCCGCCACTGCATTTATATACAACTTTATAGATCTGAGCAAAATGAAGCACACATGAGGAGGAAAGAGGGACTGTGTTCAGCGTTGCATGACTGAGCAATTACTACTTAAAATAGCGCAGTGCCAAATAGCAAGAAATGGCCTGGTCATGAAGGGGTGTAAAACCAGGGCTGTCTTAATGAGAGGGCACACCTGGGCACTGCCCAGGGGCCCCAGCTGCATGGGGGGGGGGCCTGCCCTTTCCCCAAAGCAGCTGGTCCTTGAGCCCGGGCTGCCCTGAAAATTTGGGCAGCCTAGGCTGCCACTCTACATCCCAGATATTCCCCCAGCACTTTGACCCCTCTACACCCTAGATATCCCCTGCCTCCTACCTACTTGATTTATGTTTACCTGCACTGTCTCCATTGTAGGGGCCCCAGAGCATTACTTTGCCCAGGGGCCATTAAAGCTATTAAGATGGCCAATGGGTAAAACCTTCTGGAGCTGAGGGGGTTAAATAAATCCTATGTAAAAAAACTACATGTCAATGCAGCCAGAAGATCTAGAGATATAATATAGGAAGCTAGGATAGAACCCAAAATTAAAGGATCAGATCCACCAATCAGTCTCTCAGCACAATTAAAAGTTTGAAACTAACCTACTTGTTGATTGTGCATGGGTCAGCATGGCTCAGAGAAGAAAACTCACCCAACTAACTTGGCTTGTGTCACTGCAAACACTGTCTGTGTGCCTATAATAATTCCCACATTTACGTCGTTAATAGAGAGGAAACTATAACAACGGTGGTGAAAAGTCCAAGGATGAGGAGAAGGATGTCTCCAGGAATCTCTCCTTCACGCCGCGTCTCTGGTCAGTCCCCAGCAAGAACCCCCAGGTCCGAGGCCTCTACACCAGAGCCCTTCTCTTTTTCAAGGGGCAAGCCATCCATCTACAGATCTGAGATGGAAACCCGAAAGACAGTGGTCCCAACCCTCTTCATAACAGAGCCGGAAGATGACCGAGGGGCAACTGCCAGATTTGAAGAGCAATCGTCCAGATGGGTTGAGGTTGAAGAAATTATAGAATTCCAAGTAAAAAAGTCTCCTAAACCACCCCGAAAAAGAGGAACTTCACCAGCCAAGCCAGAGAAAGATGAAAGGGGATCAAAGAAATATACCCAATATGGCTCCCGATCAAGGGGTTTCCCCGGCGACGACCCAAACACCAATAACTCCAATAATAAACTAGTGGAAGAGGCTAAGTCTTCGTTTACATCTCGCAGCTTTTCCGAGGCTGATATCCCAGCAATGGAGTATGACCTTGCTGAAGAAACTGAGGAGGAGGTGGAAGAAGATCTAAGTCCACAATATGCAGAAGAAGAGGAAGATACTGAAACTTTAGACAGCACAGCCCTACAAGAGTCAGTATTTCCAACAGTTGAAAGAGAATGTGTGGAATTTCAAATCTTTGAGAAGGACGAAACAGTAACCTCACCTGTGAATTTTGGTACTATAAAAGACATAGAAGCTGTTGAGTTAGAAGCATATGATCCAGACCAAACTCTATTACTGGACATTGAAGACATCATCGTTGAAGAACCTGAAGAGCAAGATAATGACGAGCTAAAAGGCCGAGATCAAAAAATTCTTACTCGTGATGGTAAAATCCTAACTTTGGAAGATCTTGAAGATTATGTTCCGGGTCAAGGAGAGACTTACGGATGTGATGAAAATGTTTTAAACCTCACCGAGGACACACCATGTGAGATATCAGTCCTACAGGCTGAAATCAATGAGCCTACTATTGGTAAGCCTGTGTTGCTGAACGTAGGTAGACCTGTTGCACCCAAACAAAGGCAAAGTTTTTTCGGCAACCTGAAAGATGGTATTGGAAGCATGTTCGTGACTGGCTCAAGAATGAGTAGAATGAATATGATGGGATCCTCAAATGTTTCTTACCGTATGAACCAAGCCAGTGGTACCGGAGCAAGTGCCAGTTCTTCATCGGCTGGCCAGTCAACATTTAACATCAAGCCTTCGTTCTGTACTGAAGTTCAACGTTCAGCAGACAATGGTCAACCCAGCTTTAAAACAGAAGTTTCAACAAGAACCCTAAGTTATGGAACACTTGGAGAAACTGTAATGGTGCACATAACCAAAAAAGACACTTCTCAAAGCTAAGCCAAGATAATATGTTGATGATATAAGGAGGAGAATTAAAAAAAAAAAAAAAAAGAGAAGAATTTTAGACCAGAAATTTTATGAAGAACTAAATCGGGGCAATGGAACTTTTCCAGTCTTAATGGGAACACTTAAATGTAGATTTTAAATTAAATCAAAGTGCCATTCCATGCAAAATTGATGGTGGTCTACAAATAAGAACTTAGACAACGTGACAACTCCATTGGTTTGACTCTCCTCCTTGTATAGACTTTATTGTAACGTTATGGTCTTTGTACGTAAGGAGAATCACTATCTTTTCTTACGATAGTCTAACATGTTTTATTCAAGTATTCTATCAAAAAAAAAATGAAAATTATGTTTACATTGGTACATCATCAACCGTTGACGATGGCAGATGACAAAAGTGCTTTGAATGCTGCCAAAATCGTAGCCTGATATGAATTAAAATGTAAGGGTGGGGGGTGGAAACAGAAAACTGTTATCTTGGACTGTTGCCACAAAGACACATGGATTGCTTTTGGTCTAATTACATTGCTCTGCAATATAACTGAAATATGTCGGAATACATAACACTTGAGTGTCTTTGATGGATGTTACAGAACGTCCTTTTGCCGAAGAAGGACACATTGGGCGCATGGATAAAAAGATCTCAAGTGAATTTATAATCTTGACGTTGAGGAAACGCGGTGGTATTTTTGTCCTGTTAAAGGCCAATTTGTATCTAGGTCATGCGATTCGCCCTCTGCATGCGCCCCAGACTGTTACGCAAGGCTATTGACAAAAACAAGGGACTGTCCTTAACTTACTAAAATGGAATAAACCTTTTGAAGCAAAGCCTGGAGACGTGAGGTTCAAATTCCATCTCCAGGAGAAGTATGACTTTATTAAGATGAGCTAAGCGATACTCTTAGGTTTGTTTAATGTAGATTGAATTATTCTTGCTGCTGAATCTCTCTAAGCGTGAATTGAAACTTATGATCTAGCTGTTATTTATTAACTTCGTAAGCCCTGCCGTGGAAGGTGTTCAATTAAACATTGACCTCTACAGATGAATGATACGACAAAAAAATGTCCAAATAAAAAGAAAACATGGTGGTGAACCAAAATGCACGTTTTTTTTGTTTCTTTTTTGTCAAATCAATTTATAACTATTTGAGAAAGGTTATTGCTTATCATCTAAAATTATACCAGCACCACATTCCCTAATAGGAACATTAGCAAGAAAGTGGGAAATCTATGGGATTTTAACCACATAGTGACCGCCGCACGCACTTATACGTCGAAACAATGGCACGGGCAAGCAAATGAGCGTACCTGTACGTCCCTTTAAATTTGCCGCCAGCGAGCACGTGCATTTATTACTGATGTAGCACTACCACCATAGAGGTTGCTGAGTATAGACTTCCCTGGGCCTCCCTCTGATTAAGCAATGTTTGGGTATCCACACGAGGTGCACACTTATCCGTCCAAAGACCTGGTAGAACTTGGATAGGAGAAGGGATTTGTGGGATACTCCAACTTTGCACAGAAGAAGACAAAAGGTTTGCCGCAAATGCAGCGAGAATATAAATAAATATATCTATGTGCTAAAAAATTGTATGTGATTAGAAAATATGATCATTTTGTGAAAAAATACTATACACAATAAAAAAAAAAAAAAAAAAAAAAAAAAAAAAAAAAAAAATGAGTGAACAAAATTAAATAGTCACTAATATAAGAAATGGAATGTCCTGAACAAAAAAATTGCAATCGATGTCCAAATCCAAAAGAGGTGATGTCCTCTATGCACAGATATAAAAAAGGAAGAAGACCTTCACCCAATAAAGCATGGAGGCTTACCAGATCAAGTGGACTCTGCCAGCTATACAGACTGGAGAGTCACATAAGCTTTGGATCATCCAGCGTGGATCGAAGCCTCATAGAACTGCCGGTGACAGGGATGTACGTCAGTATAGTAATCCGGGAGGGGGACTTCAGTTTCCAGGGCTTGATGCTCAGTAGGTATACGTTGAGAATGGTGTGTAGGAGAAAAGAAGGAGCAATAGTGTGATACCGTCACGGTATTAAAAGATTTAATAAGTAATGAACTTACATGGATCAGGATAAAAAAAGCGCGCTTGCAGTCATAATGTGGCGACAGTAGAATCTTCCCTAGGGAAGATTCTACTGTCGCCACATTATGACTGCAAGCGCGCTTTTTTTATCCTGATCCATGTAAGTTCATTACTTATTAAATCTTTTAATACCGTGACGGTATCACACTATTGCTCCTTCTTTTCTCCTACACACCATTCTCAACGTATACCTACTGAGCATCAAGCCCTGGATAACTGAAGTCCCCCTCCCGGATTACTATACTGACGTACATCCCTGTCACCGGCAGTTCTATGAGGCTTCGATCCACGCTGGATGATCCAAAGCTTATGTGACTCTCCAGTCTGTATAGCTGGCAGAGTCCACTTGATCTGGTAAGCCTCCATGCTTTATTGGGTGAAGGTCTTCTTCCTTTTTTATATCACCACACAAGAGTGTGCATAGAGGACATCACTTGTTTATATTGAACACTTATAGCTTTTGGATTTGGACATCGATTGCAATTTTTTTGTTCAGGACATTCCATTTCTTATATTAGTGACTATTTAATTTTGTTCACTGGTTACTGGTCATTTTTTTTTTTTTTTTTTTTTTTTTTTTTTTTTTTTTTTTTTTTTTTTTATTGTGTATAGTTGGTTATTTTTTCACAAAATATTCTTTCTATGATCATATTTTCTAATCACATACAATTTTTTAGCACATAGATATATTTATTTATATTCTATTTATTTAGCGCTACACATTTTTTTATCCACATTATTTTTTGCTTATTGTTTTCTATTAGCTGTGTTTAGCGGCTCACATTATTTACCTAAAGCAGCGCGATATTTCTCCAATCTATCTACAGGTGACAAATGCACCCCGATGGAGACAGAGGTGCACCGCAAGGTAGTGAACCCAATAGCAGACTGCTGTGGATGGACAGGAAACGTGAACCCAAGATTCCCCAGGGCACGGAGTCTAAGGTCCAGCAGGTGTTCACCAGAGCATCTAGTGGTGAGGATGGCCTTCGCTGCAACTGAACCCAGGTGGCGGCCCCTGGGATCCCCCAGGTCACGTTCCGTAGGGAGAGAGGGGAAGCAGCCACTGAGGACACAGGGGATGGTGCTGGGTAAGCCAAGGTCGGGGCAACAGGCAGACATGGGTAAGCAAGGGACAGGGTCACAGGCAAACAGGAGTAGTCAGAGATGAGCCAAAATCGGTACACAGAAAGGTAAACGTAGCACATGGCAGACAGGAACACAAGCTAACAAACAAAGTTGAAGAGCAAAGCAGACCTGCAGTGCGCTAGTTAATATAGCCTTCCTGAAAAGGCCTGGAGTGGAGCCATACAGGGAGGAGAGCTGATAAAGGGCAGCCAGAAAGAGTCAGGCCTCTGATGGCCACATGGAGGAGAAGGTAAGCTGCCAGACATTATTGCATGTCCATGACAGCCTCACTTGATTGAACTGATTAGCAGATCCTCTGCTGAACCATACAGCATTAGTATGGAAGAATAAGTAAATTAAAGTGGGAAGGACAAAGGGATTTTAATGGTGCTTACAAATAATAATGAGAACCAAATATTTAGAGAGAAAAATATTATATAAATGTAATGAGAATCAAGTTAAAAATGTAGCAGAAACAATTTGTTCACTGATATACATCAAAGAGATGGTCACAAAGCAGGTATTTGGCTACAGCAAAGATTTTAAATTGGTATACTATCCTGACATGTTTCACCTGGTAGCTTCATCAGGGGATATACGAATCAATCAAAGAATTCATGAAACTATACAAAGATATAAAAAAGAACAACATAAGTAACAAAATTGCCAAATATAAACCTAGTATTTCATTATTATATCAAAAGGTATTTAACAATGTTGTCACGTTTGCCACAAGAAGAGGGGTTCTTACTGCGCCAAACTTCCCAGAGGTGACCACTGTCAGTACTGGGGATGAACCAAATGGAAAAACGGGGGTCCTGCGCAGTCACAGAAGACAAACAATGACCTGGCAATAGAGTGAACAAATAAATAAAGCCAGGTCGTGTGTCTTCTGTGACCGCGCTGGACCCCAATTTTTTAGGATTTGGTTCACCCTTAGTACTGGCAGTGGTCACCTCTGGGAAGTTTGGCGCGGTAAGCTTCCCTCTCCTTGTGGTGCATATGGGAATATTGTTGCATACCTTTGATATGATATACTAGGTTTATATTGACCACAGTCTCCACTTAATCCTAGGCATTGATAAACACCCCTGCGTGCACCGGCGCAGAAGACCTCGCCCACAACTAAGTTGTAGAAAGTTTCTTGAATCTTAAAATGAAAGGAATAATAAAAACCAAAAAGAACTGAAGATAGTGACAACTGTAGCGTCCCTTACGCTAATGTCCACTAACACTAGTGGTCTATGTAAAAGTGGTGGTCAGTGGAAAATTGCCACTTTTGCATTGGTAGTCAACAACCTCAGGAGGAACCCTGGTTGAAAAAGGCTGGACCTAAGCAATGAAAAACTCAATGAAAAACTCCTCACCACAATCACTACGTAAAGCCCTCTTCTTAGAACAGAAGGTATTCATATGTCTCATTCCATTCCATATGCCAAAAATAAGATGGTTATTTCGTTATTCAGGACAGCCGGTTGGCTTTATGCTCCACAGGAACAAGGTAAGAGAAGAAATAATGCTGGGATATGGTCTAGAAAGGGAAATGGAGGTTTGGTTGTAACTTTGGGGCATGCCTGGACAAACACTACATATGTTGTTGGCCCATTTTTCTCAACCTGTAACCCCCCCCCCCCCCTAAATAATAAGACAGCTGTGCATGTTTTATCAGAGGAAAATGGAAACTCTCTCCACACTGCCTCCTCCTTGCTGATTGGTGAAGAACCCCAACCCTCAACAACTAGCAGGGGCGTAACTAGAAATCACAAGGCCCCATAGCAAAATGTTTTATGCCCCCCCCCTGCAAACAGCCCCCTCCTCCACAAAAGAAAGAACTAATGCCATTGAACAACAGATTACCACACTCATGGCACAGTACCCAGGCACCTGCCACATGTTGCGGATTGTCCACTTGTCACGTCACCTGCCACAAGTTACAGATTGTCACTTGTCACGTCACCTGCCACATGTTGCGGATTGTCCACTTGCCAAGTCTAAACTCCAGCAACAACTGTTCCCCTATTTGAGGCTCCAGCATTGGCGTCTGGTGCTCAAATTTTTTGGGAGGGCGCAAACGAAAAAAGAAAAAAATTGCAGCCTCACTGTGCCACTGGCTCTGATAGGCACTTCTGCACCAGCTGCCGTTATTCAGGTGGTCGGCGCTCAAGGTCAACAATAACTTACATTCATGCAATGCATGAATGTATGTTATTTCAGTGGCGGTCCGAGAGCCAGAGGGGGCGGTGCTCCAGCGCCCTCTATAGACGGACCGCCACTGGGCTCCAGCCTGAGACTCGAGTCCGACGTGACTCACTGACGTCACTCGCCTGAGACTCGAGTCCAACGTGACTCACTGACATCACTCGCCTGAGACTCGAGTCCGATGTGACTCACTGTCAATCGCCTGAGACTCGAGTCCGACGTGACTCACTCATGTGACTCTTCTCTTCAGTGGAGCCACACCTAGTATTTTAGGTGGATCTTGGTGCATCAGGTCCCCTGAAGAATGGGGTCTGTCTGTAGCACCTACTTCTGACAAGCAGTGTGTAGGTCTTTGGTCTTGCCCTGAAACTCTTGGAGGGGAGAGTAGGTTACCTTGGGGTCAGTTTCTCCCCCTCCCATTGGGTCTCGTCTCAGGGAAGCCCCACCTAGTACTTGGTAGATCTTGCTTCAGCAGGTCCCCTGAAGAATGGGATCTGTGTGTAGCACTTACTTCTAACTAGTAGGGTGTAGTTCCTCTGACTTGCACTAAAACTCTTGGAGGGGAGTGGAGCCCCACCTTGTACTTTGCTCGATCTTGTTTCTGCAGGTCTCCTGAAGAGTGGGGTCTATCTGTAGCACTTACTTCTGACTGGTAGGTATAAATCCTCTGACTTGCTCTGAAAGTCTTTGATGGGAGGGCATGTGGCCTTATGGTCAACTTCTCCTTCTCCCATGGGGTCTCCCTTCCCCCTTCGGGGCAGCCCACCTAGTACTTGGGTGGGCCTTGCTTCAGCAGATCCCCTGAAGAATGGTGTCTGTCTGTAGCACTTCTTACCAGTAGGGTCTAGGTCTTTGGACTTGCTCTGAGACTCTTGGAGGGGAGGGCATGTGGCCTTATGGTCAACTTCTCCCTCTCCCATGGGGTCTCCTCCTTTCGGGGAGAGCCTACCTAGTACTTGGGTGGGCTTTGCTTCGGCAGGTTCCCTGAAGAATGGTGTCTGTCTGTAGCACTTCTTACCAGTAGGGTCTAGGTCTTTGGACTTGCTCTTAGACACTTGGAGGGGAGGGCACATGGCCTTATGGTCAAGTTCTCCCCCTCCAATAGGGTCTCCCCTCAGGGGAGCCCTACCTAGTTTTTGGGTGGACCTTGCTTCAGCAGGCCCCCTATAGAATGGGGATTGTCTGTAGCACTTCTAACTAGTAGGGTGTAGGTCCTTTCCTAGTACTTGGGTGGGTCTTGCTTCGGCATGTCCCCTGAAGAATGGTGTCTGTCTGTAGCACTTCTTACAAGTAGGGCGTAGGTCTTTGGACTTGCCCTGAATCTCTTGGAGGGGAGGGCATGTGGCCTTATGGTCAAGTTCTCCCCCTCCCATGAGGTCTTCCTTCAGGGAAGCCCCACCTTGTACTTGGGTGAACCTTGTTTCTTGTTTCAGCAGGTCCCCTGAAGAGTGGGGTCTATCTGTAGCACTTACTTCTGAGTGGAAGGTATAAGTCCTCTGACTTGCCCTGAAAGTCTTGGATGGGAGTGCATGTGGCCTTATGGCCAACTTCTACCTCTCCCATGGGGTTTCCCTTTGGGGGGAGCCCACCTAGTGCTTGGATGGACCTTGTTTCGACAGGTCCCCTGAATAATGTTGTCTGTAGCCCTTCTTACCAGTAGGGTCTAGGTCTTTGGACTTGCTCTTAGACTCTTGGAGGGGAGGGCACATGGCCTTATGGTCAAGTTCTCCCCCTCCAATGGGGTCTCCCTTCAGGGGAGCCCCACCTAGTTTTTGGGTGGACCTTGCTTCTGCAGGCCCCCTATAGAATGGGGATTGTCTGTAGCACTTCTAACTAGTAGGGTGTAGGTCCTTTCCTAGTACTTGGGTGGGTCTTGCTTCGGCATGTCCCCTGAAGAATGGTGTCTGTCTGTAGCACTTCTTACCAGTAGGGTCTAGGTCTTTGGACTTGCTCTTAGACTCTTGGAGGGGAGGGCACGTGGCCTTATGGTCGAGTTCTCCCCCTCCAATGGGGTCTCCCTTCAAGGGAGCCCCACCTTGTATTTGAGTGAACCCTGCTTCCACAAGTCCCCCTGTAGAATGGGGTCTGCCTGGTTTCAGCTGGGTAGACCACACATAACTAATCCCCACCAGCAGTCTTCCCGGGGGTCAGGGCACGGGTCCTTTCTCTTTGGAGGTCGACCAGGTAATACATCCTGTGCACTTTTTTTTGTGTGCTTACTTTTTATTACACCACATGTATAGTTTTGCGTGCACACACTGCACAGTGTGGCAAGTTCTCAGCTCTCTACAAGCAATTAGGATAAGGTGACCAGATTTTTTAAATTAAATCCAGGGACATATTTTTTCTTTACTAGTAATGGCAACAATCAGCGACTCTCTGCCCGTCGTCGCCTCACAGCCTCTCAAGTCTTACTCTTCGGGCCCCGGCTACTACTGGATAGGGAGCGGAGGAAGATCACTCCACCAGGGAACGCAAGGAGATAGGCAGGTGGCTGACCAGGATTTGAGCCAAAGCAGAAGAACATGCGAGCGAAGCTGAATGGGCATGCACCCGAAACTGAAGAAATATTCCCTCCGCTCCGACCAGCACATCAGAAAGGGGCACAGATAATGGGAAAAATACAACCCCCCTATGCTAGTAGGCACGGCGGAGCGGGGTGTGTAATTCAATTTTTTTATTTCAATTCTGCACTGACTGTCTTTGAAATTGCCCCTGTCCCCTATTAAATCCAATCTGGGGACAAAACCGGGGACAGACTTGGTCTGGGGACAGTGTCCTCAATCAGGGGACTGTCCCCCAAAACTGGGGATGTCTGTTCACCCTAAATTAGGAGCTCACTGGATTTCTGGCAGATCAAGTTATTTTTCTGTACTTGCAGTGTTAAGGGATAAAACATGGCGAAATGTACATGTATTGGACAGTTGTGCTGAATATTTCTATTGTTATTATTATTATTGTTATATATATTATTATTTTTCCCCAACATACACTTTTCACCAGGAAATATAAAATTCTCCTAAGCTTAGTATTGAATAATGTATTGTAGTAGAATTATTATTTACTTTTTCCAAACTGCTGGAGGGTTTTTTGTTGCCTTACCCAAATAATAGTGAAGGCAATTATAAAAATCAAGCACCCTAATGACTATTTACTGATCGAGCACAAAGACTATGAATAATGTCTAATAATGTCAAGAAAAAGTCGTTGTAAATAAAGAGCGCAATGCCAAGAGACGTTACTCAACAAAACATTCAAGTCCTGCTAATCAAGTCAAATTAGAATTGATAAAGTCCAAAGAAGATTGTTGGCCGGCAGTCTTTTTTTTTTTAAAAGAGACATCAGAGACAGCAACCAAAATTCAGCAGACTGCCCCCTCATGGCGAGTATGGGAGAAAAAAATGTTTGGATGTTTATTATTACAACTTTAGATTGTCCTAAAACCACACTGACTCATAATATACAAAAAAAAATAAAAAATCTTCAACATGGCTACCGAGGAACAATGTAACATATGGTGGAAAGGTCCCATTAGAAGATTCTTCTGGAAACGAAGAGCTTTTTTTTACTCTGTTACCAACCTTAACCACTTAAGACCCGGACCATTATGCAGGTTAAGGACCTGGCCCCTTTTTGCGATTCAGGACAGCGTCACTTTAACTGACAATTGCGCAGTCGCGCGACGTGGCTTCCAAACAAAATTGGCGTCTTTTTTTTTCCCACAAATAGAGCTTTCTTTTGGTGGTATTTGATCACCTCTGCGGTTTTTATTTTTTGCGCTATAAACAAAAATAGAGCGACAATTTTGAAAAAACAATTTTTACTTTTTGCTATAATAAATTTCCCCCAAAAATATATAAAACAATATTTTTTTCCTCAGTTTAGGCCGATACGTATTCTTCTACCTATTTTTGGTAAAAAAAAAATCGCAATAAGCGTTTATCGATTGGTTTGCGCAAAATGTATAGCGTTTACAAAATAGGGGATAGTTTTATTGCATTTTTATTATTATTTTTTTACTACTAATGGAGGCGATCAGCGATTTTTTTTTCGTGACTGCAACATTATGGCCGACATATCGGACAATTTTGACACATTTTTGGGACCATTGTCATTTATACAGCAAAAAGTGCTATAAAAATGCACTGATTACTGTGAAAATGACAATTGCAGTTTAGGAGTTAACCACTAGGGGGCGCTGTAGGGGTTAAATGTGACCTCATATGTGTTTCTAACTGTAGGGGGCGGGGCTGGACGTGTGACGTCAGTGATCGTGTTTCCCTATATCAGGGAACAGACAATCACTGGCATTGCCACAATGAAGAACGGGGAAGGTGTGTTTACACTCACCTCTCCCCATTCTTCAGCTCCGCTGACCGATCGTGGGACACCGGCGGCAATCGGGTCCGCGGGTCCCGCGGGCGCGGTCACGAAGTTTCGGACTGGGTTACGAGCACGCTTCCAGCGGTGCTCGTGCGAACCCATGGCTGGGGTTAAAAAGACATGCCATTCTGCCGACGTATATCGTATATATATATTTTTTAAATACTTTTTTTTATTATATTAGTATTTTTATTTTATTGTTTTTATTTGCATGTTTAAATGTAAAAAGTCCTGTGTATTGCTCTCCAAGTCTCCAAATCTCAAAATTCTTCTTCTTGTTTTTTTTTTTTTTTTTGCTGCTGTGATGGGACTTCCTGTTAGAAGGTGGCTACATTGGTTCTCCAGTTGCCTTCAGAAGTCAACAAATTAGTAAATAGAGTCCACCTTTGTGTAATTTAATCTCAGTATAAATGCATCTGTTCTGTGAAGCCCTCAGAGGTTTGTTAGAGAACCTTAGTAAACAAACCGCATCATGAAGGCTAAAGAACACACCAGACAAGTCAGGGATAAAGTTGTGGAGAAGTATAAAGCAGGGTTAGGTTATAAAAAAAAAAAAATCTCCCAAACTTTGATCATCTCACGGAGCTTCTGTTTAATCCATCATCCGAAAATGGAAAGAGTATGGCACAACTGCGAACCTACAATGTTTTTGGTTGTCACATGACAAAATGTGTAAAATTTCAAGGGGTATGAATACTTTTTCAAGGCACTGTATGCATTGGCCCGTAAAACTTTTACATTGAGACAATGGGGTCCTCAGATCCCACTTCACCATGTGTGTTTATAGTTATTCCTTGACCCAACGATTCATCTTTACTTACGACTGCAACCCAAACAGATATTGCCTTATAGATAAAATAAAGTTACTTCCAAATGTGTGGTCATTTTTGGGGAATATATCTATCACATAGACAATCTGAGCTCAAATTAAATAGGTACGTAGTATATTGATTGACTCCCAATTTTTTGTGATGAAAAAAAACGACGTTTTCTGTGAAGTAAAAAACAAAGTTTTTGAAACGTCACTTTCAAAGACGATGTTGCATACACACCATCGTCTTTTTCACAAAAAGCGAGGTTACGTTCACCACTCTTTTCCATTGAAGCTCGCTTCATAACTAGCTTCTGGGCATGCGCGGGTTGAAAAACGTCGTTTTAAACGACGTTTTTGCTACACACGGTGACTTTTTGTGAAACAAAAAACGACGTTTTGAAAAACGACACAAAAAATTCAAGCATGTTGGATTTTTTTTTTTGTTGTTTTTTTTTTAAGACAAAAAACAAAGTTTTGCCCACACACAGTCATTTTAAATGACGTTTTAAAAAACGTCGTTTTTTTTCATTGCAAAAAACGACCGTGTGTACGCGGCATAAGCAGTAGACGCCTCAAACGCAACAAATTACTTTTCCATACTTATATGGATGACAAGTTCACGTCATTATAATAGTAAATGATGTAAGTAGTATAGTCCTAGAGATAATGCTCTTCAAAACTGCTGTCAGTGATGTCCTCACTCTCTAGTGAATGGATAGGCTGCATTCTCAGTGATGTCACCGGTCTCTAGTGAATGGATAGGCTGCATTCTCAGTGATGTCACCAGTCTCTAGTGAATGGATAGGCTGAATTCTTAGTGATGTCACCGGTCTCTAGTGAATAGATAGGCTAAATTCTTAGTGATGTCACCGGTCTCTAGTAAATGGATAGGCTGCATTCTCAGTGATGTCACCAGTCTCTAGTGAATGGATAGGCTACATTCTCAGTGATGTCACCGGTCTCTAGTGAATGGATAGGCTGAATTCTTAGTGATGTCACCGGTCTCTAGTGAATAGATAGGCTGAATTCTTAGTGATGTCACCGGTCTCTAGTAAATGGATAGGCTACATTCTCAGTGATGTCACCAGTCTCTAGTGAGTTGATAGGCTACATTCTCAGTGATGTCACCGCTCTCTAGTGAATGGATAGGCTTCATTCTCAGTGATGTCACCGGTCTCTAGTGAATGAATAGGCTGCATTCACAGTGATGTCATCGGTCTCTAGTGAATGGATAGGCTGAATTCTCAGTGATCTCACTGGTCTCTAGTGAATGGACAGGCTGAATTCTCAGTGATCTCACTGGTCTCTAGTGAATGGATAGGCTGCATTCTCCGTGATCTCACCGGTCTTTAGTTAATGGATAGGCTGCGTTCTCAGGGATGTCACCAGTCTGTAGTGATTGGATACGCTGCATTCTCAGTGATCTCACCGGTCTCTAGTGAATTAATAGACTGCATTCTCAGTGATGTCACCAATCCGTAGTGATTGGATAGGCTGCATTCTCAGTTATGTCACTGGTCTGTAGTGATTGGATACGCTGCATCCAAGTGATGTCACAGGTCTGTAGTGATTGGATAGCCTGCATTGTTTGGATTTCACTAGTCTTTAGTGAATGGATAGGCTGCATTCTCAGTGATGTCACCGGTCTCTGGTCAATAGATGAGGTTGAGTGGTCAATCATTAAACAGTATCAAATGTCCCAGTCTTCTATGTATAAAAATCCGGTGTATTGGGATACATCCAGATGAAGACTTCCACAGTAAAGTGCACATTTTATAGTATTCTTGATCTCTGGCCTCTGAATAGGATGTACGTCATTAACCCTTGTCACACCTATAGGAGGAGATTTGGATGAATTTATACGGGCATCTCTGCAACGCGCAGATCAGGAGATCAGACAGGTTCTCCAGAAACTTGACTCTGGCACTGGCCTACCCGTGTCTCCAGAGCTTACTCCAGAAGACATAGATATTCGGAAGGAGGTGGAACAACGGTTACGGGAAGAGATCCGATCAATGGAAATGTTCCGAGATGCTAACACCCAAACCCCCGAGGACATCCTACATGGTACGATAAGTGGAAAAATAGACAATAAATACAATGATTCAAACATGACACCAATTATTCCTAAAACTATTTAAACACAAGCTTCGTCATACAAATAAAATTGATTTGTAAAATTTGTAGAAAAAGCCATCAACAGAATTAAGAGGGGACTTCCAGCCAAAAAGTTGCCTTTATTTTGTATAGAGTTACAAAGTGCCAGCAGAGCCGTTTGAAGGAATTTGGGGGCCCCAAGCAAAATGGACACGGAGGCCCCCCAACCCCCCCCCCCCACTCACAGGGAGGGAGGGGAGTAAAAAGAACATGGGGAGGAGTAAAAAGAACATGGGGAGGGGGGAGTAAAAAGAACATAGAGGAGGGGAGGTTCCCCCTTTGTCCTTCTTAGGCGGCGTACACACGACCGAGGTTCTCGCTGGAAACCAGCGAGGACCTCGGCCGTGTGTACGCTCTCGGCGAGCTTCCCGTCGGGAAGCCCGTCAAGCAGAAATAGAGAGCACGCTCTCTATTTGCTCGACGGCCCGCCTGGATGAATGGCTGGTTGCCATTCCCAACGGGCGGGTCGCCGATTTCGACGGCCGGCAGAGAACCTCGACGGGCGGAACGATGTGTTCTGCCCGTCGAGGTTCTCTGCCGTGTGTACGCGGCCTTAGAAGGAAGAGGAGCTGCTCTGCCAATCTACACAGAGATGGGGAAGTGACGACTCGAGGCAGGCTGGCAGCAGTGCTGCAGGCTCTCTATAGAGCGCTCTGGCAGCTGTAGAAAGGGCGGCATGCAAGGGCCCTGCTTGGGGCCCCAGACCAGGTCAGGGCCCCAAGCAATTGCTTGGTTTGCCTGCCTTGTAGCGACAGGCCTGAGTGTCAGAACCTCTGCTGGGTTAATAATTGCTACCTGTGTCCCTATTGGGGAGGTTTCCTCCAACTTCTCATCAGGGTAATACTACATGGGGGAAATCTCCCCATCAGGAACAGTCTAATGCCGCGTACACACGATCGGATTTTCCGGAATTCTGCTCAAGCTTGGCTTGCACACACACGGTCACACAAAAGTTCTCTGAACTTTCGTCCGTCAAGAACGCGGTAACGTACAACACTATGAGGTGCCGAGAAAATTAAGTTCAATGCTTCCCAACATGCACCGAATTGTTTCAGAGGATGCATCGGAATTTTGCACGTCGGAATTGCCACAGGCGATCGGATTTTCCTGTAGGAATTTTTTCCGTCTGAAAATTTGAGAACCAGCTCTCAATCTTTTGTTGGTGGAAATTCCGACAGCAAAAGTTTGATGGAGCCTACACACGGTCGGAATTTCCATTCAAAAGCTCACATCGGACTGTGTATGGGGCATAAGGTTAAATGATAAATCTTTTCACTTTAAAGTATATCTAAACCAGTGGCTGTGAACTTGAAAAATAAAATAATAGATCAGGGGTCAGGCTCGAAGAACCAGTTGCTATAGCAGTGGGAAGCTTACACAAGAACCAGCAGGATAGGTACACAGGCAGTCACCCTGGCGAATGCTGTGGGCTCACCTGAGGTGTGTGGTCAAAGTACTTACCGGTGTTCACCAGAGCTCCTGATGGTGGAGATGGATTTTGCTGCGTGTTGGTACCAGGTAGCGGTCCTCAGGGTGGCCTCAGCAGAAGGTGAGCAAGCTGGGGTCCAGTAGCGGATAAGCATGTAGGGATCAAACAGAAGCGTAGTAAGTAAACAAGCCAAAGGTCGGTAATAAGTAGTTGCAGGTTGAGATCAGGCAGAAGCGTAGTCGAAGAACAAGCCAAAGTTTGATAACAAGTGGTAGCAAAATATGGATGGCAGCAGGGAAGATAAGACGAGAGAGCACAATAATCTTGCTAACAGGAAGTGCAGAGACAAGGCTTAAATCAGGAAGTTCATTGGAAAAGCAAGGAGTCCAAGATTCCGCAGAATTCAAGACACAAGGCAAGGTTGTCCAATGGATCAGACAGGGAGCTGTCCAGCATCTCGGGTAGATCAGCAAGAAGAGTCATTACCAGACTCAGAAGAGGTCCCAGGTTGAAGTCCAGGCCCTGACAAATAGGGCCTCAAGTGTGGCCCCTGACACCCCAAGAAGGACACAAAATTGCAGTGTGATACCTTCTATTGAGGTGTATTGTATAAAGTTAGGCAGATCATTCAAAATGGTAGAATGCACATCAACACCCTAAAGTGAAGGTTCTGCACCTCACACTTAAGGGGTTATAAACCCTCGTGGTTTTTCACCTTAATGCATTTTTACAAATTAAGGTGAAAAACCTTCTCTCATGCTGCAGCCCCCCAGACCCCCTGGTCCGGATTCAGATACAATCGTGTATCTTTCCGGCGGTGTAGCGTATGCTATTTACGCTACGCCTCCGCAACTTTTACAGGCAAGTGTCTTATTCAGAAAGCACTTGCTCCGTAAGTTGCAGCGGCGTAGCGTAAATTGCCCGGCCTAAGGGCGCCTAATTCCAAATAGGCATGTAGGGGGCGTGATCCATGTAAATGAATTCATGACCCCACCTAATTTACGTATTTTCTGAACAGCGCATGCGCCGTCCGTGGTGTATCCCAGTGCGCATGCGTGAAATCCCGTCGCAAGTAGTCAATGTAAACGACGTGAACTTAACTTAGGCCCATCCCCATTCCCGAACGATTTACGCAAACGGCGTAAACGACGTACAATTCGACGCTGTCCCGACGTCCATACTTAACATTGGCTGCGCCTCATATAGCAGGGGTAACTTTACGCGGGACTAACGCTTACGCAAACAACGTAAAATACGACGCCCGGCCGCAAGTACGTTCGTGAATCGGCGTATCTCCCTAATTTACATATTTGACGTGTAAATCTACGGAAGCGCCACCTAGCGGCCAGCGTAAATATGCAACTAAGATACAACCGTGTAACAGACTTACGCCACTCGTATCTTAGAAGATATCCAGCGTATCTTGTTTTCTGAATACAGAAAAAAGATACGCCGGCTACTCTTAGAAGTTACGCCAGATTCAGATAGTATTTACGACGGCGTATCAAGAGATACGCTGCGTAAATACTAAGAATAGCCGGCGTATCTTTTTTTGCTATTCAGAAAAGAAGATACGCTGGAATTCTGTTACACCGTCATATATTAGTTGCAGTTTTACGCTGGCCGCTAGGTGGCGCTTTCGTCGTTTTACGCGTTGAATATGTAAATTAGGGAGTTACGGCGATTCCCGAACGTACTTGCGGCTGGCCGTCGTACTCTACGTCGTTTGCGTAAGCATTATTTCGGCGTAAGGTTACCCCTGCTATAGGAGGCGCAGCCAATGTTAAGTATGGACGTTGGGACTGTGTCGAATTGTACGTCGTTTGCGTAAATCGTTCGGGAATGGGGCTGGACGTAATTTACGTTCACGTTGTTTACATTGACTACTAGCGACGTGATTTCACGCATGCGCACTGGGATACGTCCACAGACGGCAAATGCACCGTTCAGAAAAAACGTCACTAACGTGGGGTCATGATTCATTTACATGAATCACGCCCTCATATTCCACATTTGAATTGCGCGGCCTTGCGCCACCACAGTTACACTACGCCGCCGTAACTTACGGCGTAAGTAGTTTCTGAATGAGGAAACTGCCACTGATAGTTACGGCGGCGTAGTGTATCTGAGATATGCTACGCCTGCCTATAGATAGGCAGAGGTATCTCAATCTGGCCCCTTGTTTTTTTTTACCTGAGCCCTGTCTTTCTTGCCCCAGGGACAGCTATGGCTGGTGTCTCGTGTCCTGATTGGATAGAATGATAGCAGTGCAGCCATTGGCGCTGCTGTCAATCAAATCCAATGACGTGGGCGCCAGGGGGCGGGGCCAAGTCCTGTTTTCTGTGTCAATAGACAAAAAAGCAGGACATGAAAAACATGCCCGCCTGGGTGTCCCAAAGGAGAGCGCTTCTCTGACGGGGCACTCAAGAAGTGGAGAAGCCACCAGCGCCACTGAGGGACCCCAGAAGAGGAGAATCAGTGCAAAACCAACTGCACAAAGGAGGTAAGTATGACATGTTTGTTATTTAAGAAAATAAAAAAGAGGGTTTGGTAAACCTTTAACCACTTCAGCCCCGGACCATATTGCTGCTCAATGACCGGGCCCCTTTTTACGATTCGGCACTGCGTCGCTTTAACTGACAATTGCGCGGTCGTGCGACAAAGTTACAGCGAATACAAAATAGGGCATAGTTTTATGGCATTTTTATTAATATTTTTTTTTTTTACTAGTAATGGCGGCGATCAGCGATTTTTTCGGTACTGCGACATTATGGCGGACACTTTTGACTCATTTCTGGGACCATTGGCATTTTTATAGCGATCAGTGCTATAAAAATGCATTGATTACTATAAAAATGCCACTGGCAGGGAAGGGGTTAACACTAGGGGGCGGAGAAGGGGTTAAGTATGTTCCCAGGGTGTGTTCTAACTGAAGGGGGGATGGGACTGACTGAGGGAAATGACTGATCGCTGTTCATACATTTCTCCCCCTGACAGAGACTCTGTAACGAGCGATCGCAGGTGCCGGCGGCGATCACGCCCACCCGTCACACGCGCGGGAGTCAGGAGCGAGCGTGTGCGTGCCTCCGGCGACGCATGCGTGCCCCCATTGGCTGCTCGGCGAGGTGACGTATAGCTACATGATCTCGCCCAGCAGAGCCGACCTACCACCGTATAACTGCGGCAGCTGGTCGGCAAGCAGTTAAGATGAAGTGGGAGTAAAATAAGCCCCGATCATTGGTGTCATGGGCAACATTAACAAACCCCCAGCATTGGTGTGAGTGGCCACAATAATAACACCCTGAATTGGTTTTAGAGGCTGCAAAAGCAACCTCCAACACTTTACACTTCCCTCCACATATTTGTGGTATGAAGCAGTGCAACTAAACCAGATTTGCAGTGAGCAGGGCTGTCTTAATGAGAGGGCACACCTGGGCACTGCCCAGGGGCCCCAGCTGCATGGGGGGGGGGGGGCCTGCCCTCTCCCCAAAGCAGCTGGTCCTTGAGCCCGGGCTGCCCCTTTACATCCAAGATATCTCCCTAGCACTCTGACGGTGACCCCTCTAAACCCTAGATATCCCTTACCTCCTACCTACTTGATTTCTGTTTACCTGCACTGTCTCCATTGTAGGGGCCCCAGAGCATTACTTTGCTCAGGGGCCCATGATGCCATTAAGACGGCCCTGGCAGTGAGATATGGCAATGTGACTCCTGTGCTGCTCACTGCAGGGGTGTATTTAGGTTTTGTGCTGCCCTAGGCCTGACGAAACCCGCACACCCACTACTTTATTTATGACGCACCCCTTCCTGTCAAGACTACACCCCTTCCTTTTTAAGACCAGAGGGCCCAGGGTGGGTGAGGACAGGAGGACATGGGATGAGGACAGGAGGACAGGGTGGGATGAGGACAGGAGGACATGGGACAGGGTGGGATGAGGACAGGGTGGGATGAGGACAGGAGGCGGTGGGAGGGGAACAGGGTGGGATGAGGAGGACAGGGTGGGATGAGGAGGACATGGTGGGATGGGACAGGGTGGACAGGGGGGATGGGAGGACAGGAGGACAGGGTGGGATCGGCCTAGGCCATAATACAGACTGTGGATAAAAAAGGAGCTAAATAATAGAATATAAATAAATATACATGTGGTATGTGGGATGAGGACAGGAGGACACAGTGCAATGGGAATGAGGACAGGGTGGGATGAGGACAGGAGGACAGGGTGGGATGAGGACAGGAGGACAGGGTGGGATGAGGACAGGAGGACAGGGTGGGATGAGGACAGGGACAGGACGCGGTGGGATGAGGACAGAGGGACACGGTGTCATTACATGGATGAGGACAGGGGGACAGGGTGGGATGGGGACAGGTAGACAGGCTTTTTTGCCGCATAGAGGACCCCCCCACAAATTTTTTTGTGCCGTTCACCCTAGGGGCCTGGGCCTTGTAGCGGCTCACATTATTTACCTAAAGCAGCGCGATATTTCTCCAATCTATCTACAACATAATACAGCACTGGCTCACTGTTCTCCTCGGAGAGAAAGCTGTACTTAATGGCTCGCAGTGCAAGAATCTCCCTGCTCTCTTTTTACCTATTCCCTGGATCTGGGCTTCCTCCAGGTCTGTTATCATAATCAGTGTGTTAATAGTGGTGGTGACTTTGTTTTTTATGTTCAGGTGAGCGAAAAGTGGAGTCCTGTGTAAATGAGGCCGTTGAAGTAACTCCCGATGTCTGCTGTTCGGAAACACAAACAGATGAGGAGAAAATTATCCCAATCAGGTAACAACACTTCATCATCCAGGAGAGCTGCTCAATAAGGAAAATCAGGTGTTCTGTATATAAGGAAAGGGACACATAAAGGCTTTGTGCTCGTAGGCTTAGAAGATGCCGCGTTTATAGATGTTTGTCTTTCTTTCTTTCTTTTTTTTGCCGTAAAAGCACCTCTATGTTAGGCTATATGCAGACAGCAGTGTTTAATTGCGTATTAGAAGAGGACAGAGGCAGACTAACAACTCATGGAGCCCCCAGGCAATAGAAAATCATGGGGCCCCCTGCACAGGGAGACACTGTGGGGGGGGGGGAGCACACAAGGGGTCACTTGGGGGGAGCAAACAGGGGGACATAGGGGAGGGAGAGGGCACGGAGACACTAGGGGGGGGCACACAGGGGGACACTGTGAGGGGGGAGAGAACACAGGGGGGACACTGTGAGGGTAAGCACACATGGGGACACTGTAAGGGGGGGAGCACACAGGGGGACACTGGGGGGGAGAGCACACAGGGGGACACTAGGGGGGAGAGCACACAGGGGGACACTGTGGGGAGGGGGGCACACAGGAGGACATTGTGGGATGAGAGAACACAGGGAGCACACATGGGGACACTGTGGGGGGGAGAGCACACAGGGGGACACTGTGGGGGGGAGAGCACACAGGGGGACACTGTGGGGGGAGCACACAGGGGGACACTGTGGGGGGAGCACACAGGGGGACACCGTGGGGGGAGCACACAGGGGGACACTGTGGGGGGGAGAGCACACAGGCGGACACTTTGGGGGGGAAGAGCACATAGGGGAACCCTGTGGGGGGGGGAAGCACACAGGGGGACACTGTGGGGGAGGGAGAGCACACAGAGGGACATTGTGGGGAGGGAGAGCACACAGGGGGACATTGTGGGGGAGGGAGAGCACACAGGGGGACACTGTGGGGGAGGGAGAGCACACAGAGGGACACTGTGGGGGGAGCACATAGGGGGACACTGTGGGGAAGGAGAGCACACCGGGGTACACTGTGGGGGGAGAGCACACAGGGAGAAACTGTGGGGGGAGCACACAGGGGGACACTGTGGGGGGAGCACACAGGAGGACACTTTGGGGGGGGAGAGCACACAGGGGGACAGTGTGGGGGGGGAGCACACAGGGGGACAGTGTGGGGGGGGAGCACACAGGGGGACACTGTGGGAGGAGAGCACACAGGGAGACACTGTGGGGGACCAGGGCCAGGCCCCCCCAACCCAAATTGACTCCCGTCACATATACCAAAGCCCATATTTACCTCTTTGAATGGTCGGACCACTGCTGTGCCCTTAATGAGGGGTTCCCACCATCCAATTTTTAGATGCAGGCACTGCAACTATAGAGAAAAGAGCAGGAAGTGGGATCAGCTAGGTCAGAATGGTTTTACAACAATCTGTCGCACCTCGTCCCATATAGTAGTGGATTCTATAATATGGACAGTGGGGGACTATACCGGTGCTAATACAAGGCATAAACTGGAGATTTTTTTAGAAAAAATATAATTTATTTTATACAAAACATAAGATATAGAAAATAATTGTCACAGAATATGATATAGATAGTACATAATTCATAACAATAACATATAAAAGCCTTAAAACCAGGCAAACCAGGTCATATTCTGTGACAATTATTTTCTATATCTTATGTTTTGTATAAAATAAATTATATTTTTTCTAAAAAAATCTCCAGTTTATGCCTTGTATTAGCACCGGTATAGTCCCCCACTGTCCATATTATAGCAGGCACTGCAACGTTTTATTACATGACAGGTTCTCTTTACATATCTCCTCCCACTCATCAGCTTGCAGATCTGATGAACCCACTGTCAACCTGATTGCCTTAAATTAAAAAATAATTAGGTGATTTTTAAAGGCATTCATAAGGTACACCAAGGCATATACATGTGACCTAAATGCATATATATATATATATATATATATATATATATATATATATATATATATATATATATATATATACTGTATATATGTGTGTAGGGTTTACTCTCGTTGTAGATAAGACAGTTCTGAGGGTGTAAAATCGCTGTCATTCACCTCCCTTCCATGAGCTCCTCCGCCGAATGTGGGCAGAACGAGACAATTACCTGCCTGTCACACGTAAAGCGTAGGACTTCAATCGGGGGATTCCAAATGGAAAATACATTTCATAGGGGAGGTAGTCACAAATCTAAATATAAAAACTTCAAGTAGCATCCAACAGCGAGTGATATATAAATCTCTAAATATAGAAGCAATTTTGTGTCATTTTCTAAGACTAGGTTCACATTTGTTGCAGAAAATTGCACTTCTTTTGTGAGATTTTTGTATGTAGGGGAGCCCATTGAGATTAATGGACTGCTTTTAGGCCTTTCACACTTTTTCGAGCGTTATTACAGCGTTTTTCTAGCAATATTACAGCGTTATTCGAGGCGTTATTACAGCGTTATTACAGCGTTATTCGAGCGTTATTACAGCGTTTTTCTAGCGTTATTACAGCGTTATTCGAGCGTTATTACAGCGTTATTCGAGCGTTATTACAGCGTTATTACAGCGTTATTACAGCGTTATTACAGCGTTATTACAGCGTTTTTCTAGCGTTATTACAGCGTTATTCGAGCGTTATTACAGCGTTATTACAGCGTTATTACAGCATTATACAGCGTTATTACAGCGTTATTACAGCGTTTTTCTAGCGTTATTACAGCGTTATTCGAGCGTTATTCGGTCGTTATTACAGCGTTATTCGAGCGTTATTACAGCGTTATTCAAGCGTTATTACAGCGTTATTCAAGCGTTATTACAGCGTTATTACAGCGTTTTTCTAGCGTTATTACAGCGTTATTCGAGCGTTATTCGGTCGTTATTACAGCGTTATTTGAGCGTTATTACAGCGTTATTTGAGCGTTATTACAGCGTTTTTCAAGCATTATTAGACCCCTTTCACACTGAAGCATTTTTCCAGCGTTTTAGCGTTAAAAATAGCGCTCTTATAACGCTCATAAAACACTCTCCATGCATCTCAATGGACCCTTTCACACTACGTTTTGCAAGCAGCATCTTTGGAGCATCTTTTGAGCGCTGAAAAAAACGCTCCAAAAAACGTCCCTCTCTATTGAAATGAATTGAAAAGCGCTGTAAAAAAGCCTTACCCTTTCACACCGAGGCACTGCAAAAACGCCCTAAAACTTTAGGGTCTTAGCGGTGCTTTACCAACACATTGGGATTGCAGATGAGGCTTCGTGCGAATAACGCTGTAATAACGCTGTAATAACGCTCAAAAACGCTTGAATAACGCTGTAATAGCGCTCGAAAAACAGCGTTTTTCGAGCGTTATTACAGCGCTTTTCGAGCGTTATTACAGCGTTTTTCAAGCGTTATTACAGCATTTTTTGATCGTTATTACAGCGCTTTTCGATCGTTATTACAGAGTTTTTCGAGCGTTATTACAGCGTTATTCGAGCATTATTACAGAGTTTTTCGAGCGTTATTACAGAGCTTTTCGATCGTTATTACAGAGTTTTTCAATCGTTATTACAGCGTTTTTCGAGCGTTATTCGAACAAAGCCTCATCTGCAATCCCAATGTGCTGGTAAAGCACCGCTAAGACCCTAAAGTTCTAGGGCATTTTTGCAGTGCCTCGGTGTGAAAGGGTAAGACGTTTTTACAGCGCTTTTCAATTCATTTCAATGGAGAGGGGCGTTTTTGGAGCGTTTTCTTCAGCGCTCAAAAGCTGCTCCAAAGATGCTGATGTGAAAGGGTCCATTGAGATGCATGGAGAGCGTTTTAATAGCACTATTTTTTACGCTAAACCGCTGTAAAAGCGCTTCAGTGTGAAAGGGGTCCAAATGTGACATGCAAAAATCACACAAAAATGGATGTCCACCATTGCACCTTCATAGGTAGGAATGGAGCCTTATGCCCCGTACACACGGTCGGAATTCCCGACAGAAAAAGTCCGATGGGAACTTTTGGCCGGAAATTCCGACCGTGTGTAGGCTCCATCTGACTTTTTCTGTCGGGAATTCCGACAGAAATAGATTGAAATCAGGTTCTTAATTTTCCGTTGGAAATTCCGACCGTGTGTACGGGGCATGAGGGATTGATTTTTTTATTTTTATTTTCGTTTAACCACTTAAGGACCACCTAACGCCGATATAAGTCGGCAGAATGGCACGGCTAGGCACAATCACATACCTGTACGTCCTCTTTAAGTGCCCAGCCGCGGGCGCGCGTCCGCGACCCGGTCCGAGGCTCCGTGACCACGGCCGCGGGACCCGCGTACCCGATCGCCCCTGAAGTCCCGTGATCCGTCACAGGAGCTCAAGAACGGGGAGAGGTGAGGTAAACACACCCTTCCCGTTCTTCATACTGGCAGTGTTACTGATCGACTGTTCCCTGATATAGGGAAAGGCGATCAATGACATCACAAGTCCAGCCCTGCCCCCCCTACAGTTAGAAACACACATGAGGTCACACTTAACCCCTACAGCGCCCCCTAGTGTAAGGTGACCAGATTTTTTAAATGAAATCCAGAGCCATATTTTTTCTTTACTAGTAATGGCAGCAATCAGCGACTCTCTGCCCGTCGCCGCCCACCTCACAGCCTCTCAAGTCTTACTCTCCGGGCCCCGGCTACTACTGGATGGGGTGCGGAGGAAGATCAATCCGCCAGGGAACGCAAGGAGATAGGAACGCAAGGAGATAGGCAGGCAGGCGGCTGGCCGGGACTTGAGCCAAGGCAGAAGAACAGAAGTGGAGCGGAATGGGCATGCACCCGAAACTGAAGAAATATTCCCTCCGCTCCGACCAGCACATGATCATCAGAAATGGGCACAGATAATGGGAAAAATACAACCCCCCTATGCTACCGTAGTAGGAGTGGCAGAGTGGAGGTGTGTGATTTTTTTTTTATTCTGCACTGAATGGGCCGGATTCATAAAGCTTTACGCCGGCGTATCTTGAGATACACCGACGTAAGTACAAATATGCGCCGTCGCATCTTTGCGCCTATTCTCAAAGCAAGATAAGCCGAAAAACATGGCTTCAGTCGTCCGACGTAACTTGCCTACGCCGGCGTATCGTGGGCGCATAGTTACGCTGGACGCATTCGGCGCTCCCATTAAAAATTTGCAAATGAGGAAGATACGCCGATTCACGAACGTAGATGCGCCAGTTACGCGGTTTGCGTAAGGGTTACGTCCGGCGTAAAGTTGTTCCACCATATAGGTGGCGCATCCCATGCAAAGGTATGGCCGTCAGAAAAGCCGTCGTTTTTACGTCGTTTACGTAAGTCGTACGTAAATGGGGCTGTGCGTAAGTTAGTTCGACGTCTCTTAGGCATTCTATCCGACGTGATTCTGAGCATGCGCACTGCGATACGTCCACGGACGGCGCATGTGCCATTCGTTCGGCACCTCATTTGCATGGGGTCACGGTTCATTATAATAAAACACGCCCACTGCCTTGCTATTTTGAATTACGCAGGCTTACGCCAGCCCATTTACACTACGCCCCCGTAACTTAGGAAGCAAGTGCTTTGTGAATACAGCACTTGCCTCTCTAACTTGCGGCGGCGTAGCGTAAAGACGATGCGCTACGCCCGCACAAAGATACGCCGCTCTACCTGAATCTAGCCCAACGTCTTTGAAGTTGCCCAAGCCCTGTTTAAATCCAATCCGGGGGCAAAACCGGGGACAGAATTGGTCCGGGGAAAGTGTCCTCAATCCGGGGACTGTCCCCTGAAACCGGGGATGTCTGGTCACCCTACCCTAGTGGTTAACTCCTAAACTGCAATTGTCATTTTCACAGTAATCAGTGCATTATTATAGCACTTTTTGCTGTGAAAATGACAATGGTCCCAAAAATCTCTCAAAATTGTCCGATGTGTCCGCCATAATGTCGCAGTCACGAAAAAAATCGCTGATCGCCGCTATTAGTAGTAAAAAAAAAATATTAATAAAAATGACATAAAACTATCCCCATTTTGTAAACGCTATAACTTTTGCGCAAACCAATCGTTTAACGCTTTTTGCGGGGTTTTTTACCAAAAATAGGTAGAAGAATACGTATCGGCCTAAACTGAGGAAAAAAAACGTATTTTTATATATATTTTTGGGGGGATATTTATTATAGCAAAAAGTGAAAAATATTGAATTTTTTTTTAAATTGTCGCTCTATTTTTGTTTATAGCGCAAAAAATAAAAACCGCAGAGGTGATCAAATACCATCAAAAGAAAGCTCTATTTGTCTTAAGTGGTTAACTGACAATTGCGCGGTCGTGCGACGTGGCTCCCAAACAAAATTGGTATCCTTTTTTTCCCACAAATAGAGCTTTCTTTTGGTGGTATTTTATCACCTCTGTGGTTTTTATTTGTTGCGCTATAAACAAAAATAGAGCGACACTTTTGACAAAAATGCAATATTTTTTACTTTTTGCTATAATAAATATCCCCCAAAAATATATAAAAAAAATGTTTAGGCCTAGTTTAGACTGACACGTATTCTTCTACATATTTTTGGTAAAAAAAAATCACAATAAGCGTTTATTGCTTGGTTTGCGCAAAAGTTACAGCGTATACAAAATAGGAGATAGTTTTATGCCATCTTTATAAAAAAAAAAATTACGATGGCGATCAGTGATTTTTTTCCGTGACTCCGACATTACAGCGGACACTTCTGAGGCCCCGTACACACGGCCGAGGTTCTCGCCAGAAACCAGCGAGAACCTCGCTGGGAGCTGCATTCCAGCGAGAACCTCGGCCGTGTGTACGCTCTCTGCTCGCCCCGCCCGTCGGGAAACCCGTCGAGCAAATAGAGAACAGGTTCTCTATTTGCTCGACGGCCCGTCGGGATGAATGGCTGGTTGCCATTCCCAACGGGCGGGTCACAGATTCTGACAGCCGGCAGAGAACCTTGACAGGCGGAACGATGTGTTCCGCCCGTCGAGGTTCCCTGTCGTGTGTACGCGGCTTCACACATTTTTGGGACCATTGTCATTTTCACAGCAATCAGTACTATAAAAATGCACTGGTTACTGTGAGAATGACACTTGCAGTGAATGGGGTTAACCACTAGGTGGCGCTGTAGAGGGTTAAGTGTTCCCTGCCTTGTGTTTCTAACTGTAGGGGGGATGGGCTCTCTGTCACATGACACTAATCTCCGCTCTGAGTACACAGAGCCAAGATCAGTGTCATTCTCACTAGGCAGAGCAAGGAGATGCTAGTTTACACAAGCATCTCCCTGCTCTATACCTCCGTAACACGATCGCGGGGATCCCCATGGCGATCGATTCCGCGGGACTTGTGGTTCGACTCATGGGGAAGGCGGCAGGGTTGTGAGCGTGACCACGCGGACAGGCATTTAAAGAGCCACGTACAGATACGTGATAATGCCTGTCCGTGCCATTCTGCCGACGTATATATGGTGTGGGCGGTCCTTAAGCTGTTAAATGTGACATGCAAATTTACAGAAAAATGGATGCACACCATTGCACCTTCATAGGTAAGAATGGAGCCTTGGGGATTGATTTACTAAAACTGGTGCATACAGAACCTGGTACAGCTTTGCATAGTAACCAATCATAGCTTCATCTTGTTCAATTAACCACTTAAGGACCGCCTACTGCACATTTACGTCGGCAGAATGGCACGGCTGGGCACATCAACGTATATATACGTTGGTTTTAGTACCCAGCCGTGGGTCGCGGGCGCGCGCCCGCGGGCGCGCGCCCCGCGACCCGGTCCGAAGCTCCAGGACCGGGACCGTGGGATTCGCGGACCCGATCGCCGCTGCAGTGCGGCGATCCGTCCCTGGAGCGGAAGAACGGGGAGAGCCGTGTGTACACACGGCTTCCCCGTGCTTCTCTGTGGCCGGAGCATCGATCGCGTCATCCCTGTAATAGGGGGACACGATCGATGACGTCACACCTACAGCCACACCCCCCTACAGTTGTAAACAACACATTAGGGCACACATTCCCTACAGCGCCACCTGTGGTTAACTCCCAAACTGCAACTGTCATTTCCACAGTAAACAATGCAATTTAAATGCATTTTTTGCTGTGAAAATGACAATTGTCCCAAAAATGTGTCAAAATTGTCCGAAGTGTCCGCCATATTGTCGCAGTCACGAAAAAAATCGCTGATCGCCGCTATTAGTAGTAAAAAAAAAATAATTAATAAAAATGCAATAAAACTATCCCTTATTTTGTAAACGCTATAAATTTTGCGAAAACCAACCGATAAACGCTTATTGCGATTTTTTTTACCAAAAATATGTAGAAGAATACGTATCGGCCTAAACTGAGGAAAAAAAATGTTTTTTTATATATTTTTGGGGGATATTTATTATAGCAAAAAGTAAAAAATATTGCATTTTTTTTTAAAATTGTCGCTCTATTTTTGTTTATAGCGCAAAAAATAAAAACCGCAGAGGTGATCAAATACCACCAAAAGAAAGCTCTATTTGTGGGAAAAAAAGGACGCAAATTTTGTTTGGGAGCCACGTCGCACGACCGCGCAATTGTCTGTTAAAGCGACGCAGTGCCGAATCGCAAAAACCCCTTGGGTCATTTGCCAGCGTATTGGTCCGGGTCTTAAGTGGTTAAAGTGAATGTAAACCCGAAATGTTTTATTTATTTGTTGATGTCACAATGTACAGTATAATATTTCCTATCATCTGTGCCCAGTCTTGCCACACAGAGTTAATTCAGCTCTGAGCAATCCTCTTTTATTGTTCAGTGAAATAAAACAGACTTAGGCGGCGTACACACGACCGAGGTTCTCGCTGGAAACCAGCGAGAACCTCGCTGGAAGCTGCATTCCAGCGAGGACCTTGGCCGTGTGTACACAGAGCGCTCGCCCCGCCCGTCGGGAATCCCGTCGAGCGAAAAGAGAGCACGCTCTCTTTTTGCTCGACGGCCCGCCTGGATGAATGGCTGGTTGCCATTCCCGACGGGCGGGTCGCCGATTTCGACGGCCGGCAGAGAACCTCGACGGGCGGAACGATGTGTTCTGCCCGTCGAGGTTCTCTGCCGTGTGTACGCGGCTTCACAGAGAAAAACCAAAGTCCATTCCGCCCCCTTGCTGAGAGAGTGCGCCCCGATCCCACTCCCCGCCAATCGGGAGGCAGGTCAGTGAGACCTGTTTCACGATTGGCCTAAGCGACAGGCAATCCTTTTGGATGCCTAGCACTGTGGAAGAGGAGACACGCTGGAGCTGAACCCACCGCTGCCCGGAGGACACAGGATGAGAGGAGGACACAGCTTGCCGCATAGCAAGTGCAGGACCTCCCGGGGGGGTGGCTGACAGTGCCACAGGGGCGCATAAGTGCCGCCCCAGTAGTGCTGGTTGTTTGCCACCCCCCTAGAAAAAAAAAAAAACACCAGCCGCCACTGTCGGTAACGAAGACACTTTGCTTAACTTCAGTGGGAAGAATTGAGGTCACTGACATGGTTCTGATGTCCAGTAAGCAGGGCCGTCTTTTCGCATGGGCATGCTGGGAAGTTGCCCGGGGGCCCCACTTGCTTGGGGGGCCCCACCTGGACAGCGACCCCAGCCAAGCAGGCCATCTAACTGAGCGGGCACCCCTGGGCACGGCCCATGGGGTCCCATCAGTGCCAGACTAATAGGTTCAGCTGTCAGACTCAGTCTCTGATGTCAGGGATGGGCGGGCCGATATTCGATTTCGACCTCCTGACTCCGCCTCACAAACAGAGCACCACCCTGCCCCTCCCTGACACTGCCTACCACACCAGGTCCTCCACCTGACTCCAGCCACCAGAGACCGGCACCTGGCCCCTCCTGACCCATCTCTGGCCACCACAGAGTGGAACCCGGCCCCTCCTCCTGACACCGGACACAAGAGAGCGGCGGCATTCCAGTGACATGAGCGGTCGAGTGAGATTGGTACTCCTTGATGGGCTGAAGAGGGTGGATGCCAGGGTCCCAAGGAGGGCCAAGAGTAATGTGGTGGCCCCCACGGTGCAGGCCATGAACTCCAGGTGCGGGCAGTGGAGAACACTGTGAGGGAGCCCATCGTCACCAAGACTTGGGAGAATGATAGAGAGCTGCAGAAGTGAGTGGCTAAAACTGCCAGCATGGCCTGAGTGACAAGGAACTGGTGGCAACTCACATACTGAATCTGGTGACAGGTGACGGTGGCAAGTGACACACTGTAATGTAGAAATATTGTACTTTCATTCATGAGAGTAGGTGCGTAATTTGGGGCAGGCTTGTAGGGGCCCCATAGCATTACTCTACCCAGGGGCACGTGATGCTAGTATAACATACCTCCCAATCGCCCCGGATTTCGTGGCAATGTCCCGCGATTCGTGGTAATTCCAGTGACCCCCTACCCCGCTCAAAAACTCAGACCCGCACTCTCCGAACCCCCCCCCCCCCGCTCAACAACTCAAATCCGTGGAACCCCCCGCTCAACAAGGTGTCCCTCATTCCCATCTCAAAAAGTTGGGAGGTATGCTGACATGGTTCTGAGGTCCAGTAAGCAGGGCCGTCTTTTCGCATGGGCATGCTGGGAAGTTGCCCGGGGGCCCCACTTGCTTGGGGGGCCCCACCTGGCCAGCGACCCCAGCCAAGCAGGGCCATCTTACTGACACACTGAATCTGGTGACAGGTGACGGTGGCAAGTGACACGCTGTAATGTAGAAATATTGTACTTTCATTCATGAGATTAGGTGTGTAATTTGGGGCAGGCTTGTAGGGGCCCCATAGCATTACTCTGCCCAGGGGCACATGATGCTATAACATACCTCCCAATCGCCCCCGGATTTCGCGGCAATGTCCCGCGATTCGTGGTAATTGCAGCGACCCCGCGACCCCCTACCCAGCTCAACAACTCAGATCCGCGGAACACCCCCCCCCCCCCCCCCTGCTGAAGAACAACTCAGAACCACGGAACCCCCCGTTCAACAAGGTGTCCCTCATTTCCATCTCAAAAAGTTGGGAGGTATGCTATTAAGATGGCACTGCCAGTAAGAATGGCAGGATCACAGGTCTGGCTAAACAGAGATAGAAATGATTTGGTAAATAAAAGACTTTACATTAATATTTTATATATATTATATATATTTTATATCTGTTGTTTGTAGCAGATGGGTTCTGGTTTGGTGGGTCAGAGGAGTGTAAGAAGCTTACATAATATGACAACAGCTTAAATGGGATTTCTGCACAGGCTCCGCTGCTAAGCTGATCCTTTATATATTTTTTATTATTATTATTATTGTTATTAATATTATTATTAGTAGTAGTATTATTACATATTATTCATGTTATGATGTATTATTCTTATCACACATTATTTATAAAGTCCCTACATATTATGTAACACTGCACAACAAATAATAAAGGAGTGATAATTGCACACTCCAAAAAAAGGATCTGCAATAACTTTAGATAGAATAGGGGAGGGAGAGGACAGAGAATGGAGATAATAACAGTTGGGTACAATAGATAGAAAAGGGGTGGAAGATGACAGTGAATGGAGATAATAACAGTTGGGTACAATAGATAGAAAAGGGGTGGAAGATGACAGTGAATGGAGATAATAACAGTTGGGTACAATAGATAGAATAGGGATGGGAGATGGCAGTGAATGGAGATAACAGTTGGGTACAATAGATAGAATATGGATAGTAGATGTCAGTGGATGGCAATAACAACAGTTGGGTGCAATAGATACAATAGGGATGGGAGATGACAGTAAATGGAGATAAAAGTTGGGTACAATAGATAGAATAGGGATGGGAGATGACAGTAAATGGAGATAAAAGTTGGGTACAATAGATAGATTAGGGATGGGAGATGGCAGTAAATGGAGATAATAACAGTTGGGTAAAGATAGAATAGGGATGGGAGATGACAGTGAATGGAGATAACAGTTGGGTACAATAGATAGAATAGGGATGGGAGATGGCAGTGAATGGAGATAATGACAGTTGAGTAAAGATAGAATAGGGATGGGAGATGACAGTGAATGGCGATAACAGTTGGGTACAATAGATAGAATAGGGATGGGAGATGGCAGTGAATGGAGATAATAACAGTTGGGTACAATAGATAGAATAGGGATGGGAGATGGAAGTGAATGGAGATAATAACAGTTGGGTACAATAGATAAAATAGGGATGGGAGATGTCAGTGAATGGTGATAATAACAGTTGGGTGCAATAGATACAATAGGGATGGGAGATGGCAATGAATGGTGATACAAGTTGGGTACAATAGATAGAATAGGGATGGGAGATGACAGTGAATGGAGATAATAACAGTTGGGTACAATAGATGAAATAGTTTTGGGAGATGGCAGTGAATGGAGATAATAACAGTTGGGTGCAATAGATAGAATAGGGATTGGAGATGGCAGTGGATGGAGATAATGACAGTTGGGTACAATAGATAGAATAGGGATGGGAGATGGCAGTAAATGGAGATAAAAGTTGGGTACAATAGATAGATTAGGGATGGGAGATGGCAGTAAATGGAGATAATAACAGTTGGGTAAAGATAGAATAGGGATGGGAGATGACAGTGAATGGAGATAACAGTTGGGTACAATAGATAGAATAGGGATGGGAGATGGCAGTGAATGGAGATAATGACAGTTGGGTAAAGATAGAATAGGGATGGGAGATGACAGTGAATGGCGATAACAGTTGGGTACAATAGATAGAATAGGGATGGGAGATGGCAGTGAATGGAGATAATAACAGTTGGGTACAATAGATAAAATAGGGATGGGAGATGTCAGTGAATGGTGATAATAACAGTTGGGTACAATAGATAGAATTGGGATGGGAGATGGCAGTGGATGGGGATAATGACAGTTGGGTAAAGATAGAATAGGAATGGGAGATGACAGTGAATGGCGATAACAGTTGGGTACAATAGATAGAATAGGGATGGGAGATGGCAGTGAATGGAGATAATAACAGTTGGGTACAATAGATAGAATAGGGATGGGAGATGGAAGTGAATGGAGATAATAACAGTTGGGTACAATAGATAAAATAGGGATGGGAGATGTCAGTGAATGGTGATAATAACAGTTGGGTACAATAGATAGAATTGGGATGGGAGATGGCAGTGGATGGAGATAATAACAGTTGGGTACAATAGATAGAATTGGGATGGGAGATGGCAGTGAATGGAGATAATAACAGTTGGGTACAATAGATAGAATAGGGATGGGAGATGACAGTGAATGGAGATAATAACAGTTGGGTACAATAGATACAATAGGGATGGGAGATGGCAGTGAATGGTGATAATAACAGTTGGGTACAATAGATAGAATATGGATGGGAGATGACAGTGAATGGAGATAATAACAGTTGGGTACAATAGATAGAATAGGGATGGGAGATGGCAGTGAATGGTGATAATAACAGTTGGGTACAATAGATAGAATAGGGATGGGAGATGTCAGTGAATGGAGATAACAGTTGGGTACAATAGATACAATAGGGATGGGAGATGACAGTGAATGGAGATAATAACAGTTGGGTACAATAGATAGAATAGGGATGGGAGATGACAGTGAATGGAGATAATAACAGTTGGGTACAATAGATAGAATAGGGATGGGAGATGACAGTGAATGGAGATAATAACAGTTGGGTACAATAGATAGAATAGGGATGGGAGATGACAGTGAATGGAGATAATAACAGTTGGGTACAATAGATACAATAGGGATGGGAGATGGCAGTGAATGGTGATAATAACAGTTGGGTACAATAGATAGAATATGGATGGGAGATGACAGTGAATGGAGATAATAACAGTTGGGTACAATAGATAGAATAGGGATGGGAGATGGCAGTGAATGGTGATAATAACAGTTGGGTACAATAGATAGAATAGGGATGGGAGATGTCAGTGAATGGAGATAACAGTTGGGTACAATAGATACAATAGGGATGGGAGATGGCAGTGAATGGTGATAATAACAGATGGGTACAATAGATACAATAGGGATGGGAGATGGCAGTGAATGGACATAATAACAGTTGGGTAAAGATCGAATAGGGATGGGAGATGGCAGTGGATGGAGATAATAACAGTTGGGTACAATAGATAAAATAGGGATGGGAGATGACAGTGAATGGAGATAATAACAGTTGGGTACAATAGATAGAATAGGGATGGGAGATGGAAGTGAATGGAGATAATAACAGTTGGGTACAATAGATAGAATTGGGATGGGAGATGGCAGTGGGTGGAGATAATAACAGTTGGGTACAATAGATAGAATTGGGATGGGAGATGGCAGTGAATGGAGATAATAACAGTTGGGTACAATAGATAGAATAGGGATGGGAGATGGCAGTGAATGGAGATAATAACAGTTGGGTACAATAGATACAATAGGGATGGGAGATGGCAGTGAATGGTGATAATAACAGTTGGGTACAATAGATAGAATATGGATGGGAGATGACAGTGAATGGAGATAATAACAGTTTGGTACAATAGATATAATAGGGATGGGAGATGGCAGTGAATGGTGATAATAACAGTTGGGTACAATAGATAGAATAGGGATGGGAGATGTCAGTGAATGGAGATAACAGTTGGGTACAATAGATACAATAGGGATGGGAGATGGCAGTGAATGGAGATAATAACAGTTGGGTACAATAGATACAATAGGGATGGGAGATGGCAGTGAATGGAGATAATGACAGTTGGGTAAAGATAGAATAGGGATGGGAGATGACAGTGAATGGCGATAACAGTTGGGTACAATAGATAGAATAGGGATGGGAGATGGCAGTGAATGGAGATAATAACAGTTGGGTAAAGATCGAATAGGGATGGGAGATGGCAGTGGATGGAGATAATAACAGTTGGGTACAATAGATAGAATATGGATGGGAGATGACAGTGAATGGAGATAATAACAGTTGGGTACAATAGATAGAATAGGGATGGGAGATGGCAGTGAATGGAGCCAATAACAGTTGGGTACAAATGATAGAATATGGATGGGAGATGGCAATGAATGGAGCCAATAACAGTTGGGTACAATAGATACAATAGGGATGGGAGATGGCAGTGAATGGAGATAATAACAGTTGGGTACAATAGATACAATAGGGATGGGAGATGGCAGTGAATGGAGATAATGACAGTTGGGTAAAGATAGAATAGGGATGGGAGATGACAGTGAATGGCGATAACAGTTGGGTACAATAGATAGAATAGGGCTGGGAGATGGCAGTGAATGGAGATAATAACAGTTGGGTAAAGATCGAATAGGGATGGGAGATGGCAGTGGATGGAGATAATAACAGTTGGGTACAATAGATAGAATATGGATGGGAGATGACAGTGAATGGAGATAATAACAGTTGGGTACAATAGATAGAATATGGATGGGAGATGGCAGTGAATGGAGCCAATAACAGTTGGGTACAAATGATAGAATATGGATGGGAGATGGCAATGAATGGAGCCAATAACAGTTGGGTACAAATGATAGAATATGGATGGGAGATGGCAGTGAATGGAGATAATAACAGTTGGGTACAAATGATAGAATATGGATAGGAGATGGCAGTGAATGGCGATAATGACAGTTGGGTAAAGATAGAATAGGGATGGGAGATGACAGTGAATGGCGATAACAGTTGGGTACAATAGATAGAATAGGGATGGGAGATGGCAGTGAATGGAGATAATAACAGTTGGGTAAAGATCGAATAGGGATGGGAGATGGCAGTGGATGGAGATAATAACAGTTGGGTACAATAGATAGAATATGGATGGGAGATGACAGTGAATGGAGATAATAACAGTTGGGTACAATAGATAGAATATGGATGGGAGATGGCAGTGAATGGAGCCAATAACAGTTGGGTACAAATGATAGAATATGGATGGGAGATGGCAATGAATGGAGCCAATAACAGTTGGGTACAAATGATAGAATATGGATGGGAGATGGCAGTGAATGGAGATAATAACAGTTGGGTACAAATGATAGAATATGGATAGGAGATGGCAGTGAATGGCGATAATAACAATTGGGTACAATAGATATAATAGGGATGGGAAATAGCAGTGGATGGAGATAATAACAGTTGGGTACAAATGATAGAATGTGGATGGGAGATGGCAGTGAATGAAGGTAATACACTTGAGAGGGGAGATGGCAGTGAATGGATCTGATGTGAGTTTAGTACACAATATACAACTAGGAAGGAGGATGGCAGTGGATAGAGGGGATAGCAGTTAGGTACAGTATATACAATAGAGCAGGGAGATAACATTGGCTGGAGGCGATGGTAGTTGGGTACACTAGATGCAATAAGGAAGGTACTTGGCACTGGTTAGGGGATAGAAGTTGGGTACACTAGGAAAGGGAGGTGGCAGTGGATGGAGGTGATGGCAGTTGGGTACACTAGGTACAAAAGGGAAGGTACTTGACACTGGCTGAGGGATTGGCATTTGGAAAAACTAGATACAGTAGAGAAGGGAGATAACAGTGGCTGGAGGTGATGGTAGTTGGGTACACTAGATACAATAAGGAAGGTACTTGTCATTGGCTGGGGGAATGGCAGTTGGGTACACTAAATACAATACAGAAGGGAGATGTCAGTGGATGAAGCCGATTGCAGTTGGGTACACTAGATGCAATAGGGAAGGGAGATGGCAGTGAATAGAGGTGATCGTAGTTGGGTACACTAGAGGAAATTATGAAGGTACTTGGAACTGGCTGGGGGAATGGCAGTTGGGTACACTAAATACAATACAGAAGGGAGATGTCAGTGGATGAAGCCGATTGCAGTTGGGTACACTAGATGCAATAGGGAAGGGAGATGGCAGTGAATAGAGGTGATCGTAGTTGGGTACACTAGAGGAAATTATGAAGGTACTTGGAACTGGCTGGGGGAATGGCAGTTGGGTACACCAGACACAATCTGGAAGGGAGATGGCAGTGGGCGGAGGTGTTGATAGTTGGGTACACTAGATGCAATAAGAAAGGTACTTGGCACTGGCTGGAGAGATGGCATTTGGGTACACTAGATGCAGTAAGGAAGGGAGATGGCAGTAGATGGAGGTGATGTCAATTGGGTACACTAGATACAATAGGGAATGGGGATGGTACTGGATAGAGGTGATGGCAGTTAGCTACACTGGATAGAACAAGGAAGGTACTTTGCACTGACTGGGGAATAGCAGTTGGGTGCACTAGATACAATACGGAAGGGAGATGGGAGTGGATAGGTGAGAGGTGATGGCAGTGGATAGGTGAGAGGTGATGGTAGTTGGGCACACTAGATACAACAAGAAACGTACTTGCCACTGGCTGGGGAAATGGCAGTTGGGTGTACTAGATACAATAAGGAAAGGAGATGGCATGGCAGCAGATAGAGGTGATGGCAATTGAGTACACAGGATGCAATAAAGAAGGTACTTGGCACTGGCTAGGGAGATGGCATTTGGGTACACTAGATACAATAGGAAAAGGAGATGTCAGTGGATGGAGATAATGGTAGTTGGGTACACTAGCAACAATAAGAAAGGTACTGGGCACCGGCAGGGGGGGTGAAAGTTGGGTACACTAAATATAATAGAGAAGGGAGGTGGCAGTGGATGGAGGTGATGGTAGTTGGGTACACTAGATGCAAAAGGGTAAGATACTTGACACTGGCTGGGGGAATGGCATTTGGGTACAATATAAAATAAAGATGGCAGTGGATGAAGCTAATGAAAGTTGGGTACACTAGATACAATAGAGAAGGGAAATGACAGTGAATAGAGGTGATGGTAGTTGGGCACACTAGATACAATAAGGGAGGTACTTGGCAAATGGTGGGGGAATGGCAATTGGGTACACTAGAAGATACAATAGAGATGGGAGATCTCAGTGGATGAAGTTGATAGCAGTTGGGTACAGTAAATAAAATATGGAAGGTAGATGGCAGTGGATAGAGATGATGGTAGGTGTGTACAATAGATACAATAAAGATGGTACTTGGCACTGGCAGAGGGCTGACAGTTGCGTACACTAGATACAATAGGGAAGGGAGATAACAGTGGCTGGAGGTGATGGTAGTTGGGTACACTAGATTCAATAAGTAATAAGGAAGGATGATGGCAGTAGATGGAGGTGATGCCAATTGGGTACACTAGATACAATAGGGAAGGGAGATGGTACTGGATGGAGGTGATGGCAGTTGGATAGAACTAGATATAATAAGGAAGGTACTTGGCCCTGGCTGGGGGAATGGCAGTTGCGTACACTAGATACAATAGGGAAGGGAGATAACAGTGGCTGGAGGTGATGGTAGTTGGGTACACTAGATAGAACAAGGAAGGTACTTGGCACTGGCTGGGGAATGGCAGTTGGGTGCACTAGATACAATAGGGAAGAGAGATGGCAGTGGATAGAGGTGATGGTAGTTGGGCACACTAGATACAGCAAGAAACATACTTGCCACTGGCTGGGGGAATGGCAGTTGGGTGCACTAGATACAATAAAGATGGCACTGGCAGGGGGCTGGCAGCTGTGTACACTACATACAATAGGGAAGGGACATAACACTGGCTGGAGGTGATAGTAGTTGGGTCCACAAGATGCAATAAGGAAGGGAGATGGCAGTAGATGGAGGTGATGCCAATTGGGTACACTAGATACAATAGGGAAGGGAGATGATACCGGATAGAGGTGATGACAGTTGGCTACACTAGAACAAGAAAAGTACTTGCCACTGGCTGGGGGAATGGCAGTTGGGTGCACTAGATACAATAAGGAATAGAAATGACAGCAGATAGAGGTGATGGCAGGATGCAATAAGGAAGGTGTCATTTGGATGGCAGTTGGGTACACTAGATACAGTAAGGAAGAGAGATGGCAATGGATGGAGGTGATGGTAGTTGTGTAGCATGGATGCAATGAGGAAGGTACTTGTCACTGGCATTTGGATGGCAATTGGTTATACTAAATACAGTAGAGAAGGGAGGTAACAGTGGCTGGAGATGATGGTAGTTGGGTACACTAGCAACAATAAGGAAGGTTCTCTGAGGGGGACATGCAAGGAAAGAAAAAAAAAACAGCATTTTTGTTTGCACATGATTGGAGGATAAAAATCAGCAGAGCTTCCCCTGAAAATCGACAGTGATCTACAGCGACTGCACTTTCAAGTGCACTTGCAGTGCAGAGTGGATTTCCCTTTAGTAAATCAACCCCATTGTGTTTTGTTTTTGTTTTTCAAAATTGTTGCTCTTCTTTTGTTTATAGCGCAAAAAAAAAAAATTACAGTGGTAATCAAATACCACCAAAAGAAAGCTCTATTTGTGGGAAAAGAAAGGCGTCAATTTTGTTTGGGTGCCATGACGCACGACCGCGCAATTGTCAGTCAAAGCGGCAGCGGTGCCAAATCGCAAAAAAATGGCCCGGTCATTGGGCAGCCAATTCTTCCAGCGGGCTGAAGTTGTAAAGGGGTTGTAAAGGTACAATTTTTTTTCCCCTAAATAGCTTCCTTTTCCTTAGTGCAGTCCTCCTTCACTTACCTCATCCTTCCATTTTGCTTTTAAATGTCCTTATTTCTTCTGAGAAATCCTCACTTCCTGTTCTTCTGTCTGTAACTCCACACAGTAATGCAAGGCTTTCTTCCTCGTGTGGAGTGTCGTGCTTGCCCCCTCCCTTGGACTACTACAGGAGAGTCATGACACTCTCTATGTTGCAGATAGAGAAAGGAGCTGTGTGTTAGTGGGCGTCCTGACCAGGGCCATCTTAATAGCATCATGGGCCCCTGGTAAACGTAATGCTCTGGGGCACCTACAATGGAGACAATGCCGGTAAACAGAAATCGAGTAGGTAGGAGGCGGGGGATATCTGGGGTGTAGAGGGGTCAGAGTACTGGGGGGATATCTGGGGTGTAGAGGGGTCAGAGTGCTGGGGGGATATCTGGTGTGTAGAGGGGTCAGAATGCTGGGGGGATATCTGGGGTGTAGAGGGGTCAGAGTTCTGGGTGGATATCTGGGGTGTAGAGGGGTCAGAGTGCCGGGGGGATATCTGGTGTGTAGAGGGGTCAGAATGCTGGGGGGATATCTGGGGTGTAGAGGGATCAGAGTGCTGGGGGGATAACTAGGGTGTAGAGGGGTCAGAGTGCTGGGGGGATATCTGGGGTGTAGAGGGGTCAGAGTGCTGGGGGGATATCTGGGGTGTAGAGGGGTCAGAGTGCTGAGGGGATATTTGGGGTGTAGAGGGATCAGAGTGCTGGGGGGATATCTAGGGTGTAGAGGTGTCAGAGTGCTGAGGGGATATCTGGGGTGTAGAGGAGTCAGAGTGCTGGGGGGATATCTGGGGTGTAGAGGGGTCAGAGTGCTGGGGGGATATCTGGGGTTTAGAGGGGCCAGAGTGCTGGGGGGATATCTGGGGTGTAGAGGGGTCAGAGTGCTGGGGGGATATGTGGGGTGTAAATGGGTCAGAGTGCTGGGGGGATATCTGGGGTTTAGAGGGGCCAGAGTGCTGGGGGGATATCTGGGGTGTAGAGGGGTCATAGTGCTGGGGGGATATGTTGGGTGTAGAGGGGTCATAGCGCTGGGGGGATATGTGGGGTGTAGAGGGGTCAGAGTGCTGGGGGGATATGTGGGGTGTAGAGGGGTAATAGCACTGGGGGGATATGTGGGGTGTAGAGGTGTCAGAGTGCTGGGGGATATCTAGGATGTAGAGGGGTCAGAGTGGCGGGGGAATATCTAGGGTGTAGAGGAGTCAGAGTGCTGGGGGGATATCTGGGGTGTAGAGGGGTCAGAGTGCTGGGGGGATATCTGGGGTGTAGAGGAGTCAGAGTGCTGGGGGATATCTGGGGTGTAGAGGGGTCAGAGTGCTGGGGGGATATCTAGGATGTAGAGGGGTCAGAGTGGCGGGGGAATATCTAGGATGTAGAGGGGTCAGAGTGGCGGGGGAATATCTAGGGTGTAGAGGAGTCAGAGTGCTGGGGGGATATCTGGGGTGTAGAGGGGTCAGAGTGCTGGGGGGATATCTGGGATGTAGAGGAGTCAGAGTGCTGGGGGGATATCTGGGATGTAGAGGAGTCAGAGTGCTGGGGGGATATCTGGGGTGTAGAGGGGTCATAGTGCTGGGGGGATATGTGGGGTGTAGAGGGGTCAGAGTGCTGGGGGGATATCTGGGGTGTAGAGGAGTCAGAGTGCTGGGGGGATTTCTGGGGTGTAGAGGGGTCATAGTGCTGGGGGGATATGTGGGGTGTAGAGGGGTCAGAGTGCTGGGGGGATATGTGGGGTGTAGAGGGGTCAGAGTGCTGGGGGGATATCTGGGGTGTAGAGGGGTCAGAGTGCTGGGGGGATATCTGGGGTGTAGAGGGGTCAGAGTGCTGGGGGGATATCTGGGGTGTAGAGGGGTCAGAGTGCTGGGGAGATATCTGGGGTGTAGAGGTGTCAGAGTGCTGGGGGGATATCTGGGATGTAGAGGGGCAGCCCGGGCTCAAGGACCAGCTGCTTTGGGGAAAGGGCAGGGGCCCCCCATGTAGCTGGGGCCCCTGGGCAGTGCCCAGGTGTGCCCTCTCATTAAGACCGCCCTGGTCCTGACTCTCCGGTAGTCCAAGGGAGGGGGCGTGCGCGACACTCCACACCAGGGAGAAAGCCTCACATTACTGTGTGTAGTTACAGGCAGAAGAACAGGAAGTGAGGATTTCTCAGAAGAAATAAGGACATTTAGCCCTGGTTCACACTGGGCTGCAGGAGTGAAGTGATTTCACTCCCGCTGGCAGTCCCGATTTCGGCCGCGATTTAAGAGACATCTGTGCAGGTTTCAATGTAAATCGCGGGGCCGAAATCTCAAACAGTAGTACAGGAACTACTTTTTGAAATGGGTGCAGCGCCGCAGATGCTGCGTCGCACCGATTAGGACGGTGTCATTGCCGACAATTGCCGCCGATTTGAGATGGGATTTCACATGTGGGGGGTGATTGGGGGAGGTGACCGATGCTGTGTCCCTATGTACAAGGGACACAGATCGGTCTCCTCTCCTCTGACAGGGATCTGTGTCCCTTGTACATAGGGACACAGCATCGGTCACCTCCCCCAATCACCCCCCACACAGTTAGAACACACCCAGGATACACATTTAGCCTCTTCCTCACCCCCTGGTGTTAACCCCTTCCCTGCCAGTCACATTTATACAGTAATTAATGCATTTTTATAGCACTAATCGCTGTATAAATGTGAATGGTCCCAAATTTGTGTCAAAAGTGTCCGATATGTCCGCCGCAATATCGCAGTCGCAATAAAAATCGCAGATCGCCGCCATTACTAGTAAAAAAAATAATAATAAAAAAAAAAACATAATTCTGTTTCCCATTTTGTAGGCACTATAACTTTTGCGCAAACCAGTCGCTTATTGCGTTTTTTTTTTTTTTTACAAAAATACGTCGAAAAATACGTATCGGCCTTAACTGAGAAAATTTTTTTTTTTTTTTTTAAATAGCATATTTATTATAGCAACAAGTACAATATATATATATATATTTTTAAATTGTCGCTCTTTTTTTGTTTATAGCGCAAAAAATAAAAACCGCAGAGGCGATCAAATACCACCAAAAGAAAGCTCTATTTGTGGGGGAAAAAAGGACGTCAATTTTGTTTGGGAGCCACGTCGCACGACCGCGCAATTGTCAGTTAAAGCGACGCAGTGCCGGAAGCTGAAATTTCGCCTGGGCACGAAGGGGGTTTATGTGCCCAGTAAGCAAGTGGTTAAGGTGCTTATCTGTTGGGGTTCTCTTTTTATGGTGAAGACATTATTGGGTCAGTAGGGGGGGGGGGCAGAGAGGACAGTTCGGGACTGTTTTTTTATGCACCAGATGAGGAAGACACGTGGGACACAAAATGCTCAATGTCCTGGATAATTGTATTGTCAGGTTGACAGGAAACCAGCGAAAGGGATTGGCAGAGAGGGGCAGCAAATAAGGAGTGGTGGGAGGGACCGGTCTTTATTATATATATTCCCAGCCTGTATAGGATTCCTTCTGTGCTTTATACAATTGTATCTGTTTATTGTATTTTTATTATTATTATTTTTATAATTACTATTGTTATCATCTCATCGGTCTGCATGCGATCCCTCCGTCCAATCCACAGCTGACGTGCTGGTTATTTGGGGACGTCAGAGTGAGGATGAAGGGACATTGGGACAACAGATTTTAATGCAAATCAGGGAGGATTGGCAAGCGCCTGCGATCCGTGCCTGGTGGTGCCCCCCTCCCTCTCTCTTTCTTTCTTTCTTTCTTTCTCTGCCTTTTTTTTTTCAACCGTGCCTCTGCAGCGTGTGATGGGGAGGCGGCAGGGAAGGGGTTAAGCCCTCGGCACGGTGTGGATGCTCATTAACCCTTCCCGAGCCGGCTGTGTTATTATGCACAGCAGGCCCCGCTGCTGTGCGCTGCGATAGAACATGCACAGAAAAAAGGCAAAAGAGGGGGAAATCACAGAATCGCAGCAGACGAGAGGTAGGATGTCATTCTCTCTCCTCCTGTGAACAGATTGCTTGTCTTAGTCACATACCGCTATAAAAATAGCTGCTGGGAAGAAAAAAAAAAAAAACGTTCCCTTTTTTTATTTTTTTTTTCTCCTTCCCCAGGCTTCAGATGGATGCATCGGAGTGGTACCGCGGGAGACCGAGCTCTCAGCTCTGGAATATCCACCACAGCCAAGTTTACATCGAGACCACCGACACCACTTACCTGCCGCTGGAGGATGGCAAGGGGGCAAGTGAGTAGGGAGCGAGACGCGGTTCATTCATGGTCTATTAATGCTTCATTCATGGTCCATTCGTGGTCCATTCATGGTCCATTCATGGTTCATTTGTGGTCCATTGATGGTTAATTCACGGTCTGTTCATGGTTCATTCGTGGTCCATTCGTGGTCCATTCATGGTTCATTCATGGTCTATTTATGCTTCATTCATGGTCCATTCATGGCTCATTCGTGGTCCATTGATGGTCCATTCATGGTTCTTTTGTGGTCCCTTCATGGTTCATTGATGGTCCATTCATGGTTCATTTGTGGTCCATTCATGGTTCATTCACGGTCTGTTCATGGTTCATTCGTGGTCCATTCATGGTTCATTCATGGTCTATTTGTGGTCCATTCATGGTTCATTCATGGTCCATTCATGGTTCATTCGTGGTCCATTCGTAGTCCATTCATGGTTCATTCCTGGTTCACTCATGGTCCATTAATGGTCTATTTATGGTCCATTCATGGTTCATTTGTGGTCCATTCATGGTTCATTCATTGTGTATTCGTGGTCCATTCATGGTTCATTCGTTGTCCATTCGTGGTTCATTCCTGGTTCACTCATGGTCCAATCATGGTTCATTCGTGGTTCATTCATGGTCCATTCCTGGTTCACTCATGGTCCATTAATGGTCTATTTATGGTCCATTCATGGTTCATTTGTGGTCCATTCATGGTTCATTCATTGTGTATTCGTGGTCCATTCATGGTTCATTCGTTGTCCATTCGTGGTTCATTCCTGGTTCACTCATGGTCCAATCATGGTTCATTCGTGGTTCATTCATGGTCCATTCCTGGTTCACTCATGGTCCATTAATGGTTTATTTATGGACCATTCATGGTTCATTGGTGATACATTCATGGTTCATTTATGGTCCATTCATGGTTCATTTGTGGTCCATTGATGGTTCATTCATGGTCTATTCGTGGTCCATTCATGGTTCATTCATGGTCCATTCATGGTTCATTAGTGGTCCATTCATGGTTCATTCCTGGTTCACTCATGGTCCATTAATGGTCTATATATGGTCCATTCATGGTTCATTCGTGATACATTCATGGTTCATTTGTGGTCCATTCATTGTCTATTCGTTGGCCATTCATGCTTCATTCAGGGTCCATTCATATAGATATATCTATATACTGTATTTATTGGCGTATAACACTCACTTTTTTACCCTGAGAATAGAGAGTAAACTGTGCCTGTGTGTTATACGCAGGGGGGCTGTGGAAAGTTTTTTTCCTGAAACTTCCATCTTAAAGTTAGGGTGCGTGTTATGCGCCTGTGCATGTTATATGCCGATAAATACGGTATATAATGTGTTTTTGATGTGTTTTAAATTGACTATTAATTTTATTTATTATACAGTAAAACCTCGGTTTGTGAGCATAATTTGTTCCAGAAACATGCTTGTAATCCAAAGCACTTGCATATCAAAGCACTTTTTTACAGGGTATAAAAGAGAAGAGAGGCGCCTTTAAGTGTAGCAATATGTTGCTAAATGTTGTACCTTCATTAAATGTAACCATATTGCTACACTTAGAGGCTTCTCTCTTTTCTTTTATACTCAGCTGTGACATGACGTTACTCTTATATCAAGACATCACTTGTATATCAAGGCAAAATGTATTAAAAAATGTTGCTTGTCTTGCAAAACGCTCTCAAACCAAGTTACTCTCAAACCAAGGTTTTACTGTATTATATTTTTAATTATTTCTTTAATGGTTCATGGTTCATTCAGCATTCAGGAGCCGGCCAGCATCGCAGGCAACACATCAAGTGCCGAGATTCAAGGGAATCTCACTAATAGGAAGACCTGTGGGGTAAGGGTTGGGTTGAAGCTGTCATTTTCTGAATGGCTCTGAGGGTAACAGTATCACTTGCAGTAAAGCTGAACAGATTCAGCTTCACCCACCATGTAAGTAATACTGTACATGGCTGCTTGTAAATCTCACATGGGGGGGTAACAGTTTGGCTATTGCCCCCCTTTCCAACAAATTTCCAACCTAGCAGGCAATGCGCAGGTATTGATTGCATGGAAAGAATTTCCCAGCCTGCTGGATGATTTTTCAGCACCGACACTAAAGGCTTTGATTTAGAATTAACATCTTTTTGTTCATTCATTTGTAGTGCATCACATATTATGGGAAATAATTACCAATGATGCTCATTTTAATGGGGCGATTTAGA